>JASVER010000007.1:1149416-1518288 GCA_030449065.1 Oceanodroma leucorhoa | reverse complement strand
CAAGCTCCATGCACATAATGAAGTGTCATTCATGTACCAGTCTTTCAGCTCAGGTTCAGAATTCATGTTGACAGTTTGTTCTATCTTTATAGACACAGTATATAACAATGCCATTATTGAAATGTTATATTGATCTCTATATATAGGCCTGCTGGACTGCCTTTTGATTTATTGTGCTGTAATAGAATCCCACAAATACTATCTTTTTACATTGGGAGCCAGTAAGATACTCAGACTATAACAATATCTAGGTGTTTTGAGTATACCTCAGCAAGGTAAAAGGAAAGAAGAACCCTGAAACTGAAGTACTTCAGTTTTGCTGCAGTTTGCATTTAAGATCTTTCTTAAGGTTTGCATCTAAGTAGGTGGTAGATTCAGATTCTGGTTTGATCCCTTTGCAAACCAAAGAACAGGGTTACCCCTGGCTCAAGCTGTATGAAATAAGCAGAATTGCAAGTATTTACTGAGAAAAACGTTAAGGATAGAATTTTTTTTTCTGTCTAAGAATCTTAGAGCAAATAAGCCATAATTAATAGAAGTTTTCAGGTAGCAAAACTCACCAACTTCAGTGATGCAACATCAGATTTACCTGACGTGAAAGGGGAAATGCTATTTCAGTCAGAAATGTTATAATTGTTGAATGTGCAGCGGTAAGTGAAACTGTAGGCTATCTGGCTGGCCAAAGAGAGGAAGTAATGGAATACTGTCATTAGCTGCTGACAGGACAGTCAGGTCACAGTCTGTGCCAGCGGCACAGCAACTGTACAACCCAAATGAGCAGCGTGTGCGCCCCTGAGCAGATGTGACAGCCAGTGGAGATGACCAGGGAGTGCTTTGATTTGCTCTCAGCCAATGCACTGGCCAGTGTCAGCAGCTACCTGCCACACTAGAGCAGCCCTACAAGATGTTGCCATGATGCTGTCTATGACAAAAATGAGGGTCATTACAGCAACTTGGCCATTTGATTGAAAAGGGTGCAAGACACGGAAATCGAAGCTTTGACATGACTCCGGCAAAAAAAGACAGACACTGGTACCACAGCTGCAACAAGCTACAGATATTTTGAAACATGGAACCACTTCTGGGCATGACAAGTTGCATCCAGTGATTTATTCACTAGAATTACAGGACCCCCCTGCAAATCTAGATCACTCACAAGATGAGGAATTCAAGATACTAGATTTTCAGCATGCTGCAGCTATACCTCATAATATCCTGAACCAGTACCTCTATTGATTCCTTTTTCACCAAAGAGACTTACTGTAATGGAGACAAAAAGGTATATCCCTAAACATAACATAGCCATCTGTTCCTTATCTCAGAAAGAAACCAATTTTAGTAGGTTAATGTTCTGTATGCAGCTAAGGTATCACAGAAAAATGTACAGTTCTCATCGACATAGATGTCTTCACGATCAGCCTATTCAGGAAAAAGTAGAGGTACTTTAGGAGGTTAACTGTGCACTTTAGCAGCTATAGTAGCATCTCAGACAAAACTTAAGGGTTTTTAATACAAAAATAATATTATATTTCAATTGTACCATCTACAATATTGTGCTACAGTTTTAATGGTCTGGTCTGTGCTGCTTCTAGTTGATTTAGAGCTGTTACAGAAATTTTGCCAGTCCTTTATGCCTATGAATCCTAACCATACTATAATTRTAGATTATATTTAGTTTCTACTGGTTCATTACATTCACTAACATACACTCAGTTTTGTTGGTAATATACTTATGTGTGTCAATCCATAACTGGTCTTGCACCTACACTGCCTGTAAGGATAGAACTCAACTAGTATTCACAATATTATCTCACAATATGACTACAGAAGTTATAATACACCACACAATATTTCCTGGATGGGAGTTACTTTCCCTTTCCCCTTAGGATGCTTTTGATCATGTTTTCTGTGTTCAGTTGCTGAGTTCACAAAGTAAGCATAAAGCCTCACAAATACCATTTTATTCATCT
This sequence comes from Oceanodroma leucorhoa, assembly GCA_030449065.1. Taxonomy (NCBI): domain Eukaryota; kingdom Metazoa; phylum Chordata; class Aves; order Procellariiformes; genus Oceanodroma; species Oceanodroma leucorhoa. Next base: position 1,516,318 of record JASVER010000007.1, on the reverse strand, counting down.
GTTTGTTCCTGAACGTTATCGAGGTTAATGTTATTAGTCCAGCTCATCAAATTTCAAGTAGGTTCTGATAAACATTCTTTTAATCACCTTTTCTAAGGCAATACATTATGCAAGAATTAACTGCTATGTATTGCCTGCTGCAGGAACACCACCAGACCTAGATGAAACAGACTGCCCTGAAGAACACTTTATTTTGCCTACTGACTTTCTGATGAACGCTGATGCTGCCACAGATATACTGTGAATTAAAACTGAAGAACCAAGGGTGTCATTTCTGGACAGATAGTGCAGAGTACGAGCAGAAAGCACAGTCAGTGTCTTGTGTGCTTAACAGCTACCATGAGAAAAGGCAACCAAGATCTGTTGACAATTTTGTTTATGTAAAATACAGCCAATAAAGTGCTAAGAAGCACAGTCATTTTGCATAGAATAATTTCATGACTTCACAAGTTTGAAAAGTTGCTTTAGGTCTCAAAATCACCAACAAATCCTTAAACAGTTTGGTTGGTTTAGATTCCCCTCCTGTCTTTCCTTACTTATATACGAATGGCACACTAACCATTTCTTTGCTATATTTGAAGAGAATGCTACCAACAGTTGAAAATTACTACTGTCATTTTCCCGTAAAGCAGTAAGTTACAGAATTTCATTTATGACACTCATTTTTTCAAATGTATCCATTTGCATTGTTTTCAGATTTGACCTGCAGATTTAGATGAAAAAACAGCTCTACAGTTTCTTCAGCTTTGGGTTTCCTGATTAGATATGACTTCACCTGATCAAACAAGTTAATGGTACAGCACTTCTTCCTCCCTCCCCTTAAGTATTTCCCTGGCTATAATTCTGGAATGACCGGTAGCAATTCTTGCTCCATTTGGCATGTTTGGCCTAACTAAATAGGTGATCCTTTCAGATGAAAGAAAAATCAAATATATTCCTCTATACACACACATCATCTTCCACAATTTGTCTCCTTCCACCACTTTCTGTGTAGAAATTGCTCATCTAGCCTTTCTGCAGGCCAAACAGCACCTTTAGTGTACCTATTTCGAGTATTTTTTGTTTCAACCACTTCTCTTAGCACTTTATAAGGAGTCTTTCTTGGGTAGGTTGCAGGCACACTCAATTCCTGCATATGCTTTCAAAGTATACTTGAAGCACATTGAGTGTCAATCATTTAAAGCAGATCTTCTTAAGACAACTTCACATTAGAGCCTAGTAGGAAATTCGTATGTGCGTGTCAGTTCTGTTAAATTAGCTTCCTTCATATGTACTTAATTGGTCTATTGATCTACAAGTAGTTTTGATTGGTTTTAATTCATAAACTTCATCAGAGATTAAGTGAACAGCTTTTGCTTATTTTGCTCAAAGATGTTTGACAAATGAATCTTGCTCCATGTTTGAAAGGTTAATTTGGCATATACCGAACATCTAGCTTGTTGTGAATTACCTGTGTGACTTCAGTGGCTAAACCCTAATTGCCTTGATCTATCAAAAGAAAGTGTAACACAACAGCAAAGTCTTCCAATATGAGGTGATAAAATTACCTGATTCACATCTGTTAATTCACAGTGTGTATCTTGACCACACTGATATGGAAAACAAAGTGTCATACTGGTACAAAAGAGTACAGTTTGGAACTATGACCACTCAGTTCCTACTTCATTCCTATAATTTCAAGAAAGCAGGACACTTGAGCTGTTATCTTCCTCCAACCCCTAAGGGAAGGGGTTTTGTGTTTGGTCTGTTTGATCTTTTTCCTGCTTGTTTTTTATGTTTGGTTTGTGGGTTTGGGGTTGTTTTGGTTTTGTTTTTTTTTTTTTAACAGATAAGTCGTAAATTTTGCAGACAGCTATTTGTTCAGAATTCACTATGTTCGTGTGGGCTACATAGGGGAGTAAAGGTCTCAAAAGAATCAAAYTGCAAATTTGGAGTCCTTGCTGAACAAGGCTACCTGCATTACCACTGCAAACAGTTTGGTTTGCCATTCAGAATTCCAGAAACTATAATATCTCTTCTGCTTTATGCTATACAGATTCCTCAAGATACAACACTTCCAAGATAAAACACAGTTAAGAAACAAAGCAAATGCCGTAGAGCTTAGGGAAAGGGCTTCTCACAAACAGCATTCCACATGCTGGCTGAAAACACATTGCTATTATTCTCCATTATAGGCTGCTTCTAAAAAAACCAGTAATATTGGGTAAGATTTTTAAAAATGTTGTGACTTATTTCTGGATCTATAGCTTTCATTGACCTTGTTGGAGTCTTAGTATAATACCATTCTCTCCACCCCCAAATTCTGTAAACGCTGATAATAGGCAGAAGAGACATGATCCTAATTCACGTAGTTCTGAGCCACGGAACACAGCATGCAATAAGAAGTATTACAGGGACAAATCCAAATTCAAGCCACCTGAAAGGTCATAGAGGAGCAGGTATTTTATCTGCTATTAGTACATCCTGTGAATCTCAAAACAACATGTGAATCTGGATAAGGTGAGTATTTACAGAATAAGTGAGAGAGACTGCCAGATGCAGACCTAGGGCAATTTCTAAAGAGATGATGACAGCATGGCCAAGTGAACAGTCCTAGTATTGTGCAAGTATATGCCTGACTTTCCTAGTTGCATTGCTGTAGCAAAGAAAGCAAAATAATACTGGATTTAACTGAATCTAAGCATATGAAGTATATTACTGGAGCCCAGATACTTGGTACTGTAGCTCAACACCTCTCTCTTTAAAGATCACATTGTAACAGTAATCTGTATCAATGCCTTTAAAAAAAAAAAAAAGCTTTTTTTTTTTTTTAAATAAATCAAACCCACAGAAACAAAGCTTAATGAACTACAAATTTGTTATTCTAAGAACTCTCTTGCTTGTTTTCTCTACCACAGCATGGTTTTCCAGTACTTGCCCCCACGGCGCTGTGCTCAGCCTTCTGTACAGGCTTACCTGGTGTGCGCTGCCTGCACCCAGCAGAGGAGCACCAGCTGCCCAGGGACCAAGCAGAGCTGCACGTGCAGGCAAGCGTGCCTACTGTCCGTGATCTGAGCACGGAGGCAAAACCCAGTTAAAAGTTAAAACAACTGTAAGTTTTTTTAGTTATCTGCGCAATTAAGAGGAGCTCTGACACATACACCTAAACCAGAGTGGCATGCCACCCAGTTTCCCCTCAAGGGAGCCTTGTCAAAAAGTTCCCAGAGGACACTGGTATATGAAGCACCTTCTCTAACTAAGTCTTAAATGCCAGGCTTCACTTCAGCAGGATCTGAAGACCCTGCTGGTGTCTCCCAGACAACATTGCCACAAGACATGCCTGGGGTTCCAGTGTGGATTTCATTCGGTGCATGGTGCTTGCAAAACCTCCTTTCCCTTCTCTTCTGCTATTTGTGATCTTTCTGCTGTCTATCATTGTCCCATTTGCCACAATATTGTACTGAAAATTTATGTTATTTGAAGATATGTAGGGGCTAGAAGGACAGATAGGAGGGCCCTGTTTTCTAAGGCCAACCTGCTTGTGGACAATGTTTAGATACATGATTGTAAAGTTAATTACAAACACATTTTGTTTGAATGGGCCCAGTTTATGAATAACCCAGAGAGCTCTGATGGCAACCCCCTCCAAGTCAGCGTTCAAATACTTGCCGAGAAGAACAAGTTTGTCTTTAACAGAATCCTACAGATGACATACAATCTTCCAGGCACATACATCACAAAAAAAAAAAAAAAAGGTCTTGTGCTTGGGTTACGATTTATAAGCTTTTAAGTTACAGCATGATTATGTTCAGCAGCTTTTTCAATTTATGCACACTTGAAACTGCAAAAATTGCCCTTGCACAAAATTTGTTGCATCCTGACTTCATATTCCATTTTCAAAAGAGTTTGACCTTTAATTCAAATTTCTACTTTGCAAATTTTTATATATGCCTGCCATCTACATATCAGTGTTGGACATGCCCAATTTAATATGCTTTTCCATTTATATGTAATATTTGTGCATTAGATCAAGGAAGATGTTTAGGACTTTTTGCAAGCTTAGGCTGAAATTCTGCATGATGAACTAAGACTGTGCTTGCAGAAGAGGTACATAACTGTCTCTTTCCCCATTTAATGTCATACTAGCTGCACAAGTTTGCCAACCTTAAAACTGAGATGGTATAATGCTGCAGGATTCCCCTTTGCAATTTTGAATAATCATTTCTTGAGGCCAGCCAGCAAGACCACATGCTAAGAAACCCTGTGCACCCCTCTATCACAAATAAAGTACATTCCAGTTCTGTTACTTCCTTTCTGCATTATGCAGAGTACAGCAAGCCTATATTTTGGCTCCAAGGGAAGCTAACCATTCCCTGTCTGACAGTGTTGAAAAGTGTTTCATAAGAGCCCAGCCCTAGGAACTCTGAACGTACATTTGCAGTAAATATGATGATTAAACAATGGAAATTAAAGCAAACCAAGGTCTATTCTGATCACGAAATGGCTCTGTGATGTTTTACTGGCCTCTGGAGCACACCAGGGTTCCTCAGTGTTTACTCRGTTTCGTCCTGTACATCTTTAAAGAACAAATAACAAGACTTGCAAACTGAACAATCTGAAATGCTTTTTCAAGTTTAAGAATGTTTCTGGGGATGTGAATGTCACAGCTGTGTTGCAAGCTCCCTTGAAAGGACAGTAGGAGTTGTGGAACCCTGAGGCCAAAAGCTCCAATTAACAGACCAATTGAGCCATTTAAAGCTAACAAATTAGTACTACGATTCTCTATTGTTTATCTACAATAGAAAGGCAAACCATGCTTACCTGGTGAGAGAGCAGCGTCTCTATTCCTTTCCTCATAATTCCTAAAATTTGATTTGCCTTATTACTTTTTTAAAAATTTCCCCTCTTCTAGCCACTACTTGAGAACCAAGCTGTTCACAAAACTATCATAAGCCCCAGGACTTGCTCCAAAATTGTAATGGTCAGTTCAAGCACATCTCTCTCTCTTTGAAGCTGATTGTTTTCTTCCTCAGCTCATATATTCACCACCTCTACATTTACCTACATGCAAATTAGCTGTTCATTGCTCCCAGAGCTAAGTAAAGGCAAATACATACAGAGTTGATTTGGGACACTCCGTGGAGCACTGCATTTTGAAGGTCGTAGAACAGCTTGAGGTAAAACACACAGAAATCCTTCAAGGTAGACGGTTATTCCTGAACATCTTGGCCAAGAGAGGCAGACAAAAGTTGCACTGTAACTGCTTTCCTATATGCTGAACTATTTCTTTGGCTTCTGTTCACACAAATGGAAGGTTTTCATATAGACTTACTGAATGGCAAAAAAACATTAATTAGAAGTGAAATCCTGCAAGTTGTTTTGCTAACAAGAGCCTAGGGCAGCAGGAACAGAGAGCATCATTACCAATTAGTGGATAATAGGAATATCATGATGCTCATAGGCATTTATGAAYGCAAAGTGAGTCAATATTAAGGGCATCGACAGAGGAGATGAGTGACATAATCACAGAATGAGAGACATGCAGATGAGCAGTTAGAACACTGCAAGCAAGCTGCTGGGAAATGAAGAGTCCACCTTAGTGCGCAATGCAAGTCGCCAAAATGAACTGAAAACAACTGAAAATCTATTTGCTTCAATCCCTCCTCTTCTTCATGACAGCCAATGGCCATCTCTGATTGCAAGAAAGAAAATACAGAACAATGAAAAAGAACACTTTCAGTGTGGTTTTCAGGCCACTGAAKAGTAATATTACACTCAAGTGTAATAAAAAAGACCAAAGGGCGGTGAGAAGTGCTTCAGAAGTAATTAACAGATGTGTTTGCTCTGAAGCAGAGGAAGCTGCTACCCAACATTTAAGTTARTTAAGAATAGGTATGGCCTTTTTTGAATCAGCTGTTTGAAACATGGTGTGTTTATCACTAAGCTATAAGCATGTTTCTGGAGATTAAATTGTGCTTTGGGACCTTTCTGTTAGAACTTTACGAGTAGAAAGGAAAAGGATGTTTGCAAATGCATCAGGGGGAGTCGGGTTTGTGAACAAAGCAGAGAAGAACCTGGCACCAGGAGAGAATAAACTGACAGTTTTCACTTTGCACATTGGCTTAAAGAGGGACTCAGAGCAAAGGGATGCTCTTGACTAATTTCTATCTTCAGAAAATAGAGGATCCCAGAATCTAAAGCCACAAAAAYTGTTTTCCTCAGAAGTTGGTAAGTACCTCCAGCAATACAGTGGTAGATTGTGCTCAGCCACATGTCCTTCCTGAGCACAGACACAGTGTACCTGCACTATCTAAAAGCAAAAGCTTAGGGCACCATGGACCACTACTTTTTTGCCAAGCCTTCACTACAATAGAAGTACAATATATAGCCAAGTCTGAACCTCTGTAGCTTACCCAAATCAAGTCTAGCGCAATCAAAACACGCACCAAAACACGTCTCTCAAACTTTAGGGAAAAGGAGATGCAAGCTCAAGATGAGTAGGAGAGAAGAGGAGAAAAGAATTGATCAGTAAATCACGTAATCAGATAGGCTTTATATTAGAAGTCAAGAAAAGAGTCCCGGCCCACACAGAAAGGCTAAGGAAGTATGGTATGGTGTGAAGAAGCAGCGCTAGCTAGAATAAGTCCGCCTTTAGAGTCACAGCAGAACATTATTAACTGAAATTAGTTTTGGGGAATAAGCGGAAGGAAGACCCAAAGTCCAAAACAAGTTCATTGTATCCCCCATCCTCCCACAGAGCAGTAGTAAAGGAAGGGTCAGTTGTTATTTGCTGATAAGACAGTGTGGAAGAACAGGCATAGGCTTCTTTATGTTCTTCCTTCAGAATCATGGAAGAAAAAAAAAAAAGAGAAAAAAAACTTCCACCATATTCAGAAAAGAGCAGTTGTCTCACTAATGAAGCCCAGTTCTTCTGCAAGCTAGTGAGAATGTATAAAAACCTAATCAAATGTTCTTTCCCATTTCTGTGTGGCTGAGGTACACAGTACAAATGGATGGTCTGATCAGCTGTGAAAAAAGATGTGCAGCTGTCTCAAACTATGACTATATCAGCAAAATGACAAGCTCTCTACCTTTAGACTGCTCTGTCCACTCTATATTTTAATCTCAGGAATGTTTATTAATCTAACGTATCAGGTAGTTCTGCCAAAAATAGGTAAGTCAATGGAATACTCAAAGCATTTGACTCATTACAGGGCAATCTTAATTTTGCCTTTGACAAGTTGCCTGACAAATTGAGGCAGCGTCATTAGAAGCTTATCARGTACAACAGCTCAAAACACAATTAAATGCTAAAGACTTTATCATCCTCCAGAATGAGGCATCTCCCACAAAAAGGGTTTTTAAACACATTTGCCATTGCTTTTTGAAGGACAGGGGAAGGCTAAAAGCAAGAAATAGCTTGTCGAGGGCTGTGGAATCAACGGGAAAACAGACAAAAGCAGGAAAGCATAAATGAGAGTCAGATCACCTATAAAGATAACAAAAGAATAAGCAAGTAACTTCTAGACAATCTGTGCATGGCAGAAACAATAAGGGGGGGGGGGAATACGAGAGAAGTTTATCTATTTATTTGACAAACAAAAATATTTAATGACTCTTCCAGTCTCTATTTCCCACCATGCTATTGATTCACTGTATAGCTTAAGCACATGTACTTTATCTGTACAACAAATAATGCACTAAGTTATTTTGTGGAGCTGCTTGAGAGACTTCTAGGAGTATTAAGAAAGAGTTAGACAATTCATGTGGCCATTGTACATGTCTATTATGGACCCACTGAACCTTCGGAGATGAACCAGAAGGCTAGCATTAWGTGGGCACAGCTAGACCAACAGTAATCCATTAACTGTGCAAATTATCACAGCCCACTGAACAAATTCAAACACTACACAGGCTATTTGGATCAGTCCTCTGCAGCTGGTCACAGTCTACATGAACATCAGTTTTAGCTACAACAAAGTTACCGCATTAAAAGCCAAACATAATGTTTTGTCTCAGTTTTCTCTGTCTTAACCAGATATTCCCTAACTTAAAAAAACAGACAAGTTCCATTTCCAAAACATGTTTCTTGAGTCATGAATTATGTATATTATTGCTCTAGTATTGTCTATGTTTTCCATCTACAAAATCCCAAATAGCTGGACCTCAGAAACAGCTTTGTGCTAATGCATAGCAACTGCAAACCCATTTTTTAATACTCAGCCCTATATTAAATGCACGGTTTGTTATTTCACAACAAAAGGAAAAACGAATCCAGGTATATATCCCTTATTCAAAATAATATTTCAGTGCTTGTAGACCCCTGATGTAAGCAGAAGGATGCTATGAAAGGTTGCCTCGGTAACAAGCCTAAGCTACTTAACATCGCTAGAGGGTAAAAAAGTAGCACCATTATTGCTGGTGAAAGCTAAGGATGGGACATGTTTATTAATAATTTCTTTAGTACACATTATACCACAGTAGGCAAGCTAGACCCCAACAAGACCACTACATCTGTGTCTTTCAGTTCCATCAACTTCTAATCATACCAGTATATTTTTAAGCACAGCATCTGGTTCCCAGTGTGGCCAGTTTGAGGAYGTTTGGGAGCTAAGGTTGTTCACTCACATGGGAACATGCTTTGTCACCTCATATGTCAGACAGCATTCTAGTAGGCGAAACGAGGAAGCCCCTGAAGTATGCCAGGTACAGGATGAACCTACAGGTTATTGCCTTTCAAAATTAATAGAAACTTACTCGAGACACTTATTTGACAGAAATCCCTTCTTTTTTTTTACTTGTGTTGTAGGCAAATGTTTTCTCTTATCTGCACAAAAATCTTGATCTGATGCAATAGCATCTTCCTAGAGAGGTAACAGACTTAACTGGCTTGTTAATGTAGCTAAGACATGTGAAGATGGTACTTTTGGCTCACATCCAAACACATTTTTCCATTTCAATAATCATCTGGTTTTATTGCAGGAGATCATTGCTACAGACCCTGTGTAAACAGAGCAAAGATGGTGCCTGTCCAACATCAAGAAAAACTCCTCTTTATCATGCAGTTGATTTTTCTGCAGGGTTAAGCAAGTAGAAGAAAAAGCTGTTGCCACATAAAGCACCTTTTAGCCTTCCCCCACATTACTAYTGTCCTAGCAAGCAGAATATACTTTAAACATTTCAGTGTGATTCACTTAGATATAAGATCAGATTAAATGTATGTTATAAATAATAATTATAATTCTAGTGTGCCATCATGTTCTGCAGGTTTTAATACTGTTACTTAGGAAGGTCAGCACAATATGAAGGTCCAACTCCAATTGTCTAGATAAAGTAAGCCCTAGCCAGATATTTAATAAAGAACTGTATCTGACACATAAGTCTAGCAGCTTCTTAGAGCTGCAAGCAGCTTTTGAAATATTTTGACATTAAAGGAAAAAAAAATCAAAACAAAATGTTTTTAAAGTTCTAAATAATCCTAGGAAATTTCAAGAGCATTATAGAGCAGTTACTAAAGYGAAACAGAAGAACCTGGAGGACAAATAGATTTTCTGCAGTTTCACCCRGTACCTCCAACCCCTTTGAACAAGCCAGGTTATAAACATAAGACTTGTTTATAAATATTTTAGTGGTGTCTCCCACTGTTCTCATGTATGGGACTGCAATCAGTTGTTACAATCCCCAATGTTAGGCACCAAGATCTAATCACCTTTTATTCTTTCTTATGAAGTAACGTCACTCTGCTCTTCCCTGGAACATGCTGTCATTTCTCCATGCTGTCATCATCTCCAGAACATGGTCTTGGTAGTTAGTCTGCAACACAGAAGCCTTCTGTTAGCCAGTATACATTCATGAACATGATAGCTAACTCATTGATACAGGAAGACAGAAAAAGCCATCACTAAAGTAGACTCTAGACGAGTGAAACTTTATTAAGTATTTGGAGAGCCACTGACAAGGGAAAGACCGCAAATGCTCTGAGAAGTATTTCGGTTGTACCACTACTGTCTTTTAGGGCACCAGAGAATCCATCTAAGACATAATTCCTTAGGAAACCTTGCTTCATTAGTTCTGGTACTCGTAAGTTCCTTATTTTCCTCATATTACTTTTCCAATAAGGCCAAGCATATGCCATAGAGGGGCAGACTTACTAAAACATGCTGCAATTTTCATCTCACCCAAAGCACACAGCCATAGAGAGTACCAAGAGAGGAGMAAACAACCCATGAAATGCCCTCCCAGTTTAATGGAAATCCAAAAAATCTCCTTGCTGACCCCAGCTCTACCCAGCCACCTGAGACACCACTGAAATACTGCCTGGGAGACATACTTAATTTGGCAAGTCATGCCAACTGTGCAGTGCTGCAGAAAGGTCAGAGAACATACAGAGGTTTTGCAGCAGCTGTTGTATTTGCTGTATTTTGGGGGGGCAGGGGCTGAGGAAAAGATTTCCCTTCTCCTAAAAGATCATTCCAGCTTAGGTGTTTTGGTGTTAGATACATGCAAGCCTGAGTCTTTATAACTTCTATTTATACATTTTAGCATAACAGGTATAGTGATAGAGTGCTTTAAAACAAGATACAAAATYCTGCAGGTCTTCTCTAGCAGAAAAAACAACTACTAGATGTAGCCATTATAACCACTGATTAAGTGAGTTTTTGTTCACTAGAAAATTATCCCTCTTCTAGGAAAGTAATTACACACTATTCACTTGAAGTCATGCAAGGGAATTACTGACAGAAGTGTTGACCTAGACTAGTAAGGCTGTAAACCTTAAGCTGAAATGAAGCCTAAGCTTTCATTTTTTTCCATTGCTTTTCTGCTACTTGTACAACAATTTTCCTTAGGGGAAGGATATCATCTGCATATTTTCAAATTGTTATATTTATTAAAATGACAAAATACAAGTGAGAAACACTAAAGTTGAAAAGTACACATTTTGACGAGAATCGGGTGGGGRAAGAGGAGGGAAATCACCTGCTGTGTATCTGCTACAGTACCCCAAAAAGGAGAGATTAAATATGTAAAAAAATGCTCACCTTCCATTACTGTTAGTATTTTTGAAAACTCCTAAAGTCAGGTGGAATTAGCCCTGAAAAAAACATTAGGAAAAGCTCTCAGGGGCCCCCAGTCATTAACCTCTGAGCCTTACTAGGTATTCGYTAGTGTGCTAGAAGTAGAAAGCAAGAGAAAAGCAACACCCTCAGCYGCCTTAAACTTGAAAAGTGAGGTCCAGCTCCCACAGGGCTCAGGGTCTTATAGAAAGGAAGTTGAAGTGACTTACAGTTTAATTTTATTTACTGTAGCTTACACTTAATAAAAGTCATTATTCATCCTCTTCAAAAGCTTCCAGGAAAATTAAAAAAAAAAAAAAAAAGTGCTTTTGTTGTAACACACACCCTTAACTATACCAGGCTGAGGAGTTTTTGTTCAAAAGGAGAAAGACCTTTTCAATAAAGACTGAGTTATTTCTTGGTATGTATCCTGCAGGTCCCCTGAACATTAACTTCACAGCAATATTTATAGGGCAAGGGACTTTGCCTACACTGGTAAGGATCTCTGCTTCAGGAACAGCAAACAGCCTGGACTTGCAGCGCCAAAATGCAGGCACCTCAGCCTTTGTCTTCAGTCCTCTCCCCGCCCAGGTTCCTCACAGCCTGAGCCCCTCTCCCCAAGCTACCATTTCCCAACAACAAAAGGAACAAAACCCAAAGAAATAGCCTGCTAAAATTCACACCAAAACAGCTCAAGCAGCTCATACCACCTACCTTTGGTCAAGGCTGCCTCTCCCTGCACCCTTCCCACCCTGGCAGCACCCAGCCACCCCCTCACGCTGCTCCGCCATGTTCCTCAGCCCTCCCAAGGCACCACCCCAGCCCTCGTTCCTCTTCCCCAGCTGCAGCTGTGGGGCTACCACAGCTGCAGTCAGCAGCTTACCTCATGTTAACCTTCATTTTGGATGGTGACTTCAAAGAACACTGTTTTCAGGAAAATTTTACCTCAGGTCAAGCTTTGGGGCTTACAAATGACAGCTTGTGACGGTGGCTGGCCAGCCTAACTGGAGAGCAAGCATTGCAGGGGCACACCTCTAACCCAGCCAGCACGCGGGCTGGGATCCCACAGGCACAGTGAGCCTCCCTCAGGCAATCATCTAGCTAGGAATATTTCTAACCAAAGAGCACTGCATATTTAAAAAAAAAAAAAATAATCCTCTATGCATTGTTTTTCTTGGCTTCTCCTGTAAGAAGGAAGCTACTGGAAAAATCTTTCTCCTCAGGTCAGTCTTGTTACTCCTCCCAGTGGCATGCTTCCTTGCAGCCAGACTGTTTTCCCCTGCAGTTATTTTCAATAACCTTAATGTTCCTCAGCTTCCATGTGTTAGGGAATATGATTTCCACTCTTCCGTGTCACATAGTTAGCATTGCTCTTGCAGCCTCTGTACTGTTTACAGGCACTATCTCCATTGCCTATAGAGTTATTTGCTTCAGCCAAAACCAGGCAATCCTTGTGTTCAGGGAGGAGGGTTGTTTTTTAGCATCCTTTTTCATATTGTCATAATTTRCCCACCTGGCAGTCATCAGTGTTGCCTGTGTTACGCTGCCTTCACTACTGACAGAGGAAGGCAAACTCACTCATACCACAGACTCACATGATCGCTGTGATCTTGTCTTYTCCAGACAGCACAGACGGTGCTTCTTGTGGTCGCTGTGTTCCTGCTCTCCTGGCTGCCACACCACATCATCACAATGTGGGCAGAGTTTGGGCAGTTCCCCCTGAACAACATCTCCTTCACCTTCCGCATCATCTCTCACTGCTTAGCCTACGGGAACTCTTGCATCAACCCCGTCATTTACGCTTTCCTCTCKGAAAACTTCCGCAAGGCCTGCCGGCAAGTCTTCACCTGCAAGTTCTTCCTGCGGCCGGTTCCCGCTGAGAAACTGGTGAGAATACGCATGGAGAACTTCTCTACCACGCACTCGACCACTAACGTATAAATTGGGCTCACAAATACATTTCAGAAGGAAGAGGAGGGGGAAAGGGTGCTGTTGGGGAATAACAGGTATACAAATGCATTTCAGAGAGCAGTGCAGTCTGCAAAAACGTGGGCTTTGTCAGATTACTGGAGTGGTAGGAGGCATTTTTCCATCTGGCTGTTAAGACACTTGACACAGCTTGTCCTAGAGTACCTTGCTAGGCACTGGGCTATGTGCAACAGAAGTATCTGAATGTSCTTGTCATGCCCATAAGCTAGAACTCGTATGCAGTTGTAGTTATGCCCATAAAGTCTAAAATAAGAGTTACATGGAAGGTAGAATATGGACAGACAAGAAAAGAGCGGTTTATTATGTGTGTAGACAGTCATTAGGATGTGAACAATGARTGATGTGACATTTAGAGAGCACTGAAAAGCAGTTTGGGAAAAGTCAAACTAAAAAGCCTTKAAATACATCTTTGTTTCTTAAACTAATTTTGACCATATACGAGCAACATATATTTTTAGCTCTCTAGGTGTGATAGGGTTTCTCAATCTCCTTGAAGGCTTTGCTGTAGTATTTACATATTGGGTAGTAAAACCTTTCACATGACATGCATCAGTGATGTGGATGTCTGCATTTGGTGGCTCTGTGTCAGCTTATATATCCCAGGGTTTGAATGTCTGTGTGCTCCGGAATGTAATCACTGCGGTTAATCACTGGCTCCAGTAACTGTCTCTTTGTGAACAAGAGTAGAAAAGTGGCATTTCTCAATATATGCTTAAAAGAATTATGGTTTTGTTTGAATTTAATGTTTACAAAAGGCTTTACTGGTAAATATAGTGTTCTCTGAGTATATCTACCCAAAGCTTTTTATTGGCCACTTTAGTATATAAATGCCAAAAGATTTCTTTTTGATAAACTGTTTTGATCAACAGTGCCCTAGCAACAATCAGTTTAGAGTATTTGTACCGAGTTCAAGGTTACTGTTTGTAAATATATAAAGTGCATATTTCTTCAAAATTAAGAAACATATGGCTGAAAGAACTTTATTATTTCACTGTGTGGTCTAATTGGATAATATYGTGTGCTGCAATCCAGACTGACCAGTCATGGGATTCATCGTAACATGATTCCAGATTTATAGACCACGTTACTGAGTTTTTAGAAGTGAGTTACAGAAGTTAAACGACAAATTACACATCTAAAAAACGTAACAAAAACATCCCAATATAACCTGGTAGAACATCTTCAACATCTTTTGTTACAGCCATCAGAACACATACAATTAATTTCTGTAACATGTGTAATACCGATCATTCATTTTTAACATGTATATTTTATACCTCAGTGTCAAGTATGCCCACATTGCATTTTATAATCTGGATAATTTATCAGAAGTCAACCTTCCTCCCATTTTCCTTCCACATATTTTAACTCAAGAAAAAAACTACTCTCTTGTCACCAATGCAAGTTAGTTACCAATACAAATTAAGCAGGTGCATTAATTATGAACGACCATTGCCACATAGTTCGACCATCGATCTTGTGTCAGAACTTATTGTTTATGTGACATCATTTAACTGTGGTTAACTTTGYATTATTTAGCTGGAAACTGTAGGTAATAGAGCAAAGTATTACAGTATACAACATCTGCAACAGTTACGAAATTTTAGCCCAAACAAACTGATTGATTTAGTCCTGTATAACAGCTATATGAGAAGACAAATACTTGAAATCGGACATCTGGGATCCCAAGCAACAATTTTCCTCGGAAACTTAAAAGGGCAACTCAGTATGTTGAAGTGGGAAACACAGCCACCATCACCGGCTGCCTCAGGAAAGACAGACACTCTATGAAGCAGGTAGTAATTTGATATTTATATTAATACAGTGAAGCACTACAGCTTTGAAAAAAGCTCAGATTCAAATTATATGACACTTGAGATGGAGGCAGCCTGAAATTGCTTAGGCAAAGCAGGCAAGCAAATATTAAAATTTCTTACTTGGAGTTTCTTGAATACAATTTACCTCATTTAAATTGATCTGTGTGTCTACAGTTAAAGGAAGCTATTTCTCAACAATTCAGAGGACCTGATACAACATACGATGCATATTAACAAATGGGAAAAGGATCTTCTGTAAATTATAATACTAGATTGTCCCCAGATTTCTGTTTAAGGATTTACCCTACTCCTATACATGAACAGTAAGCTTCTGCTTGTGGACACATAAATTGCCTGATTTGCAGTTAAATGAACTACAGATGAGAGGCGAGTAGTCCATGCAATGAACAAGTCCAAAATATAAAGGTTTCCAGTTTCTGAGTGGATCACTCTTCCCTTGTATTTTTATAAAGTTGAAAGCTTTCTGTTGTATTAAATAACTTTACTGCAGCTTGTAACTTCCCCCAAGAGCCCCTTAAATGTGCGACGTGAACAGAGTACAAATGTACAACTTCTAGAATAAGGTTATATGGCCTTATCCTGAAGTGATTATCTGTGCAAGTTTTCTGTTTGTTTAGTTTTTACTCTCAGTATACTAAAAGTAGCTCTGGTGCCTTATTTCCTCTGAAACCAATGATTTAGATACTATGCTGTGATCTTTTCATTTAACAGCTTACTGTTTCTACATACTGAGTTTTAGCACAGGCTAATGTGGATAGCATGGGAAAAAGAACCACTAAAAGAAAAGACCGTGATAAATCATTGCAACAGAAATCAGAGCTAAAAGGCTATTTTTGTGTGATTATTTACCATGGATACAAACCAGCAGCTAGATATGAAATAACCTCAGCCTCACTTTAATGCTTTTAAAGCAGAAAAGAACAATGGCACGATATTCAAAAGAAATCTTGTACTCACTCTGTTACCTGTGAGTCATTAGAACCTGTGAGTCTACACACTTTTTTCCTTCAACAGGAGACATTTTTTGGTGGGTTGGTTTTTTTTTGTTGTTGTTTTTACAATCAGTTCAGAGACTGGACATGTCACTACAGCGTGCAGAAAAAAATGAGCAGAAAACACTTAAAGGCTTTTTTTTTTWAATTTATTTACTAGAACATGAAGCAGCAAGATCCCCTTTCTCAGTGAAAGGTAACCATAAAATGACAAATTAAGACCTTGAAAAAGCCTCAAGCTTTCTTGGGCCTTCTCCTTCCCACCGAACTTAAGAGGTATCTGGTTTAGAATTCTCTGAATGAACTACTACATCACAAGAAAATAAAATGTAATTTGTCCTTTAGTCTTTCTACATGTATCTATAATTGGTCAAAGTTATATGAAAGTTAGGAAAATATTTTCTCTTTTTTTCCTGCCACAGTAGTAATTTTTAGGTTTTAATAATGAATGTTTAGCTGCTGGTGGTGGGAAGCAATGAAATGCAACAGAGCTGCACATCATACAGGCATACTTTCATTCTGATTTGAATTTGAGAGTCCCAACAAAATTCAACAAAATCAACTGATGAGATCATTCTTCAGTCTTCTCCAAATGCATTTTGTTACTCACTTACTAGCTTCCTTTTGGAAAGCCATGAGTTGCGATGCCTATAGAAATGACTATTGCAGCTTCCAGAACAGTGAATAAAGTTAACCTCATCACCTGGTTCTGAAACTCTATTCTTTCAGTGGAGCTTACACACAGAAGCTCATTTGCTCTGCCTTAATGACTTCAAGCTTAGCCCCTACCAGGACATCTATTACTGCTTGGCAACCTGAATCACCCTCCTTTAGGTGGAGGCTTATTAATAGAGGAGTCCRTGCCTGGTAGACCTGTCCTTTTCCGGGCTGCAGTCTCTATTTTCTGCACCAGGTCCACATCCCACCGATGGGTGACAAAACTAACCACGGCTCCAGGCGCCTTGCTTCCAACTCGTCCAACTCGCCCCACGCGGTGCAGGTAGTCCTGCAGGGTGTCTGGGAAGTCATAGTTGACCACTAGCTGCACACTGCTGGTGTCCAGCCCCCGCGAGGCAAGGTCAGTGCAGACAAGGACAGACATGTCACCCTTCTGGAAGGAGGCAAAGATGCCAGCTCTAGCAGCTGCTGACATCTGCCCCTGCAACCTCAGGTGCTTGATTTTGTGGTCATCCAGGATATAGCCCAGCCAGTTGACAGTGCTGGCACTGTTGCAGAAGATGAGAACGGACCCGCCGGATGCTGGGCGCTCCTTGAGTAGCTGCAGAAGTTCRGGCAGCTTGTCCTGGCCTTTGAGGCGGACAAACTTCTGCTGGACGTGGGGTGGCAGGCGGTGCAGGCTCTGAGTGCTGAGGGTGACAAACCGGCCCACATCGGTGAACTTCCCCAGCATCTGGCTCAGCCCCGCGGGGAAGGTGGCTCCGACCACCACCACCTGGGTCCTCGCCTCCCCGGGGCCGGCTGGCCCGGGGGCGCCAGCGGCCAGGGGCGCGTGTGCCAGGATCTCCTCCAGCGGCTCCGTGAAGGAGTCGTCGTCCATCAGGGCGTCCGCCTCGTCCAGCACCACCCAGCTCAGCCGCCCTAGGGCCAGGAAGCGCCGCCGCAGCGCCTCCCGCAGCGCCCCGGGGGTGCCCAGCAGCACGGCGACACCCGGCGGCGGCGCCCGCAGCTGCCTCCGCAGCCCGCCCGCGGCGCCGCCGCCCGTCAGCCCGCGCACCTGCAGCCCCGCCGGCCGGCACAGCGCCGCCGCCACCGCGCCCACCTGCGCCGCCAGCTCCCGCGACGGCAGCACCACCAACCCGCGGGGCGACGCCGGCCCCGCCGCCTCCGCCGCCGGCCCCTCGGGGCGGGAGAGCAGCCCGTCCAGCAGCGGCAGCAGGTAGGCCAGCGTCTTGCCGCTGCCCGTCTCGGCGGCGCAGAGGGCGCTGCGGCCGCGGCGCAGCGCGGGGATGGCGAGGCGCTGCACCGCCGTGGGGCGGCCGACGGAGAGGCCCTCCAGGCCGGCCAGCAGCGCCGGCTGCAGCCCCATCTTGGCGAAGGACGCGCCCTGCTCCGTGTCAGGCGGCGGCGCCTGCAGGGCGGGAGCCGCCTCCTGCGAGGGCTCCAGCTGGAAGTAGTCCCCGCAGGCCTTCYTGTGCTTCCAGCCCGCCGACACCAACTGCGGCCGCTCCCAGCGCCCCACCGTCTGCCAGCGGGGCTGGCTCAGCTCCGGCCGCCGGCTCCGCAGCAGCAGCTTCCCGGGCCGCGCCGCCGCCTCCCCTTCCCCGCGCCGCCGGCGCTGCGCGCCCCGCTGCAGGCGCAGCCGCAGGGCCCAGGGGAGGCGCACCACGCTCCCGGGGGGCTCCGCGCCCGCCGCCGCCCGGGTGGCCGCCAACCGCCGCGGCAGCAGSAGGATGGCGGACGCCATCCCGCCGCGGCTCAGCGCCATGGCGGCCTCTCACGTGGCGGCGGCGCTGCCCGATGACGCCGCGAAGAGACGCTTCCCCCGGTTCCCCCCGCCCCCCGGAGCCGCGGCGGAGCCACGCGAGGAGGGTGAGTGCCGCGGTGGGGGGCGCGCGAGCGCGCGCGGCCGGTACCTCAGGCGGCGGTGAGGGCGGCCGGTACCTCAGGAGGCGGCGGTGGCGGCGGCCCCTTCACGTCCGCCTTTTCAGCTGACGGCTGAGAGCTGACCCCCGTGCCGCGCCCCGCGGGAGCAATCGTGGCCCTGAAGGGCTCTGGCAGAGTCGGCCCGGTGCCCCTCGCTCGGGGGAAGGAGCCCGAGCGGCGGGGAGCACCCCCCGGGCCGCCCCGGCGCCTCAGGGTGCAGCTGAGCTCTCTGACGGCTCCACGCAACTGGCGCCAGGGCCGCGGGAGCTGAGTAAGCAGCGGTGGAGCCGCCGGCCTGCGAGCTGCTAGGGGACAGGGTCATGCACTCCCGCTTCCCGCCAGAGGAAAGTTCTGGGCATTTACGAGTAGGAAATCATATTCCATGGCTATCCCCCTTGATTTTCTCTTGCAGGTAGTACCACAACAGGAATGATAGTGAACACACCTCTGTGTTTTAGAGGAAAGAAGATCCTGGCTCCAATGGTGCGAGTGGGAACATTACCAATGCGTCTTCTTGCTCTGGACTATGGTGCTGATATCGTGTACTGTGAGGTATGAAGGATGAGCAGATGAGGCAGTCTTATCTGATAACATTATTAAGAAAAGTACAAATATTGTTCATTGTAGGACTTTTTCCTTTTACATATATTTTTCTTTAGAAAAATGGGGAAAAAAATCTCTATGGCTTACGGCATTTCCCTTTGAGCAGTCCTCGAGTTATGGCAAAYGCATATTTTAAGACTGTTCAATAATTTCAATTCATTTAGACAAAACACACACCATAACAATTTCCTCACATTCTACTTTTTTTTTTTTTTTTAGTAGAGTCATAACATTGAAGGAAGTCTTAGACTGACCTACCTTCTCACCTGGTTAGTTTTGCTGTGCTAACCCAGAGCATCCATATATACCCCTCACAGTGCTGCTGTCCTTGTTGCTTAACCACTTTTCTTAAAGCTGCCTGAAGTTGAGACTCCAGTTTGCTGCAGATATTATTGCTAGGACTGCTCTGTAGCTTAAGGTACTTAGTCTTCACTATCCTTATTGTTGCAGTGCATCATAGAATCATAGAATCATTAAGGTTGGAAAAGACCTCTAASATCATCATGTCCAACCATCAACCCAGTACCCAYGCCCACTAAACCATGTCCCGAAGCACCTCATCCACACGTTTTTTGAACACCTCCAGGGATGGTGACTCCRCCACTTCCCTGGGCAGCCTGTTCCAATGCCTGACTACCCTTTCAGTGAAGAAATTTTTCCTAATATCCAATCTAAACCTCCCCTGGTGCAACTTGAGGCCATTTCCTCTCGTCCTATCACTTGTTACTTGGGAGAAGAGACCAGCACCCGCCTCTCTACAGCCTCCTTTCAGGTAGTTGTAGAGAGCAATAAGGTCTCCCCTCAGCCTCCTCCAGGCTAAACAATCCCAGCTCCCTCAGCCGCTCCTCATAAGACCTGTTCTCCAGACCCTTCACCAGTATTCCCATTTTCCCCTTCAGTGCTATTATTAGMTTTTCTCAATTGTAGGCACTGATACAAGTTACATGACTTAGCCAAGTTGTTTTTTTTTWAAAAAAAAAMCAAAAACATGCACACAAACCARAAACCAATAGGAAGTTAAGCATAATGTAAACACAGCTTAAATACTGGCTTTCATGGAGAACACTTCATCTGTACCAATAGAACAGGCTGAAACAGTCAGAATCAGTCATTTACKATGTTCTCCAGGAATCTTTGCAGCAGTTCTCTTGTGAGTTAGCTCACTGCCCTTTTTGGGGGAGAAGAAAGGAAAGATTTGTTTTCAGAGAGACAATATGCTGTTTTTATCTTGGCCACAGCTCACCTTTTCTCTCTAGCTTCTAGAGTTACAAATGATATTTAATTAGTTGGATCAGCTCCATGTGAAAGAATAGTTATTGCTGGATGATTCAGAAGAAATCTCAAAATTCAGTAGAAAGTTACCACTGTCTGTCATAAAATTTGGAGTAATAATGTGTTTTTCTTCTTYGACAAACAATAATTAACAGTTTCCCAGTTTATCAATTCTGACCTCTCAGTTTTACATGGGATTAAGTTCTCTGGGAGGCTAGTTGTAGATCACGTATAGGGAAATCACAAGCATAAAGTTGCAGAATCTAGAAGTCTTAAACACTAAAAGTGAGTCAGGCTTCAGACAGCCTTTATACTTCTCTAGTATCTCTTACACTTCTTAGTAGTAGCAAAGAACCTTGTCCTGAGCAGCTACTGGATTTCACTAACCACAAATTTGACAGGGCCGTTGTATATGAAATCASTGGAAGATAGTAATGTAGACACAACCAAAAGCCACAACAAACCACACAAAGGTATTGCTTTCCTTACTGCTGAAGTCACAGAGTATGAGAAGTTATTTAATCCAGCACTGTAAACTGTATAGCTAAAGTAGTTTCTCTTTCCCACACAATTTGCCACRATTCCAGA
The DNA here is from genome assembly GCA_030449065.1 of Oceanodroma leucorhoa. NCBI lineage: Eukaryota > Metazoa > Chordata > Aves > Procellariiformes > Oceanodroma > Oceanodroma leucorhoa. The sequence continues at coordinate 1,495,399 of JASVER010000007.1, read as the reverse complement.
GAAACAGTACCTCAGAAGAAGAGACCCTCACACTTACTTAACAAGTTGCAGTATGTGATGGAACTTGTAGAGTGAGAGATATTCCTGTAGCCAAAAGCCTGTTGTAGTTTTTCTTAACTCATAAATAAGGTCTCCTACACTCTTTTTTTTTTCCTCCACATTGCTGTTGGGACACAGGAGAGTTAAAATGCCTTTGATATAGAATAGTGTTTGCATTTAGGTATCTGTCTTAATAGATTTTATCAGAGAATCTATGCTTTGTAGGTTTTCTTAAGAACTGGCAAGTTAGTATAAAATAAAACAGTTGTTTTAGGCAATTATACTGCAGTTGTTTGGTAACAGAATAGCATGAATAACTGCATTTTGTAACTTCATTTTCTGATTTATCCTTTTGTTTTCCAATCCTTTCTCCCAATCCCCTCAATATTTTGGAACTCAAAGCTGTTTCAGAACTTAAAGTGGACAGTACTGAATGAGAAGCATTAGTTAAAAACTTAAATTAAAAGCACTACTTATAAGATCTATGGTATAATGCAAGAAGATCGAGATTAGCTTAATTTATTGTTTATCCTTTACCTGTAAATCAGCAGGTCTTGAACCTTGTCTTATTTACTAAAACAAAGAGTTTGTAGTAGACTAAACTTTTTTACGTAACTAACACTAGAGCATGGTGTGGGGTTTTTTTTCCCCACAGTTTATATAACAGTTGGATTAACAGGTGAATATGTATTTCAGCAGCTAACAAGTTATATTGGCTCAAGCTGTAGCCCTTTGTCARTTAAAGGCAGTCAGTGTATCTTAAAGCTCATCTATAATCAAGTTGATGGGATACATCTGAGAAAAGGACTCAACTGGTGTCCTTAATAAATTGACTTGCATAAATCTGCAGTGAAGCTAATATATGTAGATTGAAGTTCTGTGTTTCTTTTAAAAGCAAGCTACAAATTCTAGAAGAATGGTGACTGTATACTTGGCTCTTCAGTAAAGCTCAACACAAAGCTTCGTTTTGTCTTTCAAGTAATGTAGAGAACCATTAAGACTCAGGATTAACGTAAAGAAGTCTTACAGCCTGATACTGCTGTTTTGTTCACCTATGTGTTTGGCCAGTACAAATCTATATTGATTCTTGAGGTGGTCTGTTGTTATAGCATTAAGTTATCTTCCCCTTCCACTCTAGGTGGTTCATTCTACTCTGTTTCCAGCTTGCTAGATAGGTATTTGAACAAAGTGGTTCTTCTAGAACTACGTAAACGTATCATATTCTTATGTTCATGTGTTCTGTTCATATTTTGAAACTTCAGTTGAGAGTGTTGTATAGTTAAATTTGTGCTTTCATTTGCATTCTTTTTCTGTATTTGGTATCTCAAGATAGTTATTCTTACTTAATAAAATGAGCAACTGTTTAGAGCTGGGTGACTTAAACACTTCAACTCATATTTTTATTCTTTCTTCTCAGGAGCTGATTGACATAAAGATGCTGCAGTGTAAGAGGGTTATAAACGGCAAGTATAGCATTTATTTTGTTAATATCTGTAAGCATTCTTTTTTCTATTTAAGAGAAAAGACAATTATTTCTCTGAAGTAATTTTATAGTGTTTACCATGAGGTATCAGTACATATAATCTCTCTAAACAGTGTCTAGGGACTTAAAATAAGCTTTTGAAGCTCTACCTTACACCTGTCTGCTGCTCTACAGTTTCAAACTTTCAGTTTCCCTTCTTAAGGAATTTCGATAGTTCAGTCAGTGTCCCTCAGAAAACCACAAACATTTTTGGAGGATAGGGCTAATGTATTAGTAACTGACAGTTTGTTACTCTTTTAGGGCCCTAACACAARGTCTTTCTCCACCATTGACTTAGTTTATTATAAGGATTCGATGAGTTTTCTGCTAAACTCTTTGACAGAGGTCAGGTCACTGGGTGTGCAGGTATAGGCCTTCTAAAGTGAAAGACTTTATAATTCTAGCTCCTGGAATTAAGTCTTTCTCCCTTTATTAAGAAAAATGGGATCCGTGTTGGGAATCTATTACTAATGTTTCAGCATTATGCTTCCTGGCAGCAGGTGAAAGAAACCAGTAGCTGGAATAGACAGGATATTAAAGTTCCAGTGTATTGTTTAAAATGTTAAAGTTTTTAGTTCTATGTGGGTTAGACAAATAGTAAAACTGTAATTAACAGTTAACCCTCCTCAATTCTGTTTCTACATACTGGCTTCAGCCTTTCATTCTCTACTGCCTTCGTATGCTATTACAATAAAGAATAAACAGTAAAAACCTCTTGTTTTGTTTTGGTTTTTTTTGTTGTGTTTTTTGTTTGTTTTGTGCTAATATAAAATCTAATTTCCTGAGCAAAGCTACTAATATTAGTTACAAAGACTTTTGATTTTTCAAGAAAAGTTTGATAACGTTCAAGAAACAAATTCAGAGACTGTTTCCAATCATGAGTCTTCATAAACGTTAGCTGTCTGTGGCATTATAATATACACACCTTTTAGTTTACTGCAATAAGGAAGYAAGACATACAAGATCTCACTGTTTATCATTCTTTTATTAACTTGAGGTCCATGGGCYAGATTTGGCCTAGCATGATTTTCACAGACAAGTTCTTAAAAAGATATCTTTGAGACCTCTGTAGCTGAGTGGCATGAGAAACAGTTGTTTGTAGTGTCCCTGTTGGGGAACAGAAGTCCACTACAAATCTACTTTCCCCTCCTGCCCCTTTCCAAAAACGGTACCGTTATGTTCATTCTGGCTGATAATCATTAGGCTTGTTCTGGTGCTGATGCTTGCCCAAGAAACRGGCTGGGGGATGATCAGGGAGTACTATGTGAGGGAAACAGCAATGTGCAAGAAATGTACTACRAGGACATATAGAAGGTAGGGTGCCATTAGTTCTGCTGTTGATGGAAGACTTATTTGATAGCATTTCATTTATGTACAAGTTACATAGTCATATGACCTTATGATTACGTTTGTATATCATTTTTGTCTGTTTTATCTGTTTCGCATTTCATATAGAAGTACTTGAAACGGTGGACTTCGTTGCACCTAATGAAAGAGTTGTTTTCAGAACTTGTGAAAGGGAGAGGCACCGTGTTGTCTTTCAAATGGTAAGAAACCAACTGCAGGTACTCTTCTAATAACATAGTTAAACAAGGTGGTGCTAGTAATGTTAAGTCTAAAACTGCTCTCTGTATTGCAGACTATCAATTTCTTGGTGCTTCAGGTGGATGTAAAATTTCACACCAAATGTGTTGCAGRATTTCTAATCTGTTGGTACACATGCAGTCAAGATGCTACATTACAAGCTCTCTGTACAGCTGTTTTCAGAAGAAGTGATTAAGATGAATTCTGACAGCAGCTTGTTTTTGTAATAGGTATCTTTGATATATTTCCAAACCTGTAGATACCAAAAACAAATTATGCTGATGTTTGATCACATGTTTAAGTCTTGTACKGTCCAGTAAACAGTCTCACTGTTTACTGAGAGGATTGGTGTGTGCATTAGCATTACAGAAATGGATTAAAGGCTGCTGGAGAGAAAAAGGTAGTAATTTGTTCTTTGAGATCACTCTGTGTAGGACAAGAGATGGTAGGGGTTGGAGGGAGGGAGAAGTCTGGACTGCATTAAATATTGAGAAAGATCTTTTTCAGTGGTAATGATAGCCCTGGAATAGGTTGCTTGTAGATGCTGTAGAATTGTGATTAGTGGAGCTTCTTAAGAACATGATAAATAAATATCTAATGGTGATGGGCTAATAACATTTAATACTGCTGTATGTTAAGAGGGTGGACAGGCCTCTCCAGATCCYTTTTTGCATCACCTTTTGTCATTCAGTGGCTGACTTAGTACATGCTTTAGCTAAATGTTTTAGCTATCTGTTGTGCCATGAATGGGTCTCTATCACTTTGTACTAAATGTTTAGAGCAAATACGGTTATACRCATGTGCAAGTAAGCACATTTTTTTACTAATTTAATGATATTTTATAATTATACATCCTCTTGTTTCACCAACAGGGTTCAGCAGATGCTGAAAGAGCCCTGGCAGTAGCTAAGCTTGTGTAAGTCATCTTCTCTCACCCCCTTCCCACCATGGGTTTGTTTGGGTTTTTCTGTACAGAAGAATTATCGTGGAAGACAATTTTTTATGATTGAGAGGATCAAGGTGGGTCTTGACAGGACCAAGAAAAGCTCTGTAGGAGCTGCACAGTAACRTGTAGCATCTCAAAAGGCCGTGGTATAATGGTGTAMCTGCAACTTCTATTTAAAATAATTCTTGCTGAAAACAGCAGCTGAATAAGTTCTATACTGGGATTGGTGGCTTTTTGCTAGTGCAGTAAGTGTGTCCYTGATCTCTCCAATATGAAATTCCCCTGGGTATTGCACAGCTGCAGGTAAGACCAGTATGCTTGAAAATGTCTCCTATTGTTTGTGGTTTGAAGCCCTCAATAAAATATTGTGCAGAAATGAAAAGTGTGTCTCAAACCTTTTTAAAAGTTTTTTTTAAGCCTCCACTTTAAATAGATGGAAGTTTCAATAGGACTTGCTTTAGTGACAGTGGTGAATTTAGTGGTGGATATACTGAAATATACTTAATCCTATATAAACATTATTAAGATGAGTATTTGCAGCTTCTGTGTAACACTTGTTATTGAAACCTGTGGACAGACTGATCTTCAGACCGCTGTTAAAATAAATACGTAACTTTTATATAAGCGAGAAGCTAAAAATTCAAAAGTTCAAATAAAAACTTAACCTTAAATTCTCATTAATGACAATGGAAAAAGTTTCCTGAAAAGATGTCTATTTCCTGGCTGTTGTTCTAATATGCTGAAAAATATTTTAATTGTTTCTTTCTTCTCTTTCAGAGAGAGTGATGTAGCTGGTATTGATATCAACATGGGGTGCCCAAAAGAATATTCTACTAAGGCAAGTGGATTTTGATTACTCTTAAATAAGCTTTTTCTTTCTTAGAGGTATGGAGTGTGGAATACCTGTTCTGGTTTTCTGGGCTGAACAAATTCAAGCAGTAAAATTTTCATGCAGGTAAACTTGAGGTTTTTTGGTTGAGTTTTTTTGTGGTTTTTTTTTTTTTCAATAAACAAAAGAGTCTTGAAGGTGTCATGGCCCTAATACAGTAAAATAACATAGTCTATTAGAAATCTCACTTAAGAATAGGTTTGGTCAYGTAATTAAACATACCATATCCTTAAGTGGGTAAGCATATCTGAAGTTTGTAAGCTCAGGTTAGTGTGGACTTGTACCACTGAGCAAGTGGTGATTGTATTTTCTGTCAAGACAACCACTTAATATTGAGAAAAACGTAGTGACGTTGTTAAATTGTATTATTGTACAAAATCAACACTAAAGTTATTTAGAATTCTGAAAATTCTGACAGGCTATGTTGTATCTTGCACTTAAAAGTAAATTCTGTAAGGCAGAATAAAATAAAGTGAGTTGGGTTTTTTTTTGTTTTGTTTTACTGCGGTCACTAATTTGTTGGATGAGTGAAATATATTCTGTTTAGCCTTAGAAAAAAATAGGAAACACAGTTTGTCATCTGAGCAAATAAACATTTGCAACTCAGCAACGCTGAGTTCAATTATTGGYCAGTTTTAAGTTGGAGGTGGATGGATCAGTTAAAACTTCATTTTTTTTTTTTAGGTAAGCACTTGCAATACTAAACTAGTCCTCTATCATCAGTGGCTAAAACAGAGTAGACAAACTGTTAGCACTGGTAAACCAGTTAGTGTATAGATGAAGTATCAGTGAATTAGAGCATGGAGCTCCATTTTGATGTCAGATGTTCACRCAGAATAGATAAGAGAAATTTTGCAGTTACTGTCAAAGAAAAAGAACTTAAACTTAGAAGACTTAAAACGTCATTCCAGGGAAGAAGCCTGGCTGTTGCATTTAAACTTTCTAGCYTCTAGTCTTTGTAGTATTGGCATTTTTAGCATTTGGAGCAAGTTCTCTGTCATGTGAAGCTGTAATGCTTCATCCTTTAAACAGAAAAAACGATATATCCACATAGGCAGTACTTTCACTTCCTAATTCTGTGTTACCCATCTTTACATCTGGAAGCTTTTTACTGGCCTTTAACTAAAGCAAGAGCACAAATGTAAATGGTAACTTGAAATCTGCCCTAATTCCCGGTATCAGCCTAAGCTTTTATAGAATTTATATATTTTCTGTTGTCAAACCAAGTTGCCTATGAAACAAGTATAAAAATTGTTTCTTTTTCCCCTCTCCCCTTTCACAGTAGAAAAAAATAGAATTCTGTGGCAGTTTATTGTATCTGACACACAAATACACGGACAGTTGAAATGAGGTATCTGGTGCATGAAAGCAATGTTGTTAAAAAGGGGAATAGTAAGGGCCAAAGCTGGGACTGCCAAACATGCCCATACCTTGCATGATGCCATGACATTGTACAGACTCTACCCCACATATCATCCTCCTTTCTCAGTTTTTCAGCCAAGAGAAAAGAATGCTTTGTCTAAATGGATTTATATTCCATTAATGGAACATATCTTCTGATAAAACTACTTGAAAAGGAAAAGCGTTTATTTTAGACCACATTGCCTTAAAGAAATAAAAGGACAGACTACATCATGGAGTTTTGGAACAGAAGAACCAAAGGGCCCTAATGACTGTACATAGAGTATATAAGAGAGGGCTGATGTTTTTCCATCACAAAGATTGCTTTTCCTTTGGAGCATGTGAGGTGTGTAAGAATGTTGGACACCTTTCAAGTATCCAGTATCTTCACTTTAACGGTTCATAGTGTTTCAGCCTGGATCTGACAATGGTCAATGTTGAAAGTACCGAGCGATGGTGCAAGAAAGGCATAGGATGGATCAGTTTATAGGGGCATTTTCTGTTTCACTACTTCTTAGTTTTGTAGGTTGGCTTGCACTCTGAATAATAATTACTTAAATTCTTCTGATGTATTCCATCTAACTTGTAAATAATTTTACCCACATACATTTCTAGGKTTTTTCTGTTTTAATCCCATTAACTTTTTTGTTTTCAATGATAACTTACGAAAATGACAAGGTAAGTGAGGTATGGTAAAAATACATATTTCATTCTTTTAAACTCAAATTTTAATTTCCCCTGTTCTGGAGCCTTTTTATTTACATATTTAGATTCTGTTGTTTCTGAACTTCCTCTGTTTTTCTGCCAGATGGCTTTTGAGATAAAGTGGTATGGCCAAGGAACTGTAGTCATGTTGAGGACATGTCATTAAATTCATAATGGTCTGATGATATTTCCAGTATATTTCTTCTGTTTGCCTATTGGCCTCTAGATCTACRTTTGCAGATGAGATAGTGCAGAAAGAACAGCTAAAATATTAAATTGTTGAAGTGTTCATTAATTTGTCTTAGCCTGTTTTTCTGAATGTAGARTGTAAACAGAAACTACTGATATCAAGACCTCTCAAATGTGGCATATAAGGTAAAAACAATAAATCTGTTCAGCTGTCACTTAATGAGTAGAAACCGGATGATTATGGTTGCTAAAAATAGCTTTTTGAAATCCTGTCTGCTCCATAAAGTAATGGGAGCAAGTTGGTGCCCTGGATTACTGCTTAATTATTCTGATCYAGTTCTAGGAAATGTGTTTCACCAAAGTGTTCACTAATGCTCCTGCATTTTAGATTTTGCCATTTTCTCCTTTTCTTTTTTTTTTTTCTCTCTTAATAGACATTGTACTATTGCTGTGGTCTGCTATCGGGCAAAATAATTGAGTTGAAAAATGTGTTTGCCTAGTGTGTAACAGTTTCYGTGTATTTTCCCAGGGAGGTATGGGAGCAGCACTACTATCTGATCCTGACAAAATAGAGTCTGTAAGTATCACCTTGTGGGTTTTCAACTGCCTTGGAAAGTATTATGTACTGTGCTCTACTGGAAGCAGGAATGAATGCCTAAAAGACAAATTTGTAAAAGCTAGAGTGGAATAATTGATTTTGCATACTGAAATTAAGGTTATGGATAAATAATCCTGATTTAGTTCTCCTTGTCATTGTCTGGACTATAAAATTGCTACCTTCTTCCTTTTCAGTTTTAAAACTTTCACAATGCAGTGCTGTATTTGCAGAGGGAGGAGTTTTATGTGCACATATGTGTAAATCTATATAAATCCCTACGTGAACCAGTATGAAAAAGGTTCAAATGTATGTATATATTTGTGTGTATATATACTCTTTTTTATATCTATATAAATATATAGATATTAAAACCTGTATGAACTTATATGAAAAATATATATCTACATCTCTCTATGTGTAATATAGATAGCTATGTAAYGTTTTTTTGTTTTCTTTTTTTTTCCCAAGGTAGTTATTCTTTGTTTCTTGTACTATGAAAAAAGATGCAGATCTGGACAAAACAAAAATACCAAAAGCATTGCTCTGCTTTTTTCTATGTGGCTTTTGAGTGTTCTTTGTTTTGGGGGTTCTTTGATGTAGGTCAGTCTTTTGAAGAGCCCTGTCTCTCTTCACTCATCTGCATGACTTTTTCTGAATGATAGCCAGTCTCTTTCTGATCCTTGCAGTTCATGGCTTTTCCTTCTGTCTCAAATGGATGTTGAGTCAGTCTTTCTTTTGTAAATTCTTCCTCTTATTGTGGTAACACCATTCARCTTTTTAGGCTAGTAGGACTTCTACAGTTTCAACAAGCTGATCCATTGCTTAGTTACTATTCTTTGTAAGCTCAGACATGAAAACAGGTTGTTCTGCAACATTTATTTCATTTTCTGAGGACATGCCATTAGAAGGGCATGTTATCAAAGTTATAATCATGATGGAGTGTTAGCCTTTTGCCAAATTTAAGAATATCTTGGTGTCAAGAGCCACCGTGTTAGCCAAGCTGTATAAACTGACCATTCAGCAACTAGAAGCATTATTAATTGTGCCAAAGCAAGAGTTTAAATGGAATAGACTGGTTCTATTACTCTCTTTCATTAGCTGATGGGGAAAAGCGAAAGTACCAGTGATCCAGTCTTATCTCAGAACATTTTTAGAGAAGGTTGGTATCACTCTCAGTTTTTCAAAAGAGAGAGCAGAATCAGATTAGTGTTGTTATCTGCAGGAAGTCAKCTAACAATACAGGCAACAGAACTGGAACCAGAACCCAATTTTTTGAGGCCTATATGGTGTTCCATGGATTAGGAAAGGTGGGTGATACTATCCAGAATTAAATTGTGATTTATGAAGCATGAGGTGATGAAGGCTGAAAGAAAAAAAATTTAGGATTGGGAATTGAAAGGAAAATATTTAGCAGGCTAGAAGTAAATCTGGCAAAAATATTTCTCATAGGAATGAGGGGGAGTTGTAAATATGACTGCTAACAGCTTCCCTTTCCCTCTACAACCATTACATTTTGTTTTGATCTTCAGAAGAGCAGGAAACTTGATGTTCAAAAATCTGGAATTTTTAATTTAAGATGTTAGTAGTCAGCAAAATCTTAGGCATGAAAATTACTCTTAGCCAACTGCAAAGGGATAAGTAAACTTATAGCCTGCAAAAGACATCTGAAGTTACACTTCCAAATCAAGTTTTCCATATGATTAAAAAGTGTAGGATTTGGTTCTTGCATTGGAATCCTTAATGAGGCTGACACTTACAAGGTTTGCTTATGATGCTATTGTAAGWAAAATATTATAGTGATGATGTTTGGAAAATGATGTCATTTCCATTTGATTTATATGCAAAAAATAAATACTAAAGAGAGGGGTTTTTTAGATCATTTTCTTGGGTCTTACTGTTGTATTTGAGAGAACACTACTGAGGAAAGATTTGAGTAGGCAGTGCAAGGTGACAGTAATTACTTGCCAGCTGTGCTAAGAACTTGTGAGTGCTAGCTGTAACAGCTCATTTCTGTATTGGGAAMCTAATAAGTGCAGTAACATTAAACAAAATTCAAGTTTCATAGTATACACATCTCTGAAATTAATCATTTACCTGCAGTTCCAGCCATTTTATACATGGGAAGTGTACTCAGAATAATATGCGTGATAATATCTCAAAAAAAAAAAAAAAAAAACCCACACGTATTTTTCTAATAACAGTCAGGATCAGCTGGTTTCCACTCTTTTATTTAGASAGCTATTGGATTTCTGGTACCATTTATTGCATAGTCATACAGTGATTTAAACATATAGGCCATTACATGGCCCTTTTAAGTATGGTCTGTTGGACTTAAATTCAGCCTGTGAAAACAAGATTCTTTCTGTAGCTCAGTTCTTAAATGGTTAAATTAACTGCTGCTCATTTGTCTGCTTATTCTGAGTTTGTTTTAATGAATAAAATATGCTTTGTGTTAAGCATGGAATTCAGTTTACAATTTTTGTTTTCTTTTAGAAGATTYAGTGATGTTGCTTGGTATTTTCCTGTCATTTCCATTTTGAAGGCTTGTCTTTAAAAAAAAATCTCTTTTTAGGGAATACTTACATTTAGTTTTCATAAGAAACTCACAACTTGAATATAAGAAGACTGAAAACAGTTGCATGAAAATGAAAAACCTTTGCACTTTATTTTGAAATGATCAGAGTTTACTGATCACCTCATATTAAAAGCAGTGTTGAAACTCCAGTGGCAGTTAATTGCTGTGTAGAAGTCCAGTTAAAATCAAAAAAGAAATGGAAATAAAAATGGCTTAGAATAGAAATGGGTTTGTATATCTATCGGATAAAATTACGTACACAATTACAGACTGCATGTGTTCGTCTAGTATGTAAGATTCTTTATAGAGGAACAATAACTAGTGTTACATTGTTCTAATTTCTTTATATCTTCAAGAGAGAAAGGAGGAGAGGTTTATTAATGTCACTGTTGTGATCACAGTTTTGTCTTTTTATTTTTTACAGATACTGACTACCCTTGTTAAAGGGATTTGTAAACCAGTAACCTGCAAAATCCGCATTTTGCCCTCAGTAAGAACATAAATCATTATGTTAAAGTGTTTAGTTGTTGTTTAATTCTGTGATTTAAAATCAATTAGAATATATGGCATTCTAATGTATGGGCATTTAGACCTGCTATTATGAAATAGCACTTGGAATTATAATTTCTGTTCAGGATGCTGTTACGACCTGAAGGGTTATCAGACCTGCGGGTGTATGGAGATCGTGATTGTGGGTTCATGGGATTCCATGATACACAAGGACACAGAGGCTTTTATCCTCTAAATTTCTCAACTTTATTACAGATGACCACAAATACCACAAAAATCACCATAGCAAATATATCTATGATTAATAAAGCAAGATATAGGTATATCTGTCTCAAGCTATTACAGATTATTAGTAGCAGCAATCAATAGTATAACAGCAATGATTAATACGGCAGCAGTCAATTATAGCAACAATCAATAACAGCAACAACCAAGTAGGTATATGCTATTACAAGTCATTACAAACTTATCACTAGTGAAGCAAATTTATCAATAATATAACAGCAGATGTACTTATGATAGATCACTTATATGCATATATGTATGTATGTTCATAGTAATAGTACTGGCATCAAGTGCATTAGCCAGATCTCAGAAGGGGGACGAACCATCTCAGACAGAAGGACAAACTGATCCCAGAAGGGGATCCAACCATTCCAGAAGTAGGAAGACAAACTGAACTAACCCCAAAAGTAGGCCCAGAGGGGGTCCAATAAAATAACAGAGAGAGAGACACTCCAAAGATGATCTGTGTCGTGGAGTTTGGGGTCAGCCAGGCATCCCTGGCAAGAGTCCAAGGTCTTGTAGAAAATTTGTGTGGAGAGTTCACCCTGTTTCGGAAAAGGAAAAGCATGTGCAGCATGGGAAGCTCTCAGAGAGAGAGAAGTTCCATTTTGGATAAAAATTAATTAATTTTTATGTCATAGAGACACAAGAGGATGTAGGACAACACCCCTCCAGCAGCCAGTAGATGCTGTTCATTCCTATTTTTCACCTGGGGCAGCCAATAGATGATTGTTTTGTGTTCTTTCACACCAATTTTTATTTTTTCCAGACTCTCTTCCTGTTCTTGCAGTTAGAACAGCCAATGGCAGTTACAGATTCTTTCCTTCTCAGGATGTTTTCCCCTTTTTCCAGACTATTTTTTCAGATGATAAGTTCCTGATACAGTTCCTTGGTTTTGCACTTACTGGTGGTATCTCAGGATGTCGCTGGTTTCTAGGTACCCAGCTGCAKTTATCAGGGATGCTTCTGGTTCACAGGCCTAGTTCCCAGGCTAGCAGTTTTCAGGCTGGCAGGCATTTTCTTTCTCAGTGTTTTTCAGAAGATATTTTCTTCTGTTCAGTAATTTTCCCCTTCCAACCAGGTCGCCTTTCTGGCTGCTCACATCAKATGCCAAACTTTGTTTCTCCTCTCTAATATAAAAAGTCAAAAAAATACTAAACATTAGATGTCTACACATGGTTKTATTCCATTGAACTCCAAATGTGGATACTTCTATTAAAAAAGTACTTTAGTCCATTTATTGTAACCCACTGAGTTAATCCCAAAGCTTTTGCTGGTGGATAAGCACTAAATGAAAATAAAAAGGAAAAATACRCTCTTATTTTAGAACATGACTGCCAAATGTGGAATTGACTGAGAGTAACATCGTGTGTTTAAGCACAGTGTGATGAACTTTGAATTTCTTGACAGTCTGCTTGAAGTTTAAACTTCAAGAGGGGAAGACCAAGCCCTAATGTTACTTCTCCAACTTCCAACATTCATGTTAACAATGAAGATTTCACTAATGAAATTGTGTTTACAAGAGACGCTGCCTGTGCTCTATGAACTACTCATATTTTACACTGCAAAGAAATTTTGCATTTCTTGACTCCTGATTTACTGTACATGCAATGACAGCAATAAATACTACAAATGATACCCAAATTAAAAACAACTTCTGCAGCCTTTTTAGAAACTCTTTGATAGATTGAAGCACTGAAATTGCTAGCTTATACTAAGAGGTTCATAATCTTCCTTCTCAGAAGCAACATCATTGCAATTAGAATGACTTTTCTGGCTAGAATCTTGGGTACAATCATTTACTTCAAAGAAATTGTGGTAAGACTGTTACATTGCTAAAGTTGTTACATTTTGTTTTGTCAGTATTTTTCTAAAATTTAACTACTAAGAATGTAGCGAAAATACATAGGTTCTCTTTTTCTCTTTCTGATGTAGTTTCCTTACTGGATTTTTTTTTTTTTTTCAGTTGAACTCCCTACATATTTTTAAACCTCCAGGAGATGATGCGCCTTCTCTTTTAATGACTGATTATTTTGCAAATGTGTATTTAATTACCTGCCTAGATACCATGATTGCATGTGACCTGGATAGATAGTTCTGTAGATGGATGAACTGTAACTGAGCTAGCTATTGTTCAAAAGTCATTTACTTGTGCACTTAAAATGATTAAATGAACAAATGAAGCCTGTGTGAAAAGAATTAGTAACTCTGTGTAAGATAATTTTGGATTGGAAGTACTGAAGTATTAAATCAAAGAACTGGCACCTCTCCTTTTTATTTTCTACAACTAGCCTAGAGCCTCTTCCTTTTTGTTTCAAGCTGCTTTTGCATAACGTGTCATCCATCAGAACAGCAGGTGAGCTTCTGTCTCTATTCCATGCCAGCTGGTAGATGTTGCAATTTTCAAAGACTGGATGTGCTATTTTTGTGATGAGCGACACATCATTCTCCAGCTTTTGAAAAGAAAGTTGGCCTTATCTTTTTTCGTTCTCCCTTTCCCCAAAGCTGCATAAGACAGGCTGATCCAGCAGYGTGCCAAATTTCTTTCTGCCTTTTAACAGCATCTTACCTCTTTGAAGATATACAGGGAGCTTCCCCTTTTTCCCTTGTATGTTTTGATTCACTGGGCATGTATGAATAGCATTAGAATTTTTTAGATACTAGGTAACTTTTTTTAAGACACATCTGAGAGGAATATTTATAGATGTGTAACAGCATGTTACCTTGATTTCAGAAGGCGTCGTCCTCTTAAGATGCATTTTAGTTACAATTTACAGAGTACTCCTTAGAGAGGACTTGCTAATCAAGTGTTTTATATAATTTTCAAATGACAGTCTATAAACCTGTTGGAAAATATTCTCCTACTACAGAGTATTGTGTTACCTGGTTTGAGAAAGTTTGCGATCTATAGGGTGAAGGAAGTATTGACAATGGATTATTATTTTTGCCATAATATGTAGTTCTTTAACTGAAGTATCTGTGAAATGGTTATGCATGTTGGGAGTTACTGCTGAAATACAAGAATCATGTCCCTCTTGATGAAAGACAAGACTTCCAATATTTGTTTGTACAATGATCACKGTAGTTATTCCTTTTTCTTTGAACTAAAATCGTGTCATTCTCTCTTATCCCTCAGGTTGAGGATACTGTGAATCTGGTAAAGAGAATAGAAAAAACTGGTATTGCTGCCATTGCAGTCCATGGAAGGTAAATTGATCTTAGGCAAGAGAGACTTAGATTTTCTTAGTTTGCTAGTGAATGTTGCACAGTAAGATATGACTAGAGTATACTCTACATGAAATATGTGGCTCTTATTTCAACTGTTAACTAAATTGGTGGTGTAGAAAATCAGGCCAGTGATTAGGGAATTGAACCACTTGCTGCTGTTTKTCTAAAATTTTTCTCTCAAAGACCAAATAAAACTAAAATCATCTTGCATACTCTGTGTCTAAAAAATGCTGCTTATCTGGATATGGAATTACAGTAACAATGTTTTAAAATATATTTGATATGAAATAATTCTCCTGTATTTAAAAAAAAAAAAAAAAAGGAAATTACATCAAATATGCATAAAGTAAATAAGCAGAAATAAGTATGTCCCAATAATCCTTGAGGCATGTCTGCTGTAATTCAGGTATCTACAAATTCCATAGGAAATCTTTGGTCTTGTCTTTTTTTGGTTTGTTGGAAAGGAAGAAGGAGGAGAGGCCTCAGCACCCTGTCCACTGTGATGTGATCAAAGCCATATCTGAAGCAGTCTCCATTCCAGTAATAGCAAAGTAAGTTGGACTAATTGGCTCATTATTGCAAGATGCCTGTACCTAGCTTAAGATTTGCAAGTGCAGGAAGAAGATCCTTCGCGTAGGGCAAATACAATGTTACCTGTTACCAAAGATCAAATCTGTGTAGAGGTAGCAGTGACAGAAGTTGGCTGTACGAAATATCACCATACCTCAGTTTTTAGTTTAAAAAGTCTGTGTATTTTTCAAAAAGTATTGCTTTTGTGTGTCGCAGTCTATCCTATGCAAGTTGTTTCTGATTGCATCCAGCAGTTGAATTCTCTAGGCTTTTAAGCCCTGTGCAGTGACTAGTTATACCCTACCACTGTGTATCTTGGACACTCGCACACTAGAGATCACCTCTCCCACTGTTCAAAAACAGGGTTTTATTCTGTGGCCTCACATTTTCCTTAAGACCTCCTTAGTCTGCAGGCGTATGGACACGATCCCACTGAATCTGTCTGCTTGTATTGATAGATCCTTCAATAACTGTGTGATAGTAAAATAAGAAACTCAGTCTTAGAAAAGTTTAGCTACAAACAGGTTAAGTTTTAAGAGCAGTTCTGGAAGTAATGAAAAGTATCAAACTGTCCTGATTTGACCAACATCTTTAAATGTTTCACCTCTTTGTAAGTGGCAGTAGAATATCCTTGGCCAGAGAAGCAGTGTCCTTAAATGAAGTTCTCTCTTCATTGATCTTGAGTTTTCATGGAAAAGCAGTATCTCTGCAAACCATATACTTGGATCAGGAATTTGAGAACTGTTTTCCTGTTCACATTTCTATGTAAAAAATACATTGAAAGTCACAGTTTTTGCAGTTAGAAAACCTATTTCTGTACTGGACAAAGGAAATATTCCATGCTGATAATCTTTGTTGATCCACTTTTCAGTGGCTCACCCTCTTTCTAGTTTTCAGTTTTTAAACAATAGGGAGTTAAAAAGCCAAGCAAAATTCACATTGTGCATTGCCATGAAACCTTTGTTTGCCTAGGTAAAAGATGAGGCTAACAATTTCTGTTAGATTTTATGCATGTCACAAATGTCAGCTCTTTATGAGTACTTTCTATGATGTAGAAGTGTGCAATTAAGATAAAAGAATATCAGAGGTTTATTGTTGAAAAATTGCTTCTAATTAATCCCTGTATCAATTCACTTCTTTGCAAGTATCCCAACATGCTGAACTAACCTTAACGATCCTATTTTTTTTTATTGTTTCTCTGAAAAGGATATGATCTTTGTTTTAAATTCACTTAGTGAAACTTTTCCTTCTCCAAAGAAATTTAAATGTGCAACTTGGAATCCTGCTTATTAAATATATTTGATCCATGATACTTGATCCCTGCTGTAACGTATTTGGCTAGTATTTTGAGAATTTTAACGACTTGTACCTCAAGCTTGGTCAGGAAATATACAGGAATTAATAAAAGGAAGTAGACTGGTGCTAAAAAAAACAAACAAACCCCAAAACTTGAATTGGTACTATGATTTCTAGAATGGTACTGTGTTTATGGAATAATCTTTCATAAGTGCAGGAAGCTTGCTTGTGCTGTCTTCACAATATAAATGTCTGGTTTTAAACTAATTTATCGTTCTCTAGTTTTTATTTTGAATTTGACAGTGTTTTTACTTTTGAAGGGATAAAGATCCTGCTCTTACTTTATCGTTCAAAAGTCCAACTTCTATTTTACATTTGAAAGATGTTGTGATGGGAAGCTTTAAGAGAAGGAAAAGGTGCTTTAAGTGTTCTTTTTGCTTCCCAACACGTCTGATTTGCCAACTTGAAAGCAGAGGCAGGACAATAAAAGCAGTGCAACCTTCTTTTAACTTCAAAGTGCTTTGTGACTGATCCGGAACTACAACTTGTAGTTACTCTCCATATGCTAGTGCCAGAGTGAAAATGGAATGATGCTGTCCATACTGAACTTGTTTTCAAGTATCACTTGTGCCAACACAATTAGTATGCAGTTGAAGGTTACAGAACTAGCAATTACAAGGTATCATTTTTCAAACAACATGGAAGTGAGTCTTTGTGAGTCTTATCCATTAATGACCTTGTGAGAGCACACAGTTTGTGTAAAACACAAACTACATTCTTTCTTCATAAAAACAGTCTTCTGTTTTTGAGAGWAGTATGCAGATAATTAAAAATATTATATGAAATCAATGTTTTAATGAGCCATTGCTAATAAAACTCTCAGACCCATGTATTCTTTTAGATTTGAGATAATATCCTAAATAGACTCTGCCACCATTTATAATGTAATAGCACATAGAAAATACAAGGCTGTGTTAAAGTACAAGTAATAGCAAATAAAACTTTCATGATTATAACASTGATGTTAATTTTTAGTGGAGGATCTCATGACTTCATCAAAGAATATACGGACATTGAGACTTTCCAGAAAGCAACAGCCGCCTCATCAGTAATGATAGCTCGTGCTGCCATGTGGAACCCATCTATCTTCAGAAAAGAGGGTCTCTTCCCTTTGAAGGAAGTCATGCAAGATTACATCAAATATGTATGTTTTTTGGAAGATCTTACTTGTAGTTAATATTGTTTAGAATTGTTAATGCAAATCTTACTACAGTATTTTAACTCCTCTTAATTTCAAAGACTTGGGCTCTGGGGATATTTAACATACTGCCTATGACATAAGTCTTGCAAATCAACCACTGMTTCCTCTGTTTCATTTTGTTAAAAAAAAATTWAAAAAATTCAGAAATCTGTATTCAGAAGACAGTTTTTCCTGGTCATTCTTTTCTTAAGTACCACGCTTTTTAGCCCYWRKTTCTTGGGAACATTTAGGAGGCTTACAAGGCTATCCAAAAATGTCTAGGAATTTGAAAAGCTAATGATATGTAGGCCAAGTCTCTTGATGCTACAGTAGCACAAATAATATTGAACAGAAAAATGAAGGAATATTAAATACTCAGTTACTGCTGGATTCATTTTTAGAAATTAATTGCTTTTCACAAATACTGTCAAGAATTTTTAACAGCAGGGAAGCAAAGGGAATGATTTGCCAATAAAGTAATGCTGTATATCTATAGCTCCATTAGCTGAGTCATCTATAAAATTTTATCTGTTATTCAAAATACACAATTTTAATGACATAATAGGAAATTAATCAGAAATCTRTGGCTTTGATCATGTCATCAATTCAAAATTTTTTGGTTTTTGAAARTTTGGACTGCCATTAACTAGTTACTGAAATATCACTGCATCACTACTCAGTTATGTAAAGTGGTCAACTCTTTTTTCATAAGTATATGAATAAGTTGAACTTCTGTTCATGAAAGCAAGCCAAAATAATCAGATTATACTTGCATTCATGAGTAGTCTTGAATATGTTATTGAGAAAACTGTACATTATGGTTTGCCTTTCAAAAAGGATTTTGAAATTCATCAAGAGACATGAGCATTATATAAAATAAATCTGTTTGGTATGTTTTTATATACTTTGTCTCTCTCCTTCAGGCAGTGAGATATGATAATCACTATACCAACACAAAATACTGTTTGTGTCAGATGTTAAGAGAACAGTTGGAAACTGCTCAGGGTAAGAAGCTGCATGCTGCGCAGTCTACGCAGGAGATCTGGTAAGCATGTACTTCAGAAATAGGAACTGTACTGTCTGTCAAACTTGCAAACCACTTCTCTGTCTGTGGCACCATCTGGCATTTCATACCTTCAGAAGAAGTTGGGGAGGGGGAAGGAAAAAAAGTCAGTTAGTGAGATGTGGAATAATACAGTAAACTTTTCCAGGTTTCCTCCATGCTCAGGTGTTAAAGCTTTAACCCTAAAACTGTCCATATAATCAACTTACTGATTTGAGTGGTGCTTCACTGAGTGATAGGCATTTATTCAATATTTGCATTAACTGATGAAGAAAAGTTTCAGYGTTCTCTAGTGGTAGTCTGGAGGTTAATAGTGTGGAGCTTGTCTTCTTCCAGAGATATTTTTTTATTTTAACTTCCCTTTTGCATGTGGGGTTTTTAATGTTACTGGAATTTTTCTGACAAGATGTTTGTTTTAAATGAACACTTAGAGATAAACTCAAAACAATGTATGAAGGTCACCTATATGATACTTAAAAGTATTTCTTTTGTGTTGCTTTTCATGSTAATGAAATATGCTAATGATTGATGACAACCTTTTTGAGGAACTAGAGTAGCTTTAATGAATTTCTTCATCCTGGACATCTGAAACAGTCTGGATGAAATTTCTCAAAGGCAGAGACAGAAAAGGAATAAGGAAAAGTTTGAGAGAAACCATAAAATAGACATGTGATTAAAGAATTCACACAGAATGGAGGGGAATTCAGGTTTGGACCTGTCCCAAAACTGAACAAAATAAAGGTCTGAGCTTGCATGTGTCATATCCATGTTGTGTGCTATAATTATCCTTCTGATGGAAAGGAGAGGAAGAGAGTCTCTTTGTTTTTATAAAATAAACGGTCTGAAACTGTTATCTTACATGTATGAAAATGGATAGAAATGTTGAAAGCTTGAAATATTTTGCAAATGGAGTTACTGTTTTCTAGCAAGCCCTAATCAGCATTCTGTTAATGTTCAAAATGAATGGAAATGCCTGCAATCCTTCTGCCAGTTTATTGCAATTTACCAATTTTGGCTCTCCGTAAACACTGCTGTCCATGATTATTACATGACAATACAATGAGGGGAATTTGTATTTTATATATAAAAGGAGCCAGCCTTCATTAATCATGAAGGAGCAGTGAAATCCATGAACATTTACATTTTGCAAGTTACTTTTCACTTTTGCAATGTAAATAGTTAAACAATTTTTAGTATAGTAACTTACTATCTATTTTGCTTATAGTTTTCCAATTTGGTTAGAAGAGATATAGTATAGATTGAAACTGAAACAATCTTTTACAACTTCAAATAAATGTTAGCCAAAGGGTGGTCGTGTTCTCTACTGAATGAATAGTAATGCATAGTATGTAAAGAAAAGAAATTGTAAGAAAGAGTCAAGCCTTTAAACAGGTAATTAGAAGAGTCACAGTTTATACATATAAACACTGGCTATGCCTAACAATTCCTTAGGGGCTTCCAAAATTGAACATAATCAGGTTTTGTACATGTGATGCAATACCAATTTCAAAATTGGCTTAAGCAGTGTGTGTGCMTGAGAGAGGGACAGAGAGAGAGACACTTGAAAACTTATAAAGCCGCTTTCTATCAGCAGACTCAAAGTTTTTTAACCACTGTTCTAAACAGCCTGTTTAATGTCCAGATAACTGAAGAACATTCAGTTATTTAAAATGCACCTATACATCTTCAGACAAAAATGTTACTTAATACTGCTGCCTCATGGTGGTGATGGCATGTCACAGCCATTCGAGGTTTTAACCTCAGTACTGAATGCMAGAGAGCAGGCTGCTGCATTTCAGGCAAAAAAATTTACATAACCGTACATAATAAGTTGTCTTCTCTTAGAAGCATCAATTAGCATTATTCAGCTTCATTGCTTTTCCACTTAGAGCATTGGAGATGGCTTTGTGGCCAGAACTCATTTTGTCATGGAACAGCCTCATACCAATGAGCATTCTAACAGTCAGAAAGTAAAAGTTTTCTTATGCTGCAGATTTTATTGTTATCATCTGCAGAAAATGAATAGCCTCAGTTTTTCAAAGTAGAAGCAGCCTGCCATGGATCTGAAATTTAAAAGGACTTGAGGCTCTTGCCTTTGACCCAAATCCTAGTTTCTTCCTCGCTTGTATTGGGGCTTGTGAATAATACGCTGAAGTCAGAAGATCTGAGATTTTGAGGTATTTGGATGTTATAGTGTTTATTGCTTATAGTATTTTTAAATACTAAAATTAGAAGAATCATCTATTTCCTACTTTTCACTCATATTGCCCTTGTGGAGTTGATGTACCAGTAGTCACTCAGAGGGATTCTTTGCTGATTCATCCACCTGCAAGTTATTAATTGAGCTAATAACTTGAACATTACAGGACTTGTATTTCTGATTGATTCTTGCCTGGACTTTCAGGCTGCAAATTGAATATATAGTGCTGGAAACGAGAACATTCTTTTTCTACTTCTAGCTCGACAGCGTCTGATAAGAATTGAAGGAGAAACAATATAATGTCACTGTGCAGAACATAGGTGCACTTTCATGTGATTCTCTGTACATATATACTCTATTTAAACACAATTGATTTCTATACTTACTTTTCTCTATCATAATGTGATACAAAAATTTATAAAGCTGATTTCTAATATGAAGTAAATCTGTTTGAATAGTGAAGTCTTTGAAATGGCTGACTTCTATGAAGAAACAACAGCTATTTTCGAAGCCAAGAAAACGTCTTTAGAAACTGAGACACAAGATGAAGATGACCAAATGGAAGATCCAGATGTCATAAAAATGGCTGTTAGATTTGACAAGTAAGCATGCAAATTAAGTTCTTCACTCTTTTGTATCTGTGAATAAAAACTATGAATTTGAGTGCTTTACATTTTTTTTTGAAAATAACAATTTGCATAACGACGCTTACTGAGTGAATTTTTGTGAAGCAATTTGTGTACATCATTACMTAACCACTAGCATCGCCACTCTTCTGTGCTATTTGGATGTTGTAAGATGTTCTTTAGTTCTCGGCTTTCTGAGATTGCTTAATTCAGTTAACTTACTAAAAGTGCTGAGTGATTTTAAAAAAAATCCAAACATCTGTACATAGAAGAATGTGAGTATACAAAGGTACAGAGTTCAGTTATTTTKGGTGAAATTTAACTAAAACACAATAGTTTTTATAGAAAAAGTCCTGCACAAATTTTGTAATACTCTAAGCAGATAACATATRTGCTTATCTGCAGTATTCTAAACGTGTTCCACTCATAAGGTATTCCTTGAAAAACTAGTTCACGGAGTTATGCACAATATAATTTTGGTTATAATCTGTGAAATCTATAGAATTGCTGTTACTTTCCATGTTATACCCATGTTTTTACCATGTTTGCTGTTTTTACCATGTTTGCTGTTAAGTCTATCAAACAGCTCAAGAAAAATGTGATATAAAATGCTCCTCAAATGCAGTCATAATGTTTTAAAATTTACAGGATATATATTACCTGACTCCCTGAGGACTGAATACAGTGCTTTTACAGTATTTCTTTTTTTCTGCYGAGTACAAAGGGCTGTAATTCCATGTCAGTAACTGAATCAATGCCTACCTTTCCTACCCTTTTTTATTTGATAACTCTACTGTCTCATAACAGAAGCAGCTTCTTTTCTTTCTTCTAGTGTTTAATCTTATATTGTTGCTTATAATAAGCGGTGCCAAACTGTATCTCTATTGTGTCTCGTATATTTAGTTAGAATCTCCTTTCTGGTAAGTATCTCTTCTCTAGTTGTATTACTACAGGATGTGAATGTTTGGGAAGAATTAATAGAAAAGTTTAGATTTTATTTTAGATGCTATGTCAAACATTACTTGAATTATCTAAAGAAGCAGCATTTTTCTTGTAATTTGAGCTGTAAAATTAAGCCACAAAGAATAACTGGTAGAAGTTATATAATAAGCAGCACTATYTGTTTTAAAATAGATCTGTTTAGTAAGTAAACTCTGTGCACAGTTGTTGACCACAAATTTTTCTGTCTAGGCGAGAATATCCACCACAGATTACTCCAAAAATGTATCTTCTGGAATGGTGTAGGAAAGAAAAGCATCCTCAGCCTGTTTATGAAACTGTGAGTCAATGAAGAAACCCTTTCAAACCTCTTCTGCTGCCTTGTCTATGAAATTARGTAGTTTAGGACTCAAGGTAGTGAGAAATTCAGCTTCCCAGTCTGGCATAGCTCTTGAGTAAGCAGCTTCAGAAATGGTAATACACGCAWGTATGAAAGTAGCAGCTTATTTTATTAGAAAATAAACTTTTAAAAGTCAGGCCTTCAGTCTGGTTTTGATTCATGTGTGAAAGAAGTTRCTGTAACTACAGGTCATTACATAGGAGTCCATGACCGACTTTCTTTTACTTCTTCTGTTAAGTAAAGAATTTGGATTCAGAATGTTTTCTTTGTTGTTGCACACTGTTATAGGTAGGAACTATCCTGGACAGGAGCGACTGCTTGGTTGGGTGGGGACATTATTTGATTGGGTTTTTTTATAAAGCAAAAATATTTGCAGTTTGGACAATTTCTTCTTATTTTTTAACCTTAAATATGCAAGGTTAAATTTGTGGTGTGAATTACAGTAATTTTAAAGGTGTTTCTTGATTGTGGTGTAAAGACAAGAATAACAATGAACCTTGAGAATGTTGTCTGTTCTGTAAATGACATGACTGGTTTTTGACACCCCACTCCCTTTTAATTCTTTTTTTCTCCAGATTCAAAGACCACTGGATAGATTATTCTGCTCAGTAGTGACAGTAGCTGAGCAAAAATACAGATCAACTCTGTGGTAAGCTATCCTTAATGTTTTTTGTAGCTGTATTGTAATTGTTTCTGAAATGTTGCTTAAAACTTGTAATGAAAGGGTACCCTAGTTTATTCCAGTTGACTTTATTAAAGTAAACTAAAAGTTACCTTCTAAAGCTACTTCTGGGAGGGAGAAAGGATCAAAAATTTCTGAGAATTKAATGTGACAAGAGGAAGTAAGTTTTAACATAATCAAGTAAACCATTACAGATTTTAATTCACTTAGTCCACAAATTGTATTGGAAGAGGAGCAAACAGGTGACCCGGTTCAGTTGTGTCTGAAGAGTTCAGGAACTAACCAAGGGAGGCAGAGGGGAACGTCSGAGGAGGTAATGTCTTCAGCCACTAAAGCAGATCCATTCACATTAACAAGTCAGGATTAAGTGTCTATATACAGTGAAGCAGAGGACAGTTTAGACAGTTTAGATCATCTCAGAGATCACAGTTAATCAACAGTTACATCCAGGGCTGCTCTAAAGTTTCATGACGGTATTTTATACAATCATCTATTAATACTGGAGTTGACTTCAGGCATTTGCACCTAAGTTGAACTTGATTTAACTGCAAAGCTAGAGCTCAGCATTGAACATTTTAAAGGGGACAAATGCACACAACAGTTACTGGTGTTTGCAGCATTCCTGTTCAGAGACTTTAGGAAGTTAAGCTCAGCTAATATGAAACTTTGAGAAGAAAATGTTTTCAAATATTGAATTTCACAAACGTGTAATCTGCAGTCCCTCTCGGAAATGACAGAATTTTTGTTATTATGGAACAGTTCCTGCTTTTGTCAGCATCAATGAATTTGTACGCCTACCAGTGATTATATTTGGGCCTGAGTGTCTTTCAGGAAAGTGATCCTTCAAAACTCAGTTTTAATTAGTGATCATATTTGTAAATGTTAACTTTCTGAGGATTGCAACCACTTGGGCCAAACACATGTTGACGTCACACCTTTGAAATGAAGAGTGTTTGAGACACAAGACCTGATAGAAGCAGATTTTCTAGGACTATTACATCAGGAGTGATGCATCAACATTGACACCTAGCAAGATTCAAATAATTTCTGGAACTGACCTGTTGTGTTCTTCTACTGAGATGACTACAAATGCTGTTTATTTCATGATGTTGCATCAGAGACAGGAAATGGATTGTCTTTTGGCAGTGTAGTGTCTTCAGTTTCTACTTTTACCTGTGCTCTGTCTGCTTGCTCTTCAGGGACAAGTCAAAGAAACTAGCAGAACAAGCTGCAGCTATTGTCTGTCTGAGAACATTGGGTGTCCCAGAGGGAAAGCTGTGTGAGGGAGAAAATCACCTGATTAACAAACGTAAGAGGGAAGACCGGGAGCGCTTGAATAACAAAGACCATGGAGAAGCTCTTGCTGAGCCTTCCCTTAAAAAAGCTAATTTTATTGAAGAAACTTCTGACGTGAATGTGCCTGAGATGCCACGATAGCATGGAAATTAGAGGTTTCACGCCGATGCAGCTACAAATTAGCTCCTATTTGTATATCTTGCTGTTCACATTTCATTTGGATTCTCTTGGAGACAGATAAATTCCCCAGTTGTGAAAAATGCCAATGAGATGTTTACTGTTCATCACTCACTGTCCCTATGGTGCCTTTCAGACAGGATAAATTAGCAACTTGGTTTTAAAGAACATTGAAAAGATTATCCCAAATAATAAATTTTTTAAAACATCAGATATTTTCAAAGCAATTTTGTTATTGGTTTTATTACTTGTTTTTTATTTTTAAGAAGTTTAGAGTGTGCTGGTAAGAGATGTATGAATACATCATCCATAAGCAGATGGATTCATTATGGAACTACTATCTAGTTAATCAGAAAAATCAATGCAGGAAAATACTAGTAGCTAAGTAGACATGGTTTTGTCAAATGAGTTTTATGCATGTCTTGCAAGCTTTATTTACACCCATCATATATCAGGAARAAGTTTTCTGCAGAGAGAAGGACTTAGAAATTATAACACTAAGCATGAAAATAACATTCTTCTTTCATAATTTCTACTACATTTTACCCTCCAGAAATATGACAATAAGCATTAACCATCCTTTCCTTGTCTTAAGTATTACAATTGTGCCTTTCCACTAACGAATTGGAGCCAAGCCTGGTAGCCATGAATTTGTTGAATGAAGGCACTTTGAGCTGTTTTGTTCTTTTGAACTTGGAAGTTCTAGTAAATGTCTACTTACTTGCAATAGTGGGCATCCAAATATGGTCTTATGTATGTGTTCTTGAAATGTGACCTAGTTTGCCTCGGTATTTAGTTGTTAGTGATACTGGTGGTCTTAATCAAAGGCACATGTTCTCCTCTTAGTTTCCCATCATCATAACTTCCTATTAAAGTAAACTATAAGTACATGCTATATGCCAAGGGAGGATACAGACCCAGTCTGATTTCATGGCAATCCAGCTGAGCTTGTCTGATTTAAAWTAGAGTTTTGAATCCCCAAAAGAATGTCTTCATGGATTAAGAGAATTCAGGGATTTCGGTTATTAACAGTTTATTGAAATGGTGGTTTAGTTTCCCTCAACAGGGTGAGKGATCTTCAGATTATGAGTTCTGGACTGAAAACAAAATGACAGGGACATCATGCTATGATCTCTAAAGTATTTTGTATAAAGAACATACAAAATATCATTCATTTGGATGTAGTTCATAAATAGTCTTCCTGTTTAAAAATTTGAATCTTTTTCAAGTGGTAGTGCCAGCATTAAACCATTCTTTTACAACGGAAGAACAATATCTCCCCAGATAATGTTCAGACTTGTGAAATTAAATAGATGTGTATTCATATTTAAAATGTCTGCTGTTTACATTAGAGTAATTTATAGTAGGGTCTAAGAAGAAGAAAGTTTTTCTTGCTTGTTTTGTACATTGCAGTACATGCAGTTAAATATAATTACATTTGATATAACTTTAGTGCTAGAATTTTACTCCTAAGCAGCAAAAGAATTTGCAGTATTAATCAGAAATTTCAGAAGTAGGTATTTTCCTATTGTGAGTGCTATCTGGGTATCTTGTTTTTGTCAGGACTATTTGGAGCCATCATAGAACAATAGAGAAAAAGTCGTTCTTAGGTCCTGCTAGCAGTGTGGCTTGCAAGGTCTAATATTATAGAATCATTGAATGTTTGAGCTTGGAGGGGACCTCTGGAGATTATCTGGTTCAACCACCCTGCTCAAAGCAGGGTCAACTAGAGCAGGTTTCCCAGGACTCTGTCTAGCTGGGTTTCGTGTATCTCCAAGGACTGAGACTCCATGACCTTTCTCGGCAACCTGTTCCAGTGTTTGATCACCCTTACAGTAAAAAAAAAAGTGGGGTTTTTTTCTTCTTCTGTCTGCATGGAATATCCTGTATTTCGATTTGTGCCCATTGTCTCTTGTCCTGCCATTTGGAAGAATCTGGCTTCATTTCTTGTCATCATGTCTGTCTAAAGTTAAAATTTAATCTTTGGATAAACCCCAATTATTATATGTGGTGGTGCCTAAATACAGTGTGGGCTTGTATGGCAGCAATTACTATGCGTTGGTGGAAATGACAGTGGATTGGGACCAATTTATAGATAAGCCAACCATGGGGAGCGTGTAATTTCTATCTTGGCTCATAGAAAAGCCCAAAGAAAAATCACTCAGGAGAGAGTCTGCGGCAGCTGATTTGGACCTCTTTCAGAAAAGAGATAGGATCATTCAGTATAGGAGCCAAGGCCTCCATAACAGTATTTGTATCTTTTCTTTTTTTCTCCTGATATTTTGTCACATGATGTGAACATGCATCCTTTCTGCCTCCTTAGTGAGGTGTAGCCTATGTAGACTTTTCACATTGTTTCCTTCCAGCGGTTGACTTAAAATGCAATTCAGAGCGCGTTTATGGTGAGAGATAGGTGACTCCAGTAGCAGTTGAGAATGTGTAAAATTTGGTTTTATGTTGAACAGCTGAGCAGATTTCTGCAGCATGCTGTCAAAGATTCACATGCAACTATAGTTGAAGATAGATGCCTAAACAGAGGTTGTATGAATACCCTAGCGTATAGATGCTTAACTAGTCATCTTACGTTACAGAATATGTGCCTTGGTTTGRTTGATGGAGAGAATTGGATAATACTGGATATATAGTTCTCCATGAGCTGAAACAAATACTATGTTAATGCTAGTCTGTGAAGTAGGTATTGTATTTATATTAAATCCAATGGGTGCTAAAAGTTGTGGGGGGTGTGTTTCTGTTTTCTAATAAGTGCATGTTTTCAAATCCTTACTTAAATTATTTTATGTGGTCACCAATGCTCACACTTACTCCTCTTAATTAATTGTAATAGTTGTATACATTAATGAGGTTGTCTGTGCTGTAATTATGGATGGACATAGCTAGGCCAAACAGAGCATGTGAAAATGAGAGTGAGGAGTCACTCTGTTGGAATGAGCATTCAATGCTAAATATAGAAGGGCTGTACATTCTGGCAAATGGCTAGAAAGCATAATGTGTTTGACACCCTTGATCAGTTTCAAAAAGAACTAAGGAAAAGCTGCAATTGTATATATAAGTATATGTGCATGTTGGAATGTTTTGGTTTAATGACTGTTACATGCTTTCATTCCTCTTAACTCTATTRCAACTATTGTGTGACTTATTATCCTAGTTTGATCATTCGATTCATCCTAACCCGTTCTACAGATAGGATAGTTGTATTTACTATGTATGTTCCTTTCTCAGCACTGGTTTTAAAGTAATTACTTCAGTGACCAGTGCTTTCCTTCTAGAAATTGTTCTATTCACGTTCGTTTTAAAGAGCAAACTACACTGGTGACTCGTCTGGACGAGTTTCTCCTGTGCTTTTCTTTTCTGCTGTACCTTTCATAAACAGAAGGTGGCAGATTGTTGTGGGTTTTTTTTGGGGTTGGGTTTTTTTTTTCCAGAAAAATACGCTGACTTCTGCAGTGTCTAATGATCCAGCCGTTGCACTGCTGCATTCTTGCATAGGGTGGCAATTGAGACCACAGTTGGGTTGGATGATATTTAGCCTCACTTTTCAGAAATCTCTTCTTTTTTTTTAATTTTAATACGGAGTGAATATGATACTTGGTCAATACTAACCAAAGCTGTGCTCTATTTTAAGTATTTGCTTAGTGAAAATGTTTCACTATTAATCCTATGGAATTCAGTGAAGCAACTGTTTTTTTTCTGTCACAAGGCTAGAGCAAGCAAACAAAAAAGCAGTTGTGTTTTGTTTCTTGATATTGATTCTGCAGAAACTATTCATAATGATACCTGCCAAAGTGTGATCCATGGATATGGGGAGAACTATAACTTGTCCTCCCTGTAGCCTATGCGTACTCTGCTTATTGGAAACGTAAACGGGAATGCAAAGATATTTTTACTAGCCTTTTAGCATGGATGCACTCACTGTGGGGCTACCTCCAGGGCCTTGCTGGTTGGAATGCTTTTTGGAATGTCCCGGGCTCTGAGCCCAACCCCGCCCTGGAATGTGAGGTTAAATGTTGGCGGTACAAATACAGAGTTTGAATATCAAAATCCTAGAGTTCCCCAGTACTGCAATTTCAGAAAGCTGGCAAGTGAACCACATGTCAGCTCAGCTGCTCTCTGATTCAAAGAGTAAGCATGCCTTGGGTTGCTGGGGGAGGAGGGGGAGCTAGGATGTTTTTTGTTTTGGTTTGGTTTTTACTTACCCGTTATGACCTGCAGAAGGGCATGCTTTTCAAAGATGTTAACTGGCAAGATTGCAAGAGGTCTCAAACAGGTGGTAGCTAGAAAGAAATTTTCATTCACAAAAGCATTTTATCGCCATTTCTTTAAGCAAACCTACAAGCTCAACATACTTGAGAGCTGTTGCCTTATTAAACAGGAGTCTGCTTGTATTTGGACTGCAAGTCAGGAAGCTACGTTGATGAGATGGCCTGTAAGGCTTAAGTTTCCAACTGTACCACAGTGCAGGAGGCYGATGTTTGAGGCTTTTATTTAGAGTTTCTGATGACAACGCTGATGAAAAACATTAAAAGCAAGACGCAAAGCCTTTGGTGAGGAGGGAGTGCCTCGTGTATTGTTAAACAGCAGTTGCCTAGGTCAGTTAAGGAGAAGAATTGATGAGCTCCAGAGGGAGTCTAGTCCAGACATACTTACTCAAAGAAGTATTAACCTCAGTGTTTTTATGAGAGGAGGCTTAAAAAATAGACAGCATTTGTGGTGTTCACTTAGCTCCCAAATGAAATTGTGTTGTAGGAGTTAATGTGAATCTGCCTGTTAAATATCTATTAGATAAATAAATAAATACTTTTCCCTTGCCCTGGCATGGTGGGAGAGTCTGTTTTCCATTTTTAGAAAGTTATTGTCTGAGAGATATCCTCTTGTGAGAGTTTGCAAAGCACTGTACTACAAATCTGACACTTTACTCATTTTAACTTAATTTTCCTTGATAGTCTCCATACATTTGTTAATGCATCATTGTGTTTGATATGAAAAATGAGCTTCCTGTTTAACTGCCTTTAAAAAGTATTGCTTGGTGRTTGTAATTGAAAAGGTTATAATCTATCTATAGTTGTGAACATGGATTTTTTTTATTAGTATKCTATTGCATAGAGCTGACAGAATTGGATTTGAGTACAGATCTTCAATTTGTACTTCTTAGCTGTTTTAAAACTGTATAAACATTTTACCTTTCCTAATAAGGTTTTTTTGTTGATTTGTAAAATTATCTGTGCAGTGTTAGGATGCTGCATGTGCCATGCATGCCTGTATACTTGCCAC
Source organism: Oceanodroma leucorhoa (assembly GCA_030449065.1). NCBI lineage: Eukaryota > Metazoa > Chordata > Aves > Procellariiformes > Oceanodroma > Oceanodroma leucorhoa. Next base: position 1,465,150 of record JASVER010000007.1, on the reverse strand, counting down.
TGTCTATTCTGTGCACAGGTGTTAGCAAGGAKTGTTAGCATTTGGTCATAGGTTTTTATGCTAAACTTCTTAAACAGAAACTGATAAAATTATTTCCCTCATTGTGGTCTGAAAAAAGTGAGAGTTACAAAATTAAACTAAAAGCTAGTACTTTTTTACCTTTTTTAATTTCAAGTGTTGGAAAACATTCTCCTTTTGAGTTAGAAAAAAAAAATGAGGCTCTAATCAAACTTCATTGGGAAGTTTCTCAGTGACTTACGTGGTTTGATTTAGTGCATGCTTATTTACTTAAGAAATTAACTACTGCAATTTTGTTTAAGTTTCTCAGGCAGCAAAGACATGAATGCCATTTAGTACTTTACTATTTCACTAGCTCTCTGAGTCATTATAAAATTTGAAGCAAATTTCTTGGCCATCTGTGTRTCTGCTCTAGTTACATACTCATGTAAGTCCCAGGCCACAAACAATTTAAAAGCTTGAAGCCATTGTGGTTTTTTTCTTCTCACTGTGCTGAAATAAAGCAAAATCCTGGACACCAGACAGAACACAAGTAAACATGTCTGGGTAGAGGTACCTATATGAACCACAAAACCCCTGAGATCTTAAGAGTGTTAAAAMCAATATGGGACAGTTTCACTTCAGCAGAAGCGTGCATTTATTTCCCCTCTATGGCATACAATGCTTTTTTTTTTTTATAATTTTTTTTAAGAAGTTAATTGAACATTCAGTGTTCACATCCTTAGGTGAGAGGGAATGGCTGATGGGAGTGTTCGCAGGGGCATCAGAATGATACGATTTCAGAAAGCTGGAATATTGAGACTACAGAACTAAGCCAGTAAATCACTGTACAGTTAGAGCATGATGCCTACCTGTCATATCAGTGACATGATAATTCTAGTTTACTGTCTTGTTGCCCTGTGACATTCTCTTATTACAGCTAATACCAGCTTTCATATTTTGCTCTGCCTGAGCATGGGAAACAGTTGTAGTACTTACAATGTTTGTAGCCCTTAGGCGATATAAATACTGCATCATGAATACTGAATTAATAGAGATTTAATAAATTGTCTTCTCTCCCATTAACTTTTATCAGCATGCCAAATGTTGCAATGTAGACTGTAAAATCAGTGGTAGTTTTCTCACTAGTATAGGTAACATGCAGGACTATGCAGTGTGACCTGAGATGTGTGCATAGCCTGTAATGGCAGTGATGCTGAGGTGAAGGTGTAAGTAGAGCAAACAAAAATGAAAACTAGTCACTGACATCTTCCTGTACAATAGTACTGGTTCAGCATTTACCCATAGATTCCGCATTTACACATTTTCCTCATGTTCATATTCAATATTTAAACTCTTGTAAGTCCATAGTAAAAGGTTTCTCCATTCTTTGTTAGAGACAAAATGTGTAACACATCATTTGTTTAAAATGATGCCCTACGCCCCACTGCGTTACGGAAGCAAATGCAGCTCAAAGTATGATGGAGGACAGAGTTTCCATTTCATTTCTTCTTATAGAGAAACACACTGAAGACAAACAGATTTGTTCCACCCCTACTTTGTTATTTTTTTCATACATCTTAATTTAAAAAAATAAAAAAGTAATTTAGATGAAAAGGAGATTTTCCAGAAAGGGTTGATGTATTTCCATGAAAGGAAGAGCTAACCTCATCCTGTTAAAAAACATCTCGCATCTTCACCTATCACTGCTMGACTGCCATTATGCGTACTATTTCCCCCTCAGCCCAGCCTGTGAATTCACCAGATCACCTGGTCRGAGAGAACATTTCACCCACACAGTTCACTCTTCTCACTTCCCCTGTGCTTTAGAACCCCACATGCACGCTGTCATCATACTGATGTCCTGTATGGCCCAACAAAACAGACAATGATGATGTTTCTGTGTAAATGCGTGYATGAAAAGTGAACACTCTCCTTTACAAATTTTACAGGGTTTATGGGTGCCAAACCTGATCCTCAAGCCATGAAAACTTCCCCTCTGGGAAAATGAGAGCGGTAACATAGTAGCTGTCTTGTTATAGGACATTAATCCTTTAATTATATCCTTACAAACTAGGTACCTGGGGCCAATGGAAAATGCTTGTATTCCAAGGCCAGAACTCTCACCTAGGTCTGTAGTTTCTTCCTGCTGGTTGCAAAGATAAAACTGCCTACCAGCAAATAGGAGGGACATTCCTTAGTTTAGTATGCAGATACTTGATTTTTTTCTTTTTTTTCTTTTTTCTTTTTTTTTTTTTTACAGTTCTAGGATCCTAGACTCGCAGAAAGCAGCTAACTGTATTCTTTCTTGCATTAGTAAGTTTGGTTGGCTTTTCTATAACTGTGACTTAAACTGATTTTCACTAAATGCAGCTCTACCTTTAGAGAAGAAGTTGTCTGTAACCTTCTAACAAATTTTGGGATACTGACAAAAGCTAATCTTAGCTTATTGAGGCTACTTTTCACTCAGGTCAGTGTGGGTGGGGAAGAGAGGGTTTTCAAATGGTAATTTAGAATAGTTTCTGCTCGCTTGTTTTCTTAGCCTCACTAAGCTAAAGTTAGCTTTTACAAATACTATTCTCTTCTTCCACCTCAATATTTAGAGTAGGCATGTCAAGCTGACCAATCTTTTTATCTGAACATAAATAGTCACCTTGTTAATCCCTGAATTTCCATTGCAAGCCTGTCTTGCATCCCTGGGTGAACTAAAATGAATTTGTGACTCAGCTGTTACACCTGAGTTACTAGAACAGTATTGTACAGGCGTTGACTTCCATTCAAGAAGGCATTTAGCTGGGATGACAAAAAAGAATGTGTTGTCTTCCTATCTTTGCTTGGCAATGATGGCTTCTGTAGGTGGAGATCACGAAACAGCACAAATACTTTTTCCTTGACTTCTGTAGTGCACAGCTGGTAGCATTCAACTGGTGTCAGTGTTGGTTTTCGTTATGTTACTTCCTCACGCTGTAACTGGGGTCCTCAAGAGCACGCGCGTGTCCCTTCAGCAGGGGCATCTAGCACCGGGGCAGAGCAGACAGCTGAGAGTGGCCACCACCTTTGCTGGCCCCAGCAAAACCTGCCACCAAATGTCAGTCAAYACCTGAAGTGCCTTGCTTGACATGTAAAGACTGGCTAGAACAGCAATGTAGCAAGAATACCTCAAGTGAATTATGAAGGTGGAAAACACAGCTGGATAGGGAGCCTTTTGCTCTAGCACCTGCACTCACGGTAATACCTATGCAGGCAGTAARGATGTTTTAACTAAAGTGGAATGAGCTGCTGGTTACAGTCCAGTTCTTAGCATGAAACATCCTGTTGACAACCTCAGCACAAACATCAGTGGCAGAAAAAGAAAAGAGCAATYAAAATATTTTTTTAGTCCTTTCAAGTACAGTATCTCCAGATCAGGACCCAGTCAGTGATGTGGGCTTCTGTGGAGTTTGTACTGTTACTGTCTATGATGCAGCTGATCTCCTAAAAGAATGTAATAATTTTCATTCTTTGACACTTCTATGCAAATTAGCACAGACATTAGCAAGATGAGAAGGTATAGACCAACTGGATGTTCAGTTGTCTGATATGCTTCCTTGTGATTCAAGAAATGGAACTGGGAAATGTCTGGCATATTCCTAYCCAGTATACTTCCCATCTATTGACTGCTCAGTATTTTGTGGACAAGTTCATAACCTCTGCATGGCAAGCTATCAAATTTATTCTGCCAATTTGTATAGATTAGTCAATTAATGAACAATATACAGTATTGAGCTCTGTCAACAACCTGTGTATMTATATTATAAATACACCCACAGTGCATCGTGAACTGCTGTAGTTTAACATAAAACTAGCACCAAGAGGATCTTCCTTGATAAGTGAGGAAGTGGCATGATCTGTCATTAGTTTCCTCCTAACGAGAAACAAGTATCTTCAACCACATCTTTAGACTCCCACGCCATTGTGGATATCAACATGTTAAGCTCGGTTTATTTTAAAGGTCATCATGTGAGATCTAACACACAATTTCTAAACTATAAACAAAACATAACTCCACAAAAGGAAAATGCAGATTATCAAAAGTTAGTGAAACTTAACACAATGTCTAAAAATAGACTCCAACATTACTTTTATGACTTAAAAACATTAGCAAGTATGCACAGGGTTTGGGGTTTTTTTGTTGTGAGATGAAGTTCAAGTCTGTGTGGAATATAGTTGTATTATCTGTATTATAGCAACATCCAAAATAGGCCAAGTGTTAAGAGTATATGGAGCATTCACTATGAAGAATTTACCATCTAAGAGAACAAACATGAAAGGGCAGACAGGATATAACTGTATACAAAGGGTGGAAGGTAGGGAGGAGCACAAACTTGACTGACCCATTTTTCACAAGAGTAGAGGAGTAGCGGGAGTACGTCTTTTTGTGCTTTTTGTGCCCTCTGTGACAGACAAGGATGAATGTGGTAAGGGAGGAGGAAGCTGAGGGACTCAGAGTGGACTCATGTCATTATCAAGACATGGGAGAAAGAAAAACTTCAGATAAAGCAGCTTAAAGAACGTGTTATTGGATGAACCGGTGAGAAGAAAGTTAAAATAGTCAGGGATCTGGAACTGGGGTTACATGAAGCCATATCAATGTCATAAAGTAAATGATTTACCATTTCCCCGAGTGCTTTTATTGGTGATTTAGATATGGTTCTGAGATGCTGGATAATGTCCTGAATTCAGATCTACCCACTACAAATACGGGAAKTAGTGACATACTTTCTTATATATGATTCTTAACAGGAGATTATTTAAAATGGAGATCAGCATTGTTTCAAGTTTTTGCTAGTTGACTATAAAGCTTTAGACTGAATTACTTATAAAGGATGAAATGCTGGGTAGATTAGATGGATTGAAGTAACATATTTTGGATCTAAGTTCTCACAAACTTAAAAGCTATTTAGGCAAGGAATTTTGCCTCAAGCCCTTCTCTGTTTGAAATTTTTAAATTGTGTGCTTAAAAGAAGGAACTAGTATCCAGTACTTCATGGGGACTGCATGAGATTTTTCATGAAACGTATTATGTTTTACTGAGATGGGAGATGAAGAATGCCAAAAAGGGGTRTTGAATGACCATCGGTTAAGGAAGTTGCTCCCTGACCTTGAGTCTCATAGGTGTATTAGAGTGACAASTGTGTTTGAACTATGTTGCCAGTATATCCTTTGGACTAATTATTCCTGAAACAAATAACACGCAATTCTCAGAGACACTCAAACCTACTAAATAGACTACCGTAGCATTCAATTCAAACATGTTAAACACTTTCTTTCTTGAAAAGAGAAGTGTGGTGATATAACTAAGGCAAGGGGACTATGAAAGCTGAGTTGACATCTATTCTGAGCTTTCATTGAGCTATTCAGACTCACCAGTAATTTCATCCCTTTACAGTTCCAGTTCCTCTGTTAGCATAGAGACATTGTATGTTATCAAGGCTTGCATAATAGGCTGTTCTTCAAACCAAGTTAACAGGTCCTTGCCTCCTGCTTCTTGTTGCAGTCTCCATTGCTTATTACTTCCTCCATTGTGCCAGCACAGACACTTGCTTATGGTTGCTTTTATTTTTCAAGCGAATCGATTCCCTGATGTGATTTTAGAGAAGGGCATATCTTTTAAACCCTAGACATTGCCTCTTGCTAGTCCACAATAGGAATCATGGCAGCTGATAAACAACCAAGTGTAGAATCTAAAATTAAATACCTTGTTTTACCTCTTTTGCCCTCCCACTATTGTTTCCTGAAAACAAAGAATATTTTGAAATAATTATTGAATCCACAGCACACATCTCTCTGTCTGAGGAATTAGCGCTTTGGAAAAGGTTTGGATTAGTGTCTGTATAGGCTGAAGTCCTATGCCTATGATTCAGATACAGTGTGGTCAAGTCAGTTTTACAAGTGTGTCTTGTGAAGTCAGTTCTGGAAAAGTAACCCTGGACATCTCTTCCTGACTCTGCATCGCCCTCTTGGTTCTGCAAGTGCAACTATGTGTACAACTATTTGTCTAACTAGAGTGGGGAACTGATGCAAGGTAAAAACAAGCCAGCAAAATAGTGTGGTTTTGTTGGGTGGAATTTTTTGATAACCAAGGGCCACTGCTGCCAGAAGAACTGCTCATGAAACACACTTAGTCTCATCTAGGATGACTTTGAACCAGGCTATATAGTTCCTGGGCTGTGCAGGGCCCCACAGTTCACATTACCAGATGCTTTGGACAGTGTCTCACTCCTAAATGAAAGATGAAAATAGATACTTTTTCAACACAGAAGTGGCAGCTGTAAGTATTTAAAGGGTAGATATTGGCAACTACAAATGAGCTGAAATGGAAGCTAAGTGGATTCTTGCATGGCTAACAGACAAATAGCATTCTTGTACAAAGTGAGTTGTCTTTCCTGGCAGTAAGGCGGTCAGAGTTGTTTCCTGACTGTGTAACAGATGCTGTGCCTCTTCTGTATGCACATATGATATCAGCATTTAATATTTGGAGGGGGGGTTAGTCTGCAGCAAACAAAAGTTGTGGCAATTCAAAACGTGGACAAGCGATCAAATATATTTCATCTTGCAGCAGTTTCTGAGATTACTGGTTTTAATTGTAAAAGATTATTTTTAAAATAGAACTGCCAGAGGCTAAACTTTACAGATCATTAAAATATAAAGACTTTTTTTCAAATTGTCATCAGTTTCTGTCTTTAAAGAAACTGTTATACAATTGCCTACTCCTAGGATATTCCTAGGGCTTCCTAGTGATATTTTGCTCCTTCTTCTAAATCACGGTATTCATTCACTTTGTTTCAGGGTATTAATAGCCATGGTAACCAACTGTCAGTGAGAACCTTGTCCAGTCCTGGGAGTAATAGGAGCCAACAAAAAGGAATATTTTTCTTTCATTCCTTTCCTATGGGTCTCTGATCATTTGCCACAAAAAGCAGATTATTTTGACAGAACCAGGTTAGGGAGTGGCTCCATGTGTAGACGGACTGGCAGATCTGAGAGGACTGGCAACTACAGGYGGTGTGAAGGAGTTCACCTCTTAATACAGATCATCTGCATAAGTCTGACCATGTCCTCAAGTTCAGTAATGCTCCCTCTCAGATCAAGGCAGGGAAGAGGGAAACTCCATTCTCAAGGTGACTTGTGATACCAGTTGTTCTTTCAAACAAAAGAGGCCAAATAAATGCTCAGTTTATGGTCCATATGATTTCTGAATGATAAACTTCAAATTCTGATTGCTTTAGACAGGCAAATGAGCCTGATCCTTTGCTTTACTTGGCTATGAGTGAAGCCAAGGTTTGCAGAGATCCTCCATACTGGACTGGTCCCAAAGTGTACAAGGGATGGAAAAATGTAAGGAGAGGGCAAAGGTTCAGGGGAAAGAATTGAAAGAAAACTTTTTCCAGGAGCCACACTAACCTTTTTTCAGTAGTCTTTGATGCTGCTCCTGAGAATCTATCTAAACTAACAAGGTGATGATATCTTCTACGGTATGTCTTTCTGATGAATCCAGGGACTTCTTACAGCTGCTGAGATRGGTGACAAAAAAACTAGACATTGTTATCTGTTAACCATATAACGTATATCTGGGAAAGCATATGAACTTTTTGACATTATTCACTCTTGAACTTTTAAGTTGGCTCCAGTCTCCATGTTCCTACCACATCTAAATAAGCCTAGATAAGATAGAAATTCCTTTAAAAGGATTTATGCATTTTCATTTTTATCTGACTCCTGGCTCCATATTTTTGTCTATAGATTCAAAAACCCCAAACATGCAGGATTACCAAGAGTCATTTCTAAAGGGAAAGATTTGGGAGGGGGGGGAGCAAAACAAAGAAGTCCCTCTGTTCCCTAAAACAAAAGCATATTCTTTGGAATYTCTTTATAGAGATTCTGTATAGGGAGCATATACATTGGTCAGTATGTGAAAGGTACTCAGTCTAGTCCCACTGCCCTTCAGAAAATTTACCAGGCTCTGGCAGTATCACTGGGGAGGCAGATATGACCTGTAAACAGACTAAGCCTTAGGGATTACGTCCTGCTTTATGCCAAAACAAGTACTGTATTATATGGAGTAATAACTCAGCCCTGTATTCATAAAAGTGGGGAATGAGCAGCTGCTTAACAGTTCTTTTCTGAGTGTTAGAGAGCCTTTAAAAATCTGTCTATGAATTTTTCCCTACAAATGCCTGTATTGTGTAATCTGGTTTGGGGATAGCAAACATACTGGATCTTGGAAGTTTGYAAATTTATGTGTGGTTATAAAATAGTCTGCATATTTTAATTTTTAATTTTCCAATAAACTGCAAGAGTTAGTAACAACAAGCTTGTTCATACAAAAGCAGTATGCAACTGCAACAGTATCTGCGGTGGGAGGGAGGAGAGACCCCCTTGAAGACTAAGCAAGAGTGAGTTTATTATAATGTGATCTTAACTGTGTGACCCTTTTTAAGTGGATATCTCCCTGGTCCTCATAACACAAGTCTGTCTGAATTATAGATGGATGTTCTTTTTTGGAAGAAAGGGGCAATGTCATGTAGTTTATGCACAGACAAAATGCCAGTTGAACTATGAGTTCTGAATACATAAGATTGAGAGATACGACCTGTTAAAAATTTTGAAATTTTAATAAGAACTGTCTCTACCACACAAGCCCTGTGTAAACAAGCCCAGTTTTGCACATTTAGTAAATGTGCTATAATATGGATTTGCAAAGAAGCAGCCAAAGTGCGTATTTGCAAAGAAGTCACTGAATTCTACTCAGGCTATTTAAATGGCACCCCTATGGTTTCAGTTTAAAAGAGAGTTTTATTGTTTAAAGGACAAATTTTGTTGCCATCTTTAACTGACACCTTTTTGCTTTCCAAGAATTCTCCTTTAGTTGGCTGCCTAGATAAGTAGCAGGAACATCGTATGCTCAGACAGGATGGCTGCTGTAGTTTGATGAACACCTTTTCTCATGTCAGTGCTCCTCAATCCCCAACTGTTCATTTCCCACATCTTTGTCACTGTCTCAGTTGTGGCAGTACAATTGTTCATGGGATTTTGTGGTAAAACAGATTAGGGGGTCGATACAGGTTAAAAMCAACCTCCTCTCCACACCCCTTCCACCAACCCTCCAAAAAGTTGTTCGGAAGCAGCAAGGGAGAAAGAAAAGGCAGGGAACTGGAGGCAAGGGTGGTTTAAGTCAGCACTGCTGACAAAAGCAGTATTTATCAGACTATGTCCTGTAGATATTAGCTACCTGGTTGACTTGGATGTCTGTGACATTAGAAATCTGTTAAAGGCTTCCTAGTAGAGCTAGTCCAAGGAAGTATAAACCATACCCATTTGTTTCAGCAAAAAAAATCCCTGATCTGCCAAAAGCGAGAATTGCCGTTATGGAAGTGATGTGCTGTTTCTCTAGTTGCCCTTGGTGAGGTAGAGCAGTCTGCTGGAGCTACAGCATGAAAATTTATGTGCATGTGTACGCCATAGCCTGTCCCTGCAAATACATGTATTTGTCACATAATGCTGTTGGTAAAAAAATTTCAACAAGTCTAAGTAATATGAAAGTTCAAGCTCCATTTTCAAAACTAATATTGGAGACTACATCCCACTGACTTATAATGGAAGACTGATAAATTTCTACGGCATTTTGGAAATGAAATTTAGTTTTTGGAAGTAACTTATCTACTATAAACAATTTATTCCGTCCATAGCTAAGACCCTAGTCCTACTGCTGTGTATAGTCAAGCTTCATTTCAAGGCACTGCCATAAGAACTTGGTGGCTGTCAGAGTTATTATTCAGGTTAATTAAGAGAGGCATTTTTGATTTAGTGCTATGTAGCTAAAAATAAGTTGTCTTTCAAGTTGAATATGTGGGGATTTTTTTAACTTGTAAAATTAAAACAATGATTTCTTTTTTAACTGCATGCAACTTTTCCGTTTTCACCAAAATTTTACTTTATCATCCCATTGTCTCTTTTAGTAACAAGAGGCAAAGTCAGTTTACATAGGATAAGAGTCTTACCGTAATCTTCTATTCTTAGAACTGAACTTTTTCCCCACAACTCCTGAAGACAAAACACCATGTGAGAAGTCGACTACTCTCATCATATTCCAGCTGAGAACAGAAAAAAAAGTGCCAGCAACATCACAAATAACCATTTTTCTCATGAGACTTACAGCASATTTTTTTCTGACAGAAAGCGTTCAGATGAATTTCCAAACTCTTAGATGTTTATCTGAACTATACCCACATTTTTTAACCTTTTGTAGCTCTTACTTATATCTGAGACTAAAAAATATATTCATTGGGGCCATGGCTTAGAACAACAATCATCCCTAGCGGATAGATTGTTTGTTTTCAGAGTTACTGGTATGAATTGTGGGGAGGGGATAAATTGATGAATTGTTGTCTAAGTGCTTTAAAGATTCTCTCCTACTTGAAGTAAGTTTCCGTCCGTTTTTTCCTGATGATTTACTGTTGCATATCACTTATTTCTGATCATGATCCTTTGACATGGYTATCCTTCTCTTTATTGAATACAAAATGTATCTCTAAAACTAAGGTTAACGAGAAAATTCTATAGCGAATAATTCAATAGCCCTGTGTTTATCACTTGCAATAAACCTCATTATTTATTTTTCAGACTTACTTTCTCCAAGTTTCACTATTGATCAGCCTCATCGCAGGTTTTCGTCTAAAGTCACTCTACAGCAATGTATTCACAGCATTTATCCTTGAGATACCATCTGTTCATTTATATACTTGTTCACAGTTCTTTTACTGGCATTTGCAGAGAACACTGATACAATGGCAGTGTGTTAGAGTGTTTCTCTTGAGCTATGTAATGTCGCATGCACAGCGACTACTACTGCTTTTGCACTTTTATTTCATGACACAAAGCATTTGGCAGCAGTACTAACTTAAGATACCCTTGGTCTGCGTTGCTTATTGCAGCCACTGCACCATCCCTGAACAGATGTGCTGACACAGCGTTTTGTGGGGCCACACTGTGGATCAGATCGGGGAGCTTGTCTGACCTGAACAATCCTCCCCCACTCCCCCCAAATACAGAATGAAGCTTGGTCTGGCTCACAGGGTGGTCTGCCAAAACAGCTGAGCAGATGGCATGCTTCTATGGTACAGAGGGAAGGAAGAAACCATTAAGCTGGTATTGCCTAATTCTTACTAGTCTCAAAGTACAAACAGATGTAAATATTAAATTTATTTTGTAGTACTTGTTGTTATAATTGCAATTTACCTTAATGGCTAGGTTGCTTATTTTAAGTATAAATGAGTAAAGGAGGGGGTTTTGAGACTTAGCTGTTATAATTTATCAGGTAGCCTAAATTWATTTATTTATTCAAATGGATTGAAATGTTGTTAGAGAAAGATCTATACTTAATATACCCAGTTGGCATTAATGGCAGTCTGACTAACTGGTGCGGATCAAAGCGTTGCTTCTTTTGCTAATTATCCTTTAATTGCTAAGTTAATGTCATCTTTGGTTTGTTATCTGGCACAGTAAAGATATATGTTTAAAACAGCATCAAAGGTCCTGCAAATGGGGTCAGGTCTGGCTCTCTTCCCTAGATTAGAGTGTGCTCTGGCATTCAGTCAAGTTGAACTTACTCCAGTGATTTCTGTACTGTACCTGACTTGCAAGTCTTACAGGWCAGAAACCTGTGATCGTGCATTTGCTGCCCTGCATCATTCTCCATAGATTGTTCTTTGATCCAACCTGCAGATACCTCATGTTTTAAAAGCTTTTTTTTTTTCCTTCTCTCTACATTTTGGCACAAGGCAAGCAATCGACAATTTATGTTGAAGCGGCAGGTTCATCCTTATCAGTACCTTATTTTTTTGAAACTGGGTATGTTCAGTTGGTACAAATTACTCTTTTTGATTATTMTTTTTTATTTTATAGAGAAGGTGTGTAGCAGGCACAACAACAGAGGAACAGGAAACGGCTATATGCAAAGCCCTGTCTTTCACATGTCTGTTGTGGCCTCATTGCGAAATAGGTGCATAATGAGAGAGCTCTGGTGCRCACCCGTAAGATACCTCAGAGAACCGGCTCTGGGGCATAGGCAGGTGGGTTGTTGGTGAAGAAAACTAAGGTGATAAAGTTATGACCACGATACAGGTTCCATCCTGATTTTCAAAGGGAGTTAAGGAAGAACTGCTGCTTAAGCTGTGTGGGCTAGCGTGGCTTAGTTTAACTGTACTTGAAAAGGGAGTGTTCCCTGTTCTCTGTGTAAGCTGTGTAGGTGGCTGAGAGGGGCAACCTCTTCACGGAACCCCGCAGCAGTCAGACCGGGACATGCCTCAGAGGCAAAGGCGGCAGACTGAGCTGAGCTGAAAAAAACTGCTGCCTCCGAAAGAAAGTGATTCCATTCCCACCTTGTACGGCCCCAGGCAGAAAATTAACACAGCAAAAGTGAGTGAGACGTTTCCATCTGGTTGAGTGAGTTAAGTCAGTTCTCTGAGGGTCATATGAGAGAAAGCATGCAGAAACCCTCCTCTCCGTAACAGGGACGTGTTAGACTGGTGCAGCTATCTCACTGCACCTTTACTCTGCTGGTTCTAGCTAACGATTTATAACAAGTCATGCGGGGTGATTTGTGACTTTCTGCTGAAAGATGTTACTGTTCCCTTGTCAGAAGTATCAGATTTAGTGAAGTTTCATCTGTTTAATTACTAGCTGCCATATTAGTGGAACCTAAAGCTAATTATAGTTTAAGTCACTATTTAGACTGTGAGCTATGGGGCTCATATAAGGATGGTTAGCCACTGACTGTTGAACAGCTGATGGTCCCAGGGGTTCTCTAGGACCTTGTATCAAACACGCATGAAAGGGAGCTAGCTGAGGTCCCTCCCTCATGCTACCATATAATGAGCCGGTTCAGGGAACTCATGCTACCATATAATGAGCCACTTCAGGGAACCGAGACAAAAAGTTGCTTTCTTTGGAGAGTTTGTTTTTAACTGGCTCAAATCCCTGAGCTGTCTTACTGCACAGCGCTCACATCAGCACAAATCACTGAGCAGCTAAGGGCAGGGTGGAGGGCCAGGCTATGGCAACTGTAAATTAGGTTGGCTTAAGGTGTTCTAGAAATACACCCTAAACTGAAGCAGAAAAAATATACGAACTTCCCTTTAAGAATACTGTTATTCTTGAGTGATTGAGCCACTACTGAGAAATGCAGAGATACTAAGTACAAAGTAATTTAAATCCTACACAATTCTAATTTAATTTTTAATTTTGAGTCATATATGGGCCAGTTATGTTATAAATATTGAAGCAGATTTCCCAAAAAGGAATTATTCCCACCCTTTTGTTTAAATACCTGTCATACTGGTGATTTTATGGGTTAATTAGTTTATTTTCTGAAATGTATTTCTGGGATATTTTCCCTTTAACTACTTCAACCCATAACCTCATGCTCTGAGAGTTACTTAACCTTTGGTCTTGTACAGTTTACTGGCAACCATTCCTTTCCTTTTAGGATCTTTCTTATTTGTGATTCTCTTAGCAATATAAACCACATATAGCTACTATTTCCTAACATGAAGCCTCACACAGTGAATTGATGTTACATTTAATTAACAGAAGAGTTTTAGATATTTCACAAAGTTATTGACACCAGAAACACTGTACATTAATACCAAATGTTTGACATCATTTACTGTAATAAGAGATTGTAATCCCAGATTAAAATCATATTAAAAAATGGATCAAATTTATTTTCCAACTAAAGGACTGCTATAGGAAAGAGTTAACATTGCTTGGATATCCTATATGAAGTTCTATGCCTGAACAAGTTTGGATTTTTTTCAAGCTTTACTCTAACATTTCTTGGCTTACAATTGATTTCTACTCTAATTTTAAAGCTTAATTTTAAACTTTTACAATCAATTTTATAACAGCCTCGGTATAATTTGTTAGGGCATTCCCAATGAGAAAAAGTCCAAGAAACCCAGTAAGACTGTTTTTAATACTCTGAAGGTATATAAATACCGATGTTGAAACTATTTTTAGTTTGATCTTTTGTCTGATTTACTGGTACATACCAATTGTTTTGTACCAAGCACAGTCAGAGCCTGGTAGCCAGTTGAACTGGGTTTACAACTTTGGAAGCTGCTAGACGAATAACTTTCATGTACTGTCTTGACTGGAAAAGATTCATTTCCAGTTTATGGTCATACTGCAGCAGACACACCCCTCCCTTTGTGATAATAAATATGAAACAGTATTCTGTGATATGGATCTTTAATATATTGACTGGTTTTGGAAGGTGCTACTGTAAAAACTTTAAAAGCATAAAATACACTTTTTCTTAATATAGGTAGAACTTTGAGCAAGCAGTTTCCCATTTGGTGCCTCTGGTGCTTTAGAAGGCTTTTCCTTTTAATGTTTCTTGAACAACTGTATAAACCCAGAGGATTAGAGTCTGCCTGCAGAAGAGCACCAAGAAGGGCAGCTGTTGTTCTCTTCAGCATTTTTTGCTGAGCAAAAGCATGTCAAAGCCATCAGGACAGCTTAATGCTACTACATGCTAAAAAAATCATGCATTATAGTGATTGTGGGTACATGCAGTCCTGCTGACTACTTCCTGCTGAATCCCTGCCCAGCCGAAACCACTTCATGGCTGATTGATTGTTTCTTCTTTTTTAATTGAGCAAAACTGGAGAAGATGTGTATGTTTTAATGCAAATGGAAAACTAAGTAGCAGATTCCAGAGACCTCGCCTTTTCTTGTCTGAGTACATTTAGTTCAGCGAAAAGGTTTATTAAGTTAATGAAGAAATTTTCATGAAAGTACTACCACCTCCCTGTATTTTATAATGTTATGTTAGTTTATAAATATTAAAATATTTTTTYAAAAAAATAACTTAGTTCCATCCTTTTGGTGGTTTTATGGGTTAATTCATTCCTTTTTTCAAATTGTATTTATGAGGTATTTTAACTTCAACTGCTTCAATCCATTACCTCCTGCTCTAAAAGGAACTTAACCAAAGGCRTATTACTACTATGCACACCGTTGCTAAAACACGTTATTCCGCAGGATCCTCCCCTTGATTAAAATCTTTTTCTTTACATGTTTTGGAAAACATTTTGGACTGTCCAGTTGGAGACTGAACAAGACTTGGAAAAGAGGCATGTTTGGTTTTATTTAGATAGGAAATAGGCTGATATCATCCTGATATCTATTATGACCAGCTAGTGTGCCGTGAACATCTATTTACAGTGACAGTGTTGCATCATATTACTGTAATCTTTTGAAARTGTGTCCTTTGTTGTCCTACCTTGGATTTCAGTCTGGTACCCTCTATTCCTGCTGTCTCAGTGGCTGACCAGGTAAGGGTCTGTATATATGGCACCCATTTCCATTAGTTTATTTGCTGTGGTTCTGTGGAGGGCACTGTCAGTGGTGCCTACATTTAAGTGTATTTACTCATCTCTTCACATTACTCTCCTCTTATAACACCTTCATCTTCTAGATGTTTACATTAAAACCCTTATAACTATTGTCTGCCTATTTCTTTGTTTGTAATAGGATAAAAGTTAGATGCCATATCAGCAGTASATATTTCACCTGGAAAAAATTATCCATCTTTTTGATAATGTTTTGCTTGGCTTTTAGTCTATAAAAATAGCAACAGTAAAGGGAGACAAAATAGGCAAAACAATAGTCTTCAAGCTTTTTTTCCTTGTAATTAGATGAACTCCCAGTTGGAATATCTTTCTTGCTGTTTTCTTGATTTTTTTTTTTCTTTCTCAAATGGTCATCAAACTCTTTTTCTGAATTTYCCCCCATTGTATTATCTTTATCAAAAACGTATGTTTAAAACCTCATTATGTCCCTGTGAAAGAACACTTTGCTCTGTGCCATGCAATAGTTCTGACTTTTTTTAGATCTTTAGGCGTTTTGCATTCTTTTTCATCCAGATATTTGTTTCATAGCAGTCATTGCTAAAACTCTGGTTTTTTTTTTAGTCTTCCATCTGTGGAAAAGGCCTTGAAGATGGTTTRCAGAAATATATGGCATCTTTTAATCTTCAGGATATCGGTTGAAGCCGTACCCAGTCAGTTCTGACCAGGATCTGTTTCCAACTAATAGTTTAGCAGTGTTAGTCTGCAGGTGTCAATATAACAAAGGCATCTCCATCTCTGGTAGCATTATTGCAAATGTCAGTCTTCCTACTATGGAGTGAAGATCACTGATGTGTACTCACTGGAGTTCACAATGTAGGGCACGGGTTTGTTTACAATTTTCTGCCTAAACTGTGGGTTTTGTGCTACTTACTTTTCTTTGGYGTTGTCAACCCAGCATCTTTAACAAACCTTGTCTCCTTCTTGGTTTTAAGGAACTTAATTTTTCAAGGACAAAACATCATTTTGCTGTGTTTCTGCTACCTTGCGGATGTTACATATGTAGTATATAGAGGTTTTCTAATATATTTTTTTTGTCTTCCGTTCTACTTTCTCCCTAAATAGCTTTTAACTTTTATATAGTTCCTTTCATTTATGGATATTAAACTACTTGTTACTAATCACTTACCTTTATCATGGAGGTGACCAGTTTCCATTACTTTATGTTCTTTGCCTCCCAGTTGTTACTACCATTCTGGATGTAACTACTATGACATTTTTGCCTAACAATGACAGAAACTAGATGGAATTTACAAGATTAGAAAGTAGCCTGCATGCTGAGCGATTTTCTAATGATACATTTTGCAATTGTTGGCTGCTTCCTGATCAGTCAACAGATTGTGAACCTTGGTATCAGCAAATGCTTTATAAAAAAAATCAAACCAAATAAGAATAAAAATGGAGTTAAATTTTTCACCAGTAACCAGTGGTCTTGAACGCTTTAAATGTAAACTAGGTAACATTTTAAGTGATAAAGGCACATAACGTATTGTGCACATAATCATATCTTCAGTCTGTCAAACCCAAGCAATTTTAATGCCTCAAAAGGACATCATGCAATGAAGTACAAGAGAAAGAAGACTTTTACCACTCAAAAGTCTGTATCATGCTTTAGAATGGACGTATTCTTTATTTTAACATGAATCACTGTTAATGTCATGGTTTATACAATTATTTCAGACAAATTTCATTTTTTAATGGGAAGATAATTAAGTTTGGTAAGGACCTCATAGAATTATTTACTGATCAAATAATGYCATAATGTTGAATTTAACAAGTTTAGCCTTTTCTCTTACCGGTTTTCTTAATCTGAAAATATTTGTTCTGTAGCTTATCATTAGTTACCTCTTTGTGGCTTATTGGTATTACTTCTTCTTAACATATGGGMACACCAGGCCCTGGTCTCCGAAGGAGTAAGCAGCAGGTCAAACATTTTATTTTGCATTTGTAGACAGATGATTTGTGCATATTCAGACATCTGTGGCCTTTTTGATAACAAAAGCAAAAGGACTGATCATATGATTTGTTTTTCCTTACCAACGAGATGACATGAATCCTTGGAGTAAGATTTCTAGTTTGAATACATGTTAAAAATCCATTGTCTGTGAGCATTCATTGAAACTTTGTTATTTTGTTAATATAATATAAATTAACAGCTAAACCATTCTTTACACATATATGATGAATTAATATATAGGATCTGYAAATACAGCAAAAATTTTAAATGGGTGAACCTTTACTGAATAATATTCTTCCAGAGTTGACAGGGATCAGTTCATTAATGGAATAGCTCATTCTCCAGCTTGGAAGAATACTGAGATAGTATTTAATCAGTTATTGCTTTCTGTGTTTTGTCTTTTCTACTTTCCATAAATTTTTAATATACAGCAGTACCTTTATGCCAACCCAGTCTGACATATAAGGAACCAGAGGATGCAGCTAAGCCTATTCCTGGGAAGGGGTTAGGGTAGAAAGATAAGGACTAGGACCAGCAGCATAATATCAGATGACTGACTGCAGTGAGGATCGATTCTGTGACCGAATCGAATAGTTAAACCTCCCAGCCCTTGCTCTGTCAAAGAAGAATCAACCCTCTTACAYGCAATCTGGACAGCAAGCCAGGCGGAAACTCAATCAACTAAAAAACTGAGAGGCAAGAGCTGCTAATGAAAACTACTGCCTCTATTCCAATGCAAAGGAAAAAATAAATGTAAACCACCTGGCAGGCCTGTTTGACTTTATACTGGAATGGATCACAGCAAAAGAGACACACAAGCACCTGCCACAGCTGGGATATGGCAATCCTGTTCAACACCTGTTGCCCCTCAGCTGAAACCTGATGTATCCAAATTAAGATGTTGGGTCAGAAAGCTCATTAGGCACAGGCTAAGCAAGTGGCATGAGCTTACGTGATCTGACGACTGCAAAATGGATCCAGTTCCACAGAGAGAAAAGGTAGAAGTCCAAGATCCAAACTGCCASGGAGCCTTTAAAGTCTTCCGCAGCATTAGAACCTATTGTTTTATGTTGGCATAGTCTGACCTGGGTTAAGGACAAAAGAGTGATTTGCACAAGGCTGACAGTCCTTGTCACTGACGAGTGAGCCCATCAGGCTTCATACAGAAACCTGGGAATATGCATATCAAGAAAAGATTAGTAATGCATTTATTCTAGTTGCTTATTATGAATTATGGTGAAAAGCTGTAATGAGGRAAAATATTCTTTTGCTACCCCTGAAGACAATTAATATACTGATAAAGAACTCTTAATTTATTGTTAAGCAAAGGCTATGTATCATTTATTAAATTACAATATATAAGGAGGAATGACTTAAGCACATGAGATTGTGGTTATATCTAAGCTAATCAATGGACATCAAATGTATATATGGAATACAGAAAAACTGGTGCACCTTAAACTGCACATGCATTACACTTGACCAAAACAGAACCATATCATAGGAGTATAATAGTATCTATAGATCCTAGAATAAAGTAGCTAAGGGCTCAGAGACTGGGGTTCCATTTTSCTGTAGCAGTTGTGTGATGCTTGTCCTTTTCCAGTACAAAGAGAAATATTAGCCCAAATCATCTAGCCAGGCTGCTTATACTGTTCAAACACAGTATAAGAAATACTCCAGACTTGAGAGTCCTTACTTAGAGGCATTTGCAATCTAAGTAAAAAGAGGGACAACGAAGTTGTATTATCTTCACCTCAAAGGGAAACTAAGGCAGTGTTTTAAGTGTCTATATAAATGGCAAATTACTTGTGCTGTTTTGAGAAAGTCTGAAAATTAGACTACAAGAAATTGGATGCTTGGAACAGAACCTGTATTTTCTATATCCCAGTCCTGTACAAGAGGACTGCCTGCTGACTAATAAACAGTCAAAAATGAAAGTTAAAATATAGAAAAGTAAGTAAAATGACACCTTAGTCTTTGTACCAAGCCTAACCTAGCTTTTATGAAACCTAATTTGAGTTTCCACAAATATTTATCTTATGCAAACATCACTGTGCATTAAAGGAGTTTGTTCTTGTTCCAGTAGCAATCTCAGTTGTCATCTGATTTCACTCACCACTTTAGGCTTTGTAATAAGACTCTAAGGTATATGTAAAAGCAATCATTTCAGAAGCAAATACTCGTGCCTGGAGTGTCCTTATATACTGGTATCAGTAATAACGCAGYTGATAATTTTACTTTGCTTTCACTTGATGATCTCAGAGCAAAATACTATGAATATAAAGCCTGTGAAGAGACCCACGCAGTTAAGTGCCAGATTTCTAGACCCTCTAGTCTTTTTAACATGTGTGATGGTAAACTCCAAGTGGGAGGATTCCAACCTGCTCCGTAAAACGACAGAAATATAAAGCAGCAGCAAACTTCATGAAGTAATGTCTGCTTTACGTGGCAGAATGTTAAACAAACAATAAAGCAAAGAAATGATTCTTTAATGTAAAAATATATTGAAGAAAAATATATTAAACTGTACTAATATGACTGCAGTAATTTTAGGGGAGCGATGAAACTTCTTGGGGAAAACTGTAAAATGGTTAAATGAGACTGTGACCTCATTAAGTTTTTATGTAGGTACGTTTTTGTCAACATACACCTTGTAGGCAATCTTTCTTTTTTTAAAACTTTGTGATCTTGCTATTACAAATGCCCCATTGATCAAATGCTGTGCATAAGATCTAGATAGGAGTGTTGTAATTAAGTCATGGCATAGGGAGTCTTAAAAGGATGACTGCAGATTTTCACTGAAAACTTAAAATTTATCCAAGTTCAGTCAAATTACTCCCTTTTACTCTGTCTTCTGTTACCATGCATTTTAATGCCTAAATTAGGACAACTCCTAATTTTCCTATAAAACTTTCCAATGCTATGCAATCTACTTTTGTTTTTGTTTTCCTTTTAATTCCCCAATGGCAGAAGTTTCACATTTCACCCAGGCACTGGTAATTAGCCAAGGAAATTATTTAAAATGCCAGATGTCACATATTAAATATAAATAACCTATGACCTTGTGTGCAGAATGCAAGCCCCTTTCCTATATGAGTGCTGAATTTAAATTTCTTGAACGTAGCCTCTATACTGAAATAGTATCTTTCTCCATTCTACATGCTTAAAAAAATGGATGTGCCTTGTTAGCTGTAAGAGACATAAAGGCTGTGATAATTTTGGTTGTATGCCATTTGCAAATGAATTTAAGTGTGTACGGATACATTCACACTGGTCAAAAAATTTCCCTTGTTGTACTCGTGCTTTTTTCAGTAGTAGCTGTAAAAGGCATAACCATAGATGCAGCCAGGGAACACTATCTGCCGATTCCAGGAGTCTTTCTCTGTGCTTTCTCATCTGCCCTTTCTATGCCATGCTGGTGTGTGTGGCTTCTAAACAGGTCCAGATTCAACCACAAACGGGAACGAGATCAAGCACATGAAATACAACCTTATGCGTTATATTCTTAATTCGAGGCTGTTTGGTTTATTGAATCATGCAGAACGAATGCCTGACCATGCTTCTTCCAAAGCCTATTCTGGCTACAATTGCACAGCTGGGTTTGATTTGCTGCCCATAGGAAGGGGGGAGGAATCCCTGTTACTCCAAGACAAATACAGATCTGGGATGTGGCTGCAGATCCAGAATTCCTAGCTATCCAGCATAGGATGATGTGTGGAAAATAAAACACAGCGCAATGTAGCCCTCAGGTTTTTGGAGCCGAAAGTCACAACACGCCTAGAAAATAGCCCCAGTTTGGAAAGGATTCAAATACCACAGGAAGCGCGTTCCTTCCCTCTCAAGGCACATGCAATAACTCCAGCTTCTGACCAGATCAAGGTGTATCCCCATCTGGATGCAATAACACAGCCTAAAAGCAGCAAAGACAGAAACCACCTATGCATATTAAATAAATGAATAAGTAAAAGTACCCCCTGCTCACAAAACCACAAGTGAAATAAAGTTGCCCTCGTTACTSCCACCGTTTCATCTCTCAATAGCAAGCAAAAGCCAAATCAGCCATCCATGCCCTGGACCTCAAGCACAGAGGTTGACATAAGTCCCTGGAAATTGATGTAAGCCCACGTCAGTCATTTTAGGGCTTCTGCCAACTCCCTCTCAGTCACGCCCCAGTTACCCTTTAGCTGTATAGGAAGGGTTTGAGGTGTTTTTCTTTTTACAAATTCAAGCGCATGAAGGATGCACATTTTGGTGCAGGAGGACAGAGACAGTAAAATGAAAAATATGGTGAAGACAAGACAAAAAGAAAGGATATTGCTGGCAAGAAATGGAAGTTCTGAACTCAAAGACAGATATATCTGATTTTGATGTAAAAAGCTTTAGCTTTGTAAAGATTACTGTAAAKAACTATTAATTGCTTACAATGCCACCCTACCTTCTACGTATTCTGTAAATTCTTATCTTGTTAGCTAGATGGTCATGACATAACCAAGTACTCTTATTTTATTTTAGGGTATATAGTCCTTTTTAATTGACAGCTGCAGGTAGGACTAAAAGCACTGCCTAATGACCTGCATGTATCATAGTCTTCTGAATGAATACTGTCTCAAACAGGTGAGAAAAGATTTGTTTTACAGTTAAAGGGAAGGAACAAGACAATAATGTATATTTTTTTAATTTAGCRTACTCATTAGAAATAGACTCTGAGCATCTTATCAAAGAACATGGATCAAATACTTGCTGGTGTTCAAATTTCCCCTTACGGAGAGAACAAGTTTGGTTGTATTTTTCTCCAGGCACATGCATAATGGATAATCTACTGGTATAGCAGAACAGGAAACTGCTATGGTTACTCCATGTGCTGTAATCTGACACAACAATTACTTAACAATAAGACAAATTCTAATAGATCTGCTTTGAAAAATGTGAAAGATTAGCCAAAAGTTTTCAGACAAAACTCAGCTGCTAAGAGCCATTTTAGATATATTTTACTGAAGTGTTCATCATAGACCCGTTTTCATTCAAGAATGCATGAGGGTTTTGCTTAACCATGGTTAATCCCATTACACATTCTTTTCCAGCTTGTCTTGCTACGTGACCTTGTATTTAGAGGTAAAAAGAGGCTACAGGCCAACTGGGTGTGAGCTTCTTATAAAGGTTCAGGCTTCCTTCAGGCGAAGGAGTTAGCTACCCTAACAAGAGCATCAACCTTTGGTTTAAGTATTGTAGGAACAGTAGCTGTAGTTGCTTGTGTATTTTAGGTAAAGAAATAGCTAGTGCTGTGTGGGAAGTGACAATAAAAAGGACGGTGCATTAGAAGATTAATAAAAGATAAACATACGGCTGCTTTGTATTCTGGGCACTAGAAGCAGCTTCCCATTTTCACTTGGGCAAACTCCTCCTGTCCCAAGTTCTACATAGCATTTTTGTAGTATGATGCTTTCTGTCTCCAATAGAATTGCAAGGTCACAGAGTAGTTTTTCATTTAGGCTTGCTTTCTTCAGCATAGATTGCTGATCCTCCTTGTGAGTGCAGAGATAGATAGAATGAACTGAACTCTTTTAAAAGCCTRCTGGAGCGAGATTTTTGCACTGTAGCCCATTTCTCTTCACATGAGCCTTCTTTGCTCACTTTCATTCACAGCCTGTAAAGAGAACATCTAGATACAAATGCATGCATGGGATTACGTTATGCCTCTTCGGATCCATCCAAACAGCAACAAACACAAAAAGACCCTGTGCATAGAAACAATTTGAATTAGTTATTTATGAATGCACAAAATGATTAATAAGGTATTAACAGATAAACCTATAATTTCCACATGGCCGTAGAGTCGTGACACACTAACTCTAGTTCAGTTAATTTTTCAAGTAAGTAATGAAACCTGGTCCTTTAATATTTAAAAGATACAGCAATGGTATTTCTGGTTAATGAGTTTCACAGTTCATAACATAAATGAAATTGTAAATATCACATAACTATGTATAAGCACACGTGACTGGCTGTGAGTAGGACTTTAATTCTCATCAATGCCCAAGTTTCAGCACAAACCTAAAATCTTCCTAGATCACATATACTGAGGATTAATCTTTCACTAATTCCACAGCACCCAATGGCGGTTTCATTAAGTTGCTCYGGGATTTCCTAGACTGCAAATTCCAAACACACCAGGCCAATTACGGTTTCTACACTGCCATCCGCTGCTGGGAACAGATACTCCTGCTATAAGGACAAATTAAATTCGACATTTTCTTTTGCSCTTTTATTTGTCTTTCAACCTTAATGCAACACAAAAACAACAGGTGACGGTATACTATTGTGCAGGCAGAATACTCTGAAATTTCTGTGCTTTTCCTAATGACTGCTTAGCTCCCCTTACTAATGGCATACATTGCTAAAAAGTATTTTAATTAGTCTCCTTACAGTTGCTTCATCTCCACCGTTTCCAAGGAGCCTGGAAGGTAAGTGGCTAACAGCTTAGAGTCCTCCAGCCAGCATTTCTTATCCAAGCTGCATTCCTCAGCTTACGCCAGCCTACCTAATTACCCGAGTCGCTCACCGGTGCCAAGAACACCACCTATTTACATGCCATTTTTCAGGAGACTCGAACGTGAACTCCGCGTCCCCAGAGGGTTTTGCTCCTTTGCTCTCGCGGGCGGGAGCCCGCCCGTGCAGGAGGGCTCGCTCGCGCGCGCGCACTCCCGCAGCACTCGTGCCCGGCCGCCGCCTGCCCGCGAACGGGCCCCGCGCAGCGCGCGGCTCCTGCTCGGCGGCGGGGCGACACGTGGCACCCGCACCCCGCGCGGCTGCCCCGCCCCTTTGTGCTCAGCTGGCTCCACCGGATTGGGCGCCCGCTCCAAGCCGACCAACCAACTACAACCCCCGGCAGTCCTCGCGGCGGGCGGGAGAGGGCTGTTTCCCCGTGCCGCGTGACCTGCCGCGAGGCGTCCCGCCTCCCCCGGCGGCAACGGTGCGGGTCACGAGGCGCCGTCGGTGTCGCCGACGTCACCGCGTGAGAGAGACCAACTGTGGGAAACGCCGGCGAGAGGCGGGGCAGCCCGTGGGGCGGGGGGGGGGGGCTGCCCGGAGGCACGGCGCGGGGGCGGGGCCGGCGGGCGCGCGGGGCCGGGGCGGTGCGGCGCGGGGGCGGGGCCAGCCGCGGCCCGTAGTAGGCGCCCTCCCCCCTGAGTGACAGAAGGCGCCCGGGCACGGGAGCTCGCGCTGGGGCCGCAGCCGCTGCTCGCGCCGCCGCCTCCCTGCGCGCTCCCCTCGCCCGCCCGCCCCCTCCGCTCCGGCCGCGGCGCCATCCGGTGTTATGAGGCGGCCCTGAGGGGCGGCGGCGGGGAGCGGAGCCCGGCAGGAGCCCGGCGCGGCCCGGCAGGGTGACGGGGTCTCGTTTCGCCTCGCCGGCCAAACCCATGACTACGGCAAACTGCGGCGCCACCGACGAGTTCGACTTCAGGCTGATCTTCGGGGAGGACGGGCAGCCCGGCCCGGGGCCGCCGCTGGGGCCTGCAGGTGCGCTGCTCCGCAGCCGGGTCGCGGCCGCTCCCCTCCCGCCGCGCCGGGCCGGGAAGGGGGGGGTCGGCTTCCTGTTTTCCTCCGAGTAAGGCGAGGGCGGGGAGGGGGGGCTGCCGCCTGCCCCGCCGCCGCGGGAGGCGGGAGACCGGGAGGCGGGGGGGAGCGGCGCCGTCCCTCCTCCCTCAGCCTGCGGCCGCCGCACGGCGCCGCTCCCCTCCCCTCGCTCGCGGGACCCGAGGGCTGAGGGGAGCGATGCCGCCCGCGGGGCCGGGCCGGGGTTCGCCGGGCCTCTCGCCGCCGTTACAACTTTCTCTGGGGAAAGAAACCCAAGACCTCGCGTCGTGCGGGAGGAGCCTCCCCCGGGGCGCGGTGCCTTCGCGGGGGGAGGCCCCGGCTCTCGCGGAGGCAGGGGGCGGTTTGGATCTGGTGGGCCTGCCCCCCCCTTCCCCGCACCGGGGGGGCCCGCGGGCGATCCCCTTCGCTGCCGGCGCCGAGCTGGGCTCGCGTCGCAGGGCCTGGGGGAGGGCGGTCGGCGGGGGTCCCGGTGRGGTACAGCGGGCCCTTAAATTTGGCGCAGGGCAGTGAGCAGCAAAATACTGGTGGGGCTGGGCTGGAGACGTGTTCGGGGCTCTTGCGATGAAAAGTTTCAACCTAACTGGTTCCCGTATTTAAAGCATCATAGTTACTCCAGTGTGTTCTTCTGAACTTTGCGTGAGTGCGTGTATATACGTGTGGATGGGCAAAACACTGCGTGTTGAGATGTGATGGCTGTCTCGGTCCTTATATACAGACATATGCACATTTCGTTGTGGGCTTCTGTTTTATTCTGTTTTGTAGTATTGGAGCCTGAAAATGCCGTTTAAAAAACCTCATATTTCTTTAAACCGCAGAAAATAAAGTATTCCCTGTAAATTGTGGTGTGCGGAATCARTAAGAGCCAGCTGTGCAGTGTGTAGCTGTACCAGAGTTCGATGGCTGCATGCTTTTTTTCTGACCTACTTGAAATAAGTATTAATTGGTAATGCACTGTCTTAAGTCTAACTAAGATAAGATAGCTCTGCAACAGGATTGTATCCGGGCTAAGTGATGCAGCCATGTTGTTCTCTGACTCGATTGTCTGCATAAATTGATTAGAAAAAAAATTKTTTGATACAGTCTGTATATAATCCAGTGTGAACACTCGGGATTAATTTCTTACAAAATCTCAAACTTTCTTGGTGCTAAGATTTAGTTTACAGATTCCTTCAGATAAGGGGAGATTTTCTTTGCCTATTTTCCAACTTAGTGGAATAGCAGACGATGCTTTTGGGAAGGGGGCCTGAGTTCTGCTAGCCAAATAAATGCATTATGGTACCACATGAAAACAATGGGGAATGTTAACAAATTACAACAAAAATAATAATGACACCCCTATTTCTATTCTTTTCAAATAAAACTAGTAGTCTAAACTATGCTCCTCCATCAATGATAGATGAGAATGAGAAAACAAGTTGCTCAGAAAACTGGAAATACTAGTGGTACTCAATTCACTTTTATAATATTTATTATTTTGGTGGTACTCCTTAACAAGCAGTTCAGATATTACTCTGAATGTAGAGAATTTTCCATGCTTGATAAGTTAAAAGTATTTTTAGGGCAGATTTGAAAATGTGGTATTCAGACCATGAACTGTTTTGTTTGCTGTAGCTTTCAGTAAGAAATCCTGCATCTGCATCTGTAACTCAGTAATTTCACTGTTTTGTGGAATACTGGAGATGATCTCACCTGCTGTGCACAGATGTGGTCTTCAGGGGAAAGGGTTAGAATATGTCTCTGTCTTCAAGTATTCTCTTAAAAGGATTGCCAGAGTCTAGCTATTAATTCTGCCCATGCATTTTACATATGAAGAACTAGATTTCATATAAGAGAGGACCGATATTGGAAATCTTACATATTTCCCTTCCCCCTCTTCCAAGTATATTAGTTAGATGAACAGAAGTTCTTAGATCTCCCTAAAGCATGTATTTAACAATTCACTATCACTTGCTTCAACGATGTTGTCCGKTGTGCAGCAAAGTAAGCGTAAAGGTATTTTTTTTTCTAATGTATGCTAACAATAAAGCACGTAGGTCACAGGGAAAGTTGCTTAATTTGAAATAAATAATATTAAAATTAYTAAGTCTTCCATGATCATGGAGAACAATTGAGAACACTTTCTCATGCTTYGTGCTGTATCTCTAGAAGTATCCTTGTGTAAGAAGTGTCTAGTACTAAGTTCTTGTGTAAATGACATGGAAACGTACATTAATGCTTTCTTTTATGCTGAGACTACTGTAGTGTTGTAAGGATTTTTTTTTATATATGTACGTATATAAATGTATATATATATTCTATCTTTAACAGTATTTTTAATCAAAAGCAAGAAAAAGTGAGTTATTCTTTAATTTAWTTTAATATACTTTTGATTTCTGAACTACTAAGAAAATGCTAGTCCCAGGCAGTAGATTACCCTTCTTATGACATTAGAAGGACAGTAAGAGAAATTAAATCAATTGGGATTCTGAGTTATTATACAAAACAATTTCAGTGGGTTGCAGGATAGTAGAACTAACATACTTAGTTTTGTGCCAAGTGGCAGGAATTGAGACTAACGTTCTGCAGTAGTGCTTGTGTGCTTGATCTGAAAACTGTAGTTCCTGCTGCAGAGGGGAATCCATGAAAGATGGTTTAAAGATGCTTGAAAGTCTGTAGTCTAATACTGCAATCTTTGCAGCATACTTCACTTGAAATCAAAGGGATAGCCCATTTCGTATAGCTTGTGAACTGAAGTAAAAATTTGCTCAGATGGTTGCTAAAGAAGAGATTGTCAAAAGCCCTTCAGATACTTTTAAGTGGAGTTAGGTATTAAGCACCTTCTGCAAAATCTTGCTCTCTTTCTCTCTGATAGTTTAGTGTCCTTGTCCCAAAGAAGAAAGAAATGAACACTTTGATTTTGTAGTGTTCAGCGCTCAAAACAGGTGATACAGTTCTAGGTACTAATGAGCTTCATCTTTTTCTGACAAAATAATTCGGGCCTCCAGTGCCCRAAAGTAATGCTATAGAGCACTCTGAAATGAACCGAATCTCCTTGGTATACTCTTTCTTGCGAAACTGTTCGGTTACTTGCAGTAGCATCTGATTGCATCTTGCCACCTTATATCGATCGCATTTGAAATGCCTGAGTAGGCATGTGAATTACAGTATCGTTCRGGTCCTGTACAGTCTCCTAAAATAGACTGTCATGTAACTAACTTTGTCAAATAATGTATTTGAGGTGCCACCATATTTGGTCTTTTTAACGAAGAGATTTTTTGAGAAGTAATATGTGATGCTTGAATAATTGAATTTAACTTGAATACTTTTCTTCTGATGCCCCCATCCTCTTCACATACACACAGAGTTTTGCAATAGTATTCAGTAYAATTTTGGGAAGTTTGCCTAGAATTTATTAAGCATTAAGCAAATAAGCTGCRTTAAAGTTTTCACACTACTGTTAAAAACTCAGATGAGGTATACTGTTTAAATGCCAAACTCTGCAAAAGGGGAGCAAATACAAGTTGCTATGRTTGTTTCTTTAGTTGAATTTTTATTTTAAGGTTCATCTTCTATTTTAAAGAATGAGTTTTTACAAGGTAAGGGCCTTTAAAGAAATTGGGGTGTGTGGTACTGAGCTGGGAATTCAGGATCTTGTAAGGTTCTATAGCATCCGAAATTATTTCTTGTTGGTATGTGAAATGGGGACTGACTTAAAATTAGAGGCTGCAAACTGTTCAGTATCCAGAAAATGAATTATTTAATTACTTAGGAAATTCTGACAGATGAGTTATTAATACTGCTGTTTAGAATCCTGTCTAAAATGTTCCTGTTATTTCTGATGAAGTCTTTTAAGAGCGAAAGACGGGCTAAGGTTTTGTTACCCAGCAAAACAGAGTAATTTTAGGTRGAATTCCACCCTAACACCCACCTTTTGTTCTTGGATTATGAAGTAGAGGAGGAGAAATTCGTATTATCTTTCAACATAAGTAATCATCCTTGGTTGATTTCGTTTATTTGTTTTCCCAAAATATGAGTGCTTTAAGTACTGATAAAAGTACCTTCCTTGGACTTTTGGTTCATAATATCTGTTTTATTTTCTTGGAAACTGTGAAACAAGCTGAGAAGAGGTTCTCCATGTTTCCTGTGACTTAATATTTGGTTAAGTAATGCTATTTAGTAATCCTGTTACAGATGAATCTCACAATCTCTCTTACTCTTCTCCTGAGAAGTATGGTATGAAAAGTATGAAAAATATCCCAGTTCTGTGATGAATTTAGTGACAATTCAAAACATCTTTGCGAGCTGGAGCCTCGCTCTGGATGAGGATAGTATATCTGGATTTGGATCTTCAGTTTATTTGAAAGCTTCTATACTCTTATTCTCCTTTGAGTTTTTTCCCCCTAGCTTAGAGCCATTAGCTTACTGGTTTGAGGCTGTTACTGAATACCAAGATTGAAATACACATTTTGCCATTGCGACTGTCAAAGTAATACCTGATACTTTGTTTTGAAGGTTTGAAGACCTTCTTTAYGACATCTGTGAGCTGCTTGAGCTGCTCAGCAGTTACCTCCTGCCCGTGTGTTAAGTGCTCTGAAGTGATGACGGGCGCTGAATTTTTCCTCAGTAGCTAGGCAGAGTTCTCTGTAGCAAAAAATGGCCCTACATRTGTGCCATTGAATTTAGGTATGTAGTACAAGTCATACAACCAATGGTTTGTACTGCAACACCACCACAATACTAGCCTTTATACCTTTGCCTYGATCATTAATGTGTAAAGCATTCTTCCCTTCTTAAATATGCATTCATGACAGGTATTGCTGTCAGGGTTTATTGGTAGAGAGTAGAAAACAGCCTAAGCTGTTTACAGAAGTTTGCAGTGTGCTTGAACTTTTTGTTCTTTTCCCGGAGATGGTGATTAAGGTAAGCAATACTAAGAAAGTCAAGTTGTGGTAGGAAAGAGAGTAGTCTCTGAGTCTCAATAGACTGAGTGGAAAATTAAGGGCTGGATGCTGGCAATAATTGTGAACTGACTGAGGGTTGCTCATGGTGAAATTCATTTTTGTTATCACATACTTCTGATCCAGAACCGCTACAATGTTTGCTTTCCTTAGCTGAGTAAGAGAAACTCGTGAGACATATCTTCTGAAGTCTTTTTAAGAGACCATCTTGCACACTTGTATGGTTCACCTGAAGTTTTACTCCTTTTAAAAAAAATTTATTCTGTTTAGATTTTGTTGCCTATATGAATGGGTAGGAGAGAAGGTCTTCGCACAAGATGGTAACTCTGTGGTTAATACGTATAATTTGAGCCATCCATATAAATACAGCTGTCTGTGCTGGTCTGTAAACATTTGCTATACAAAAGAGTGCTCATGTGGATTAAGGCTAGGATCAACTGGTGCAACCATAAGAAAGGAATGAATGGACAAGTTGGTTGAGTCTGTTTCCTTTTTTTCTCCCTTAGACATAAATGATGCATTTTAACAGAAATGTTTGCTTGTTTATTTATTAGATATTGAGCATTAAATGTATTGTGATAGGAACCACCACTTGAGGGAAATTTGTTACTACATTTTATTTTACAAGCTAGTGGATGCTGGTATCTGTGCACGTAAAAGATTGACACACAGGGACAAATCAGTCATAAGCTGTGGTTATATAATCTGCTGATGGAGGGGAGGAGGGAAAACCAAACAGCTGCATCTGACCAAAAATAGAGGGTCTGTGACAAGAACCTTGTGACTTCAGGATAACTTAGAGAGACACTGAGGAAGAACCAAAGGAAAATGTGTATTAAAGTCAAATCTGGTATCAGTGGAGTCAGAGTTGCCGGGCCATTAAGATTAACACGTTAAGATGGTGATCCTGGGAAGCTGACACGTTTGAATATGTTGTGTTTTTTCACAGTATGCTGGCTAAATGAAGTCTTGCCTATTTGGATAAAGCTTGACCAGGACGAGACCATTTGGAAGAATACCAAACACTCTTGTGTGCTGTTGCGAAGCAGTTGTAGTTGCACCTGATCTAATTTCATAACTTTTGTGGTTTGGCATATGGTTCTTGGATCACTACATAGTGCATCGAGAATCACTATGTAGTGAGTCACTATGTAGTGCAGGGATTTGAAAAAGATCCCTAGCTTGACAAAATTTCACTTATTTTGTGTGTGATTTCACAGTTGTACCTCACCCTCTGTCCCCTTCCCTCCCATCTGAATTATGGGCACAGTGCAAATGAAAACAAATCCTGAGAGTTGGGATGTGGGAGATGGGCAGGCTACAAAAGCATTTGTGCTAATGCTTTTATCTTACATGTTTCTGAAAATTAGAAATAAGCTCTTTCTTTCTTTAAAGTAGAAAGTAGCGCTCTGCTTAAAACATGATGGTCTTTTTCCCTTTCTTTGTGTTATACAACCGTGAGCAGTTTATCATATCCCACCTGAAGAGTAGCCAAGTAAGTCATGTTGCTGTGAATGAGTGAGAAATGAGAGGAGATTGGGCCTGGGTCAATAGTAAGCAGCACTTTGGCTGTTCACGTAAATACAGGAGTTGTTGCCTAAAGCTGCCCTAGTGGGCCAGGGAATACGTGGAGCAGAATTGGCAGTAAGCCCAGCCTGTAAAACAACATCCAAGTCCTTGCATTTGTCCAGGCATGCCATGTGGGGTTCGAATGACGGTGGAATTTAAGATCAGTGAAATGATCAGTAAGGCTCAGTAAAATTGCAAGGCGGGAGCAGGCTTATTAACAAGCCAACATTCTCTTCTACCTTTAGTACATCCATCTGTGAGTATTTTTGTGAAATACTGGCAAAATAGAACATAAAAAAAATTGTGGAACTGTTCAAAGTGATTCAGGGAAGATCAGTTTAAGTCTGAAGAACTGCAGAACTGGTTGATAAGGAGGCTTTCGGGCTGCGTTGTGGCCTGCACATCTCATGAGTTAACTGAACAGCTGAACTTAATCATTTACGTAGCTCTTCTGATTAAATGTCTCAGTGGCATTGAATTCTTATGGTTACTTTCTAGACAAGGATGATAGGTGTGTTACAAGAGAAGATACTTTGATCTGTTTTCTTTGGGAGGCCCAGTCCTCATTTTTATGTACCTGGGGGAAGGAGAGAAGAATCAGCTTTCTGGGGATCTGACTACAAACCCATGGTCTTTCAGCAATAAATTCATGAAAATAGAACTCTGGGTTTGGTTCAGGTTTGTGTTGTGGGTTTTTTGGTCTTTTTTTTCTTTTTTTTTCTTTTTAACAGAAACAAAAACTTAATTTGGGGCTGCATAAAAGTCATTTGTAGGTAGAAACATGACCAGGTGCTTACAGCTAATTCACTACTCCCAGAAATGTAGAATCATATTATTCTTATTAATATTTAGATTAATAGCAATTGCTTGTTTAAAAAATGGCTTCTCAGACTGCATTTTGAAGATTAGTAATCACTTATAAARATGAGAAATATTTTTAATATAGAAAAATTGTTGGATTGAGTTGGATTTTTCTGTTTGTTTTTTAACAAGTTGGTGGAGAGGATTATTTTCAAAATCTTGTAAATATTCCTCTTTGGACTTACTCTGAGGTCCTTTCAAACGGAGATCTTTCCATTTTCTTATGTATGAGGTTATTCAAGATTGCAGGAGGCAAATAACTTTGAATTCACTGCTTAATGAGAGTCTTTATGTTTTAGTGGCTGCTAACTTTGCTTTTTAGGAAAAAATGCTGGGAGAAATGTTTTTTTTAATCCCAGATTTTAATTTTTTTAATGGTTTTGGTAAACAGAAAAAATGGGAAGACCACTTAAACATAAATTCAGTGATAAGCAGCATTTGTACTACGTTGGAGACGGAATGGAATTGTGGCTGATTGTAGKTGGGACAGGGCACAAACTGTTACCTTCTCACTGAAGTTGTTTTACACAGTAACCCTTTGTATCTTCGTACCCAAAATGAAAGCGTACTCTAAAAACAGAATGACGAGCTGATAACGCAGTCACGGTGCATTTATTAACCATTAGTGACAATGATTCACTGCTTTTGATGGCTGCATAATGGGCTGTAATAATGTCTACAATGATTTATAGTTACTCGTGTATCTTAGATGCTTTCTAGTAGTTGTTCCCTAAATCAAGAACACAAAGGAGATGAGGAGATGGAGTAACTGTGTGATTACAGAAGGCTTTAATGGTGTCATTTGGGATAACTGTACTCAAGTGACAAGGCCACAAGAGAATGAGTGGTTTAATCCAAAGAACCACTAAGAAAATGTAAACATTTTGTATTTTGCATAGCTTATTTAAATTAGGTCAGAGTCTCTGTATTTCATCAGTGTAATTTGTCAACTTTAGGCTTTTGAGAGCAAATGCCGCTGTCTTTCAGATTGCCTAGCTTTTTTGGTTGGGGGCAGGAGGTTAGGCTGATTAGGTACAGTATGTGGTGAAAACTGCGCTCCTGCTGGAATAAATGCAAGCTATTTAGGACTCTGTGAAGAGGTGCAAAGTTTCAGGGCTTGCATGCGGCACAGTTGTGAGGCATGCTAATATGATCTGCCTGTATTTTGGGGGATCATTCTGAAAGTTGCTGAAAAATTGGCGTTTGTGCGCAGCTTCAGCCTCCCCTATCTCATTTGGCTATTTGGTTCCTGTTCCTGCCTGTTAGGCTTACTGTGTCAATCTTAGCAAAGTAGATTCAAGGTGTTTCTGATTCTACATTCATGTGAGCAGCTGGGAAAACAGGAAAGTTTCAGATGATCATTCTGGCTCATCTCAGTGCTTTGATGTACAGAGCCTTTGAGTTTTGTGCACCTGAAGTCTACATTAAAGCTGTACTATAAACTATATTGGTGAAAAGCTGTAATATTTATGATTTGAAATACTGAGTTAAGTAACTATGTGGTAGGATTGCCTGCTATGGAATGGTTTGCCCTCTGTCACGTTGTAGGACAGCTGCAGAAGTACAGTATAATTTTGCTGAGGTGTGAAGAGTTCCCAAACTAGTTTGTACAGATACTATCAATACCAGTTCTCAGCGTCTGTGTCATGCTCTGTTTGATAAACAGAAAGAGGTATGCCCCCATTTCGGTCTCCTCTTAATGTGTAACCTCTCCCCTCTCAAACTTCTTGCCTTGGCTTATTGCATTCCTTTTCTACCAATTTTGGCAAAGACCCTAGCCTGTCACCATACTCTCCTATAAACTAAGATGCCCATTTTCTTACACAGTCCTGTCTTGCTTTGTTTGCTATGGCCCTACTTACACATTCTGATCTTGGAAACTTGGGTTCTGCTCAGTGCTTGGTTCAGGACTGGAGCAGACTATAAACCTGGAGGTATCTCTGTGTAGAGCAGCAGGTTGCTATCAGCAAGCTCATTGGTGTTACAAGTTGATCAGTGGTAAAGGCGTCTATGTAGATAGTTAGGTGAGGATTTCAGTTTATAGGTACAGCATAAACCAGAACTTTGAATAACTGGAGAGCCTTTTACAGAGTCCGTTAGTTTTGCCCCCACAAAGGAAGAGTTAGGTTGTGGATGATAAATTGGCCTGCAATACCAAGAATCTAAACAAACCTTCGGCTGGCAACTACCGCACATAATTCCCTTATTCTTTTCAATCAGTGTTTGCTGAATGTCCTCACTTATCTTTACAATCAGTCTTCTTTCTGTGGGTCGGGCAGAACACACCAGTTCTGAGTGCTCAGTCTTCTCGCAGTTCCCATGTCTACACATACCAGATGCTCTGGGATTGCAGAGCTGCAGTCCTTTCACAAATCCTAACAATTGATCATATAGAATAATGTATTTCATCTTCAGAATAGCAGTGACAAATAGGCTGTTAATACTATGTGTTAGTAACTGCTGCACAGATGTATTGTTTTTTAAGAATCTCCCCAAAGGCCGTAGTGTATTTGTTAATATCTCTGAACTACTGGGTCGCATTAAGCTGACTTTCTATCTAACACTGAATGAAAAATGAGGCTTCATCAMACTGGAGGGCAACAGCTTCCGTTTGTCTACAAGGGTACTATGCTGTGCCCTCTTGAATGACATACCCACAGAGAAAAAAAGGAAGCAAAGAGGAGCCCGTAGAACTTACAGATTTTTAAACCAAAAAGTAAATATTTTTCTTTTTTAACCTGTTATGAGTACTAATGAATAATCSTTACATACTGAGCCACAAGCTCTATAAAGTTTTCATTTAAAAGACATGGTTCATAATCAGCCAGAAGTACCAGGAGAGCTGGAGAAGGCACAGGTATAAACACTGCCTAGCACTTCCGGCTGCTATTTTCTGTTCTTCTAACTGAACTTAGAATGACTAATTCTTGTTGAACCTTACAGTTACAAGCTGGATTCTTTACCTGCTTTGTACATCACTTTTTATCAATCTATCTCAAAGCACTCTGCTATGAAAGATTATGAGAATTTACGTTTTTTAAAAAAAGGAAAAAACCTCAACTGAGATTAACTCCATTTGCTGCAACAGAAGTACATAATTTTATGAAATGTGCTTATGGCTTAAGCAGATGCATTTCATTTTCGTGTTTATTTAGTCTGTTTTTCTTACACACCAAATAAAATTTCATGACTGTTATTTTCCTATTTAGAACTTAATTCCCTTACTACAGGGTGAAGCTGGATGTACACTAAGACAGCCATTCTAGTTTAAATGCATACCAGGCTATGCCTAAGGGTTTAGTTGCATGTTACATTTTTATTTGATAGTGAAAACACCTGCAGTTCCTGTCCTGGTTGCTCATTTCTCTCCGTGTCCTAAAGCTTGCCATCCTGTCAGTTGTATATATTAGTGCACTGCAAATCTGATTGCCAAAATCATCTGGGTTAAAAATACCTCTCTTCTCATTTCCCCTCCCCCTTTGTGTGTCAGCGTGTGTGGGAGGGTAGTTGCTGCTGAAAAAAACATAACATGTAGTTACACCCTGAGAGTCAGTATGTTCTTTTATTCAATGTCAGTTGTAAACGTTTGGTATGCTGTGTTACTCTCTTGCTTAAACTTCTAACTAGTGCAGCTTCATTATTCTTCTCCATTTCTACCGAGGATAATGAATTCTCATCCAGACTAGAATTTGGAAAAGACTCACTGACAAGCTCCCACTGTTGAGAAGATTGTTTTTCTTGTACRTTTCCAGTATTCTTGCTTAACATAAGAAAACCAGTGAAATTCTGATGGGCACGACAGAACTGCCTCTAGCATATATGACTGACAGAAGTAAAAGTTATTTTTATTCGTTTTGAGTAATCTGATATGACCATGAAACAGAGCACAAAAACATAGAAGAGGGAGAACTGCTTCATAAAATGACAGTTGTTGTAAATCATCCTTTTCTGAAAGCTTAAACTTGCACTACTGTGTTGTGTGTTGCCAAACTTGGTCTATAAGGATGTGTCTTCCCCCTGCTCCACCTTGCTACCTTAATTGTTCTCACAATTTATACTCTTCTAGGACCATATTTGGTGACTTACTAGTCAGTTATACTCCTTATAAACTAATGCATTGCTGTGTTTTTTAGGGTTTTTTTGTGTTGTGTTTTTTAAGTTGAYGTTTAAGCTTGTAGGACGTGTCTCTGAACTTATAGCTTGCAATGGAAGACTGGAGTTAAATATCCAATTATAGAGCTTTAGTGTCGTGGTGTACCAACAAGAACTCTGATCGATTGTGTTTTTAAGTGCACAAAAGGAAAACTATGACTTTTAGGTATTTTGGGTTTTTTGTGAAGATTAAGACTCCTCTTTCATCCCAAGAAATATATGAACTGCTGCAAATCAGTAGGATAATGAAATTAAAAAATGGAGCTGCATATACTTCTTGTACTTATTCACAGATATTTCTGTGGCATTCTTTATAATACCATYGTGTATATATGATGGTAACTGTCATGACGGAGCTGAAAAACAGAAGAGATTGTCTTTCTTTTTAAAGTTTGGGAGTGGAGACAGATTATATGACTTGCCTGAGAACACACATGATGTCTGTGGCAATGCTCAAGTCTTTCCTCATGCTATTTAAAGGACTTGATTACTTATCCTGTTTTCGCAGTAGTATTTTTATAAGACCTAGGTCGTGTTGCACTTTCTTAGTACCTTATAACAACTCCTATTGTCTGAACCTGTTTGTTTATGGGCTTACAAACCTAGAATAATAAAGTGGTTTGGATAATTTTGGCACAGGGCTTGTGTTCAGACATTTGATAGTAATTGACCTTCTTTCTGTGGAGAAATCTGGCTCACTGCACAGCTGCACGTATACATGTGCCAGTACATCGCTGAGGAATGAACAACTGGTGGGCAAGCATTACTAGTCCTGAATGTGCAGTCTGATACAGCAAATAGYGAGCAAAACGTACTTTAGGAGCAGTTGTTCTGGATATTATTTAATTATATTCTCCGGTTAGACAGCTTGATTGAAGTGCAGTTAGCAGCTTAGTAAGGGATGAGCCAGCKTTGTTTTAATACTGAACAGGAGCTTCTGTAAACTACTCTGTTTCCAACGGTAGCAAATGTACATTCAAAACAACAGACCTTCTGGTTCTCATCGATAAAGGATGATACAGATGCCTGAGGTAAGATTGCAGTGGAAGTCTGCAGCTTTATATAGCTTATATACACTATGTGAACATAGAGCATCTGCTAACTTTCGTGTTCCCTCAGTAGTAAACCTGATCTCAGCAGGGTRAGGAAGAAGGCTTCACTAAAATTTCTAAAGGCTCAGTGGCTTCTCCATGCATGGTAGTGTTAAAAGTCTTAATAAGTTAAAACAAAGCTGAGTTTYTTCGTATGGTAGCTATCCAGAAGACCTCTTCTTTGATTGTAAAACAAGATTTGTTTCACGTGGTTTTGTTCTTAGCAAACATKGACTTCTTGTTTTGTTTCCCTGTCTCCTTTTAAATGCTTACTGGAACAAATAAACTATTAATACTACTTCTAAAACTGAAGTTAAACTTACTGGCCCATAATTCTTCAGCACTTTTTAACCTTTTATTTAGTCCTGTTTTCTTTACTCTGCATTGCTATTAACTTTGTTAGCAATTTACTCAGGGGACTTTACTAAAGAAAAAGCATTTAGCGCACCTGCCTTTTCAGGGTCATGGCAGGCTTTTGATGTGAGTGGTACTGCTTCTCTTGGTCTTTGTATTTTGCTATGTCTATCCTATCTAGCATCTTGGCTCCATGTGCTTGTGGTAGTTTTTATGCTCTGCTTTAGTAATCTGACCTAGTTTCTGTTTCTTGAATGCTTCTTCCTTGTATTTTATGGTCAGTGGAGGCCTCATGACTTGGCCAACTTCACTTCTTTACTGTCTTTCCTCCCCCAATAGGATTGTTTGGATGTAATAGCTCTCCTATTAAGTAACCAGATTCCCATAACTCCATTTCTTGCCTTGGGCTTCTCCATAACTCTTTTTTGCCTTGCACTTGCCTATTGTGAGACTTCCCTGAGTTTGTTTATCCTCTGCTTTCTTGAAGCCCTGTGCTGGGTTTTTTTGAGCTATTCTCACTCCTTTCCATCTTAAGGGTTGTCAGCTGGGGTTTTTTTCTTTCTTTTTTTTTCCCCATTTCTTTCACCCATCTTTGTATGTTTACTAGTTCCTTCAAATTGGTTAGAGGGTTCTTCCAGATTGGATTCTCTCTACAGTCTTTAATAGGACAAAAATAATTATTGGTAAAAAGTCTAGTAAAAAGTCTAGTAGAATTAATGACGTAATTTGTAAAGGTCTTAGTAGTTACTGTTGTCCTTTGTATGAACAACTAACAGGTTATTTTAACACATGACTGTAAGGGGGAGGGTTTGTGTGTGCAAACTAAAATAAATCTGTTTATTGATTGTGTCTGAAAATGGCTTGAGTGATTTAGACTTCAAAATATATTGTTTCCACAGTCTTAAGCATGCTTTTGGGATTTGGTGTTCGTTAGATGCATAGTTCTTACTCTAGGTTTCTAGCTTCCTGTTTTTTGAGTGTGTGCTTGTATGCTGCTGGAGGGGGGTAATGGGAAAGCACGGTGCCAAACTCATTAGGAGTTGTTTGTCGTGGAGAGGGACCAAAGAAGCCTGAGTCAGAAGAGTGCTCTCCTGCCTTCTCCATATCTTCCCCAGTTCTTCCCAGCTGGTGTTGATAATTCTGTGCTAGTCTGATCTCTCCACCTCAGCTCCATGAAACTTAAATTTTGAATGCACATCTGCTTTTGTAAATCCCAGTGACATTGAAAGTGGACAAATTGTATTAAATATTTTAAGATTTCTTGATTACTGCTGCAAGAGAAATAAGGCTCTTTGTGCTAAAACTCTCACCATTGCCAACGTGCTGGTACTGTTCCTAAAGCCATTAATGACAGTAAATGGTTACACATGGGACTTGAAGACTTCCAACTGTTGTTTTCCTATAATGTTTTTATTATTATTTCAAAATTTCTATACCTCTAACTGTTTTATTTCTAAGTTTTGAGTAGCTGGATAATTGCTTTTATTAGGATTGCCTTTTTCCTTCCTTGACCTACGCTTCTAATACTGAGTTAGGAAACAAGGACATCTGTGATCTTGCACATAAATATACCGATAGATGTGGAAAACCTGTAACTAACTACTGTCTGCATTTCATGTTTTGTGATGGGAAACAGCAAAAAGAAAGACCCCCCAATTAAAGTTTTAAAAAATGCTTTGTTATGCTAGTGAAAGGATAGGGAAATGCAGTTTTGACAGTGTTCAACGTAGTGAGCTTGTGTTAATTATTTGTATGATATACAAAATAGTCCTTCCTGAGTATCCTGATCCTTTTAGTGTATGCATATTTAGAAATTAACCTATACCATTTTTTCTGTGTTCTTAACACATATAATAGTAGTTAATGATATAATTATATAATATGGATAATTGTTATATATGACTATATGCAATTATAGAAAATAACACARTGCTTATAAAACTACTTAGTACTAGTCTTAAATGCAATTTCGTGCCTCCTTTAATAGATAGATTACTAATAGAGCTGTTCCCTGCCTGTGAACCTTCAGACGCTTTTATTTTTTTCAAGTCTGAGGAACATAGTCCGTTCCTTGGTAACAGTATGCTTTCTCTCCATTTGAAAATGCTTCCTTGTTGTCTCTGAGGAGATGCTGTTTTGTTTTGTTTCTGTTTTAGTTAATTTTAAGCTGATTGCTATTAGTGAAACTGATAATAGAATGACTTCATTAACATACTAATTTTTTTCATCATGGAAAGGCCTAAAATACATGGCTTCCTCTCTGGATATTTTATCTGATTGTGAGAGAGACTAGATTTATTTTAAAACAAGTATTAATATTCTACTGATACTCAGGACACAAAGCATTTAAAAAAAAAAAGAGCTAATACCCAGAGATGCAATTAATGTCATCCAGTCTGGATTTATGGAAAATAATTGTATGAGCATGATGTCTCATCGTCACATTTGACATAGGAGCATTTTAGTTTGCAGAAACATTTATGCTTTTGCATAATATTCCCCTACGACTGAAAAAAAAAAAAAGCCCACATGCAAAGCACTAGAAACTGTATTATTTTAATGGTGGTGTTAAATGTTAGTGATGGGTCCAAAGCTCTCAAAGTGATTTAGCATTAAAACAAATTACTCGGGTTGTAGAGGCAACATTGTTAACAGATTTTGAGACTAGTTTCAGTGTCTAGTGGGAATGTTCCAAGTACGTTTAATTTCATCTGCTAGGAAATGATAGACTAGTGAACTACCTGAGGTCTCCTGCGTACTTACTTTCATAATTATAGACGGAAGGCTCTATTTTACAAGGGGAAAGAAACAAGAGTAGAAGCATAGTGGTTACAAAATAAGAAAAAAAGCTGTGTTTTCTACTCTTGTTTAAGACAAATGTCTCATACTGGCAGTTAATTCAATATTGAGAAGCGGGGCAAGAAAATCTGCTTCAGTTCTGTGAGACRAAGCTGCTGATTTTGTTAACTGGGCTTGCACTCCCTCTCAATTGCTTGTTTTCCTTTGGAATATTTCCTGTGTTTTGGATAAGTTAGTGAGATCTGAGAATATTTTGTTTTGCCTTTTTTATGCTGAACAGCTTGTGCTCAGACTTTGTGAGACTGCACTTGAAAAATGCTATTCTGTGGGATGGGCACTTGAGAGTTTTCTAAGCATCCAGAAAAGATCCTTGGAATAAGATTCTTCGTAATATCTTTAATAATATTCTTTGTTAGGCCTCTTTTAATTGAATGTTTTTAGTTGTTTATAATATTCATTGAAGTTTGAATCACTGTAAGATGTTTTCTAGTGTTAAAGGAGATAAATATTATGTATAGGATATTCTGGTGCTTGTAAGTATTGACTAGTGGGCTTGCAGAAAGTATCGTAGTCCTATTCATGTAAAAAAGATTAATTTTTAATGGATTATGATTTAAAATGTTTAATTATGAGTGGAATGTAGTTATGAAAGGTAGTTTGAATTGAGTGTTCCAGCTTAGATCCTTTCAAGATTTTAAACCCGTTCCCTGTG
This sequence comes from Oceanodroma leucorhoa, assembly GCA_030449065.1. Taxonomy (NCBI): domain Eukaryota; kingdom Metazoa; phylum Chordata; class Aves; order Procellariiformes; genus Oceanodroma; species Oceanodroma leucorhoa. Next base: position 1,423,670 of record JASVER010000007.1, on the reverse strand, counting down.
TGTATTATATTTTCAAACACTGAAGACCTGTGTAAACTGTGGAATCTGCTTGAAAACAAGATTTATGACAGAAAACGATGCTGCAGTCATATTTAGCTGTAAATATGGCTGGGGAAAATTTAAAATAAAGAATGAGCTTTATTTTGTGTGGCTAGTATAATGGGAAATGTCTAGGTTGTTGAAAACTGGCCATACCTGGGAAACAAAGGATTTTGTTTACAGCATTTTCCAAGTATTGTATTCTGACTNNNNTTTTTTTTTTTTTTTTTTTTTAATTTTGTTTTCAGATCTTGAGTCTGATGACTGTGCATCCATATACATCTTTAATGTAGACCAACCATCATCCTCCGTAAATCAGCCAATTTGTATTCCTCGCCATGGATTGCAGTCTCACTCCTCTCCTCTATCACCACCTACCAGAATTCAGAGTCATAAGAACTATGAGGGAACTTGTGAGGTACCAGAATCCAAATACAGTCCACTAGGTGGACCCAAACCCTTTGAGTGCCCTAGTATTCAAATTACATCTATTTCACCTAACTGTCATCAAGGGATTGAAGCCAAYGAAGATGAATTGCACACAAATGGCACAGAAAATGAGTATATGGAAAGGCCTTCACGGGACCATCTCTATCTTCCTCTTGAGCCGTCATATAGGGAATCATCCCTTAGTCCAAGCCCTGCCAGCAGCATTTCGTCCAGAAGCTGGTTTTCAGATGCTTCCTCTTGTGAATCCATTTCCCATGTTTATGATGATGTAGACTCGGAGCTAAATGAAGCAGCTGCTCGATTTACCCTTGGCTCTCCATTGGCATCTCCTGGTGGTTCTCCGAGAGGTCCCAGTGATGAATCTTGGCAGCAGCCTTATGGATTTGGGCATGCCTTGTCACCTAGACAGTCTCCCTGTCATTCTCCTAGAACTAGTATTACAGATGAAAATTGGCTAAGCCCTAGACCAACATCAAGGCCCTCATCAAGACCTACATCCCCCTGTGGGAAACGACGACACTCCAGTGCTGAGATTTGCTATGCTGGTTCTCTCTCTCCTCACCATTCTCCAACTCCATCACCTGGCCATTCCCCCAGAGGAAGCATAACAGAAGACACATGGCTAAACACTTCCATCCATAACGTACAAGGCCTTAATTCTGGCCTTTCACCATTTCAGTGTTGTACAGAGACTGATATTCCTCTAAAAACAAGAAAGACCTCAGAGGATCAGACTGCCACTTTATCTGGAAAAATAGAYATCTGTCCAGAAGAACAGGGTAACTTATCGACATCCCTTGAAACTGCAGTAGATGACTGCTCTGGATCTCAACACACCTTGAAAAAAGATTTGCCCGGAGACCAATTTCTTTCTGTTCCTTCGCACTTTACTTGGAACAAACCAAAGCCTGGTCATACTCCTATATTTCGGTAAGTGATTAGAAAGTCCTTTGGAAGGCTTCTCTCCCTTTTTCCCCCTCCTATGCATCTTAAATAGACATATATATGGGTTTATATTTCAGTGAAGCSTTAAGACTTCTTAAAGAAAACTTGTAGGCAGGTAGATGATATAATTAGGAAAAAACAAGTTGAGACGCCAAATACCCATCTTTTTCTTCTTTTAAAAATACAGTAGATGCATTGTAATATAGGATTAGTTTTATTTAAATAAAGTTTGTTCGCATACATGCACAGAGTCCARCTGAATCAGATGTCTGCAGATTTTGTGCACACTTGCAGTTCCATCTAATCTGAGCAGTTAACATTTTAATATAGCTAAAGAAACCTGACTTACAGGATTTTATAAAACTRTGAGACCACAAAAGAGGTGGGGAGTTTATTTGCTTTTTTTTTTTACTTGCTTCTTTGGGCTGATAGAATTCTAGAAATAGAATGGAGAAAATAAATTTGCATACCATACTGAAAATCATCCAGAAAGAATTGATTTCTGGGTGGTAGTTCCAAGGRTATTTCCACCATCATGGTGCTGAGTTAACTAGCTCTTTTCCTTTTGTCATCCTGTCATGTGCCAGCAGGATGATTTGTGGAGGCTCAGAAGAGGGAACTAGTTCAGCTGGGGGAAAAAATCCACCCTCCATCCCATTCTGTTACTTTTTAGATGGAGCAGTTCTGTGATCTTTCCAACCATATAGCTTCTGGAATCGCTTTGCCAGCACAATGCAGTGGGTGGAGTAGAAATGAGAACTGCTTAAGCAGCATTGCTGCTGAACGGACAGATCCTGTAATTACTCAGCTCACGTTATCCATTTAATTCCTGAACCACCTTCTTGCTCTACTAGGTTTTAAAAATAAGGGGTAGGGAGGTACTGGTAGGAAGGAGCTGCGGACATTTTTTTRTGTGGACGTTTTGTAAGAAAGGTACATTAGATTAATATCTGTTAAGCACAATTATCCATATAAAAGCCATATTAGAGGTTTAAATGTCAGTGCTTCCATGCTAGTCTGTATTGGTTTTAAAATAACTTTGATAAAAATAGTATCGTTCTGTCCACAGGCAATGCTAAAGATTTGCTCTTCAAGGATGTAGTGGATGCAGCAATTCCTCTTCCTTAGAGTGGGGGCAAAAAAAAAAAAAAGATAGGGTAGGATTCTCCATATATGTGCTGTATTTTGAAAAAGGCAAAGCTTAAATCGTAAAAGTTAATGACAAAATATAGTGTCCTTCTCATTGCAAAGTCATCTTTGCAAAGCACTTGTTTTCACGCTCTATATTTTTATTTTCAGAAAGAATGGATTAAAAAATATTCATGGCTTTAACGTTTTCCTCCCCCCTAACCACCTCCTCCCCCGAAGTAAGTGAAGCAAAATAAAGGAAGCAATGTTTCTGACCAATCTTYAGAGGTGCCCTATAGGAGACTTTTTTTTCCTGGCTCTGAGAGTTTTAAATTCTTAGCAGAAAACTAGAATTATCTATTGCCCAGTAAKCCCAGCTTACTGAAGAGGTGTTCTTTTCGCGAACCTCCCTCAAAAGCACAACTTGTTGAAAAGTGGACGCTGGCTTTCATGGCAATATGCTAGTTTTTATGTAACTCCCCTTTCTGGTGGCTTTTTCCAAATTCAGATATCACTCTTGCATCATTTTAACGTCTTGATGTATTATTTCCTGATGACTTGTCAGATTAACAAGCCTGTTGAAAAAATGTTTTAGAATGTTTTAGAATACCCCTTCTCATTCTCTGTTGGGTACATGAATATTCTCAGGGGTGTCTGTCTTGTGGAATATAGAAGCACTTAGTCATCTTTTAAAGATTGCTATAGCTGACCCTTTCCACRCGTGTTTTAGGCAGAGAACTAATGGAGAAAATTCAGCTGTAACTTTTACTATTGAGTACCTAAGAAGGAAGTTAGAAACACAAATGGGTGAAATATAAACCAATACTTTCAGGGTCCAGTGAAACACCCTTAAAACAAATGGAAGATAAGTGAATCAYAGCTTTAAGAGCTTCCCGAAGGGTAACTTCTGATGGGTACTATCAAATAGACTTCAGTGTTCATCTGAGTTCTAACAGTGAACTTTTCAGTTTTACTGCTGAACATATTCCTACGTGTTGATAGATCAGTGTCACACAGGAGGCTCATTTTTACTAATACAAAACTTCTGTTAATTTTAAAACTACGTTTTGTATAAATTCTTTAGAAGTTGTCAACTAGCTTAGATTGTTAATATCTAAATATATTTAAACTATGCTTATTCAGCCATTTTGTCATTTTTGCATAATTGTATAACCACAGATTTTAATTTCTCCTCTCCTCGGAAAGGTATTGATTTTAGGGAGTAGAAGTGATTTTTTTCTTTTTTTTTTTTTCTTTAATGTCCTTCCACATAACTGTTTATGAATGTGTAGTTTAACAGTAAAGATGCAAAGCTGCTAGGTGGAAAATTCTGTTTTACCAGATCTGAAACTACTGTGTTGACAGATACGTTAACTGTTTTGACGTTGGTTTATTTATTTTTTTTTTATTTCTGTTGCAATCTGCTGATCTGCTAATTAAAGGTGTTCAGTCTGTTACTAGAATCTTTTCATTCTAACTAAAACAACGATAACTATTTTTCCTTAATTGTGTATTTTGGAATTGTGTTATATTTATGTAGGATACTCAGCAGTCCTAACTTGGCATTTTTGTTAGCTCRCAGGCTACCATAGTTCATAAAAGGTGAGCACTATTGAAAGGTAAAAGCACATCAACATTAAGAAGTAAAAACACTTTTTTAAATGTCAGAATTTATTCAGAAGCTGGCACTGAATAACTTCTCTAAATATAAAATGGKCAAACATGCAGAAGACAATAAAGACTACACCTATTCACAAGTAAACTAAATAAAACTATTAAGCTGTATACATTTGCTGCCAAAATGTAGTCTGACTATTGAATTAGCGGAAATAGCTGCATTGGCAGCTGTATCCTCAGTGAAATGTTGAGTTACTTAGCAGTTGTAGCCTGTTCCACAGCTGCTGTGAGAGCGTGCATCTTCAGTATGTTAAAACTGTCATTCTGTCATATAATATTTTATAATTTTGATGCTTATAAAGTAGGGGAGCTAAGTTTACTCCTATGTTTTGTGAATAAAAATGAAATGCAAGAAGATCCACTGTTTCTTAAATAGTTTATGACAGTGACCAAAAGTGAGCACCTCAGTTGTCATAGAGTTAGATATTAATTGCAATTTATATCTTGATTATATATAGTAATATATTAATTGTAGTATAAATGACAATATATATTATATGCTTTTWAAATATATATATWTTTAATATATATATGCYTTTTAAATGTCTTGATTGTATTGTCAAGTACAAAGTAGTGCATGAAGTAAACTAGAGTATTGATTCTAAGCATATGAAGTGACTTTGACAAGTGTGCACGCTCAGCTGCAATAAACTGACCCCTGGTAGAAGTGGGGATAACTTGCCTCACACGTGACATGGTGTGAAATGRTGCAGCTAGCACCTTCTCCTCTGATTGCTATCTAAAGTTTTGTAAATCTGTAATCTAGTTTATCTGTCGAGTCCTGACCATGTTTTCCTTCTTTCTTCTATGTTCAGTAAGTGTGCAATACTTACCAAAATTTAAAAATTTGTAACATGCTTTTGAGCATTTTAGTCTTATTTCAGATGCCATCCAAACAATTTTGTTAGATGACAGCTTGTTATTTGGTCACAGAAAGCATAATCTGCCGGTGTGTAGCATATGAAAAATGTATGTCTTATGTGCCCTGAGTCACATTTCTGCTTCCTTGTCAAAGATAAGTCTAGACAAGTGACAATGGACAGAACCAGTGCAACAATTCCTTTCAAATGGGTAAAAAGGAACTGGGTAGTGTCTTCTGTATCTAGGAATAGTGAAGGTAACTGTCGATGATGTCATTAACCAAGTACCTTGGCAGATGAGCGCTCTTTCGATGGCAGATTAAATTGGTCATTTTACAGAATATTCAGCAATGAAGTTACTTGATAATTTTATTTATTACAGTGTTACTCTTGTTACTGTTATTTAAGATACCTTTCTTCCACCCTCCAGCCTTCTCCCAGGATGATGGATAAGAAATCGCTTTATCTGTGTGTCTCGTGTTTCCCTCCCCTGCACTTGGAAAATCCCTTTCTTTTTGGGATCTTAATRTAGTGATAGTAGATCTGACCTCCCCATTTTCTTATTACCCCAACATTTTGTGAAGATGCTGGTTTTATGACTGTTTCTTGCACGCCTACTGTTAGAGCTTGAGTTTTACTCGCAGAAAAAACTCAAGGGTTTTTTTTTTACTAAATCTCTTTAAAAGACCTATTTCTAGGCCTTTGAATAAAATTATTTCAGATTCTTTTATTAATTGGATTCTCTTTTTCTTTCACTCCTTACCCAAATTCTGTATTGGCTGTTGGAAGGGAAACATAGATGCTTCAAGTTCACTTTCTTATTTAGATAGCCTATGTCAGTATAGGTTATAAATAGTCTAGAAGAATAGCAGAGAAAGTGTTTCTTCCTAGTGTCTATTCATATTAAAATATCTAAATTTGATCCRCTTGCTCACACTGAGGCACCATCTGAAAAGGGGTTGGTATGCTCATGTGAATTATCTGAAGTGTATTCTTAAGTCTTTGAAACTTTGTGAAATTTCTACTTAGTAGGTATTTAGTAAATATTTATGAAACCATGTAATATTGGGAAGTTTTTCAAGACTGGTCCCGTTTATTAAAATTTTCTTGTTTAGATTCCAGTCAGCCTCCTTGAGTACAAAGCTGCTGTATTAGAAAGATGAGTAGCAAATAGTATTTTGAAGTGATATGTATACTTGTTTTACAGAAATTAATGTTCTCATTTACAATGTATGTAGCTCTTCTGTGTCTGATCCATGTCCCCTGAAACAGGTTCACAAGATTTCCAGATTTCCAGAACGTGCAAAAAAAAAAAAAAAATAGCCTGTTTTACAATACTTTTTTTTAAGCTTGATCAAGGGGAATAAAAAGAGTGTAGGGATGACCCAGAAGCCTCTACTGAGCAAACAAAGTAGTATGATATAATAGAATACTTTTGCTGAGGACTTGTCAGTGAAAGTACAAGTCATAAGACATCAGCAACATTTATGGTGTTAACAACCGTGGTTACAGTGYTCTGGAGTTAAAAACCATCACAGACGTGGCCAGCACTGATGTAGGTAACATGGGGCATTTTGTTAGAAGAGCGGTCAGTGATGATGCAATTGAAAATGGTGGGGCTTCTGTTATTTTTGCTTTTAGGTTTGTTGGTTTGTTTTCTTTTGCTTTAAACTTACTACTTTTAACATGAATGGCCAGTGGAACAGTAAGTTTTAGGTTCTGTAAAGTAGATCTTGAGAACCTAGTTTGTATCTCAAGCGAACAGGCACTTTGTAGGGTAGTGAACTTCGAGTCATTCATTTTTTCTTTCTTTCGTTAACCCCTGAAGTATTTGATGGGAACAAATGGTGGGTTGGTGTCTGGTGGATAACCAGGCAATATTCATTAATGGGCAAAAATCTTGAAATAAAACCTGGTTTCTTTTACTGTATCTTCCCTCATGGAATTCTTAGACACTTATATATTGATTTAAAAACTACTACATAAACTGATGTTTGTCTTTGGACTGCTGTGTCATAAATTTAATGTAAAGCACTGAGAAGTGATGGGATATCACATAGTTTCTTTGTTCCAGTGGTGATGAACAAACAGGCTTTGATAAATGTGTTTACAATTCAGGAATCTCTGTAGTGATGGATACTTAATGGCAACTTGAGAGTATTTTACCTGCAGTTATCGATGGAAACTGGGATTGCTGACAAAGTTGCTTACTCTCTCAGAAAAAAATAGTTTCAATGTAGTGGTAGATGGCTGAATACTTGGAAAAGTTGCTTCTCTTGTCTGAATCCTTCTCTTGGAAGTCTGGGGAGTAAAGAGGAACAGAATTATGTTCTATTTTTAACATAACTATTGGGACTTTGGTCTTAATTTTGAGAAGAATAAATCTGTCAATGTGAGTGGACCGTAGGCAAATGTATTTTGCTAAGTGGTTATCTTATTATAGAAATAACACCAGCTATGCTATGTTAGCAAAACTTTAAAGTGAAAATATTTGCAAATTGCTGACTTTGAAGATAAGGACACACTTAAGTGAGACAAGCAAGAGAACTTTGAACCTCTTAGATTTTTTTAATAAGCTAGACTGTTGTTGTAATGTTTACACACTATTAATGAATCCAGAGAAATTCAGGTAGTGTTTAATACGGGACCTTTGTGCTGTACCTGTGATTCGGCTCTCTACTTTGTTCTGAAATAACAGAGTATAGATTTTAACTTGGCACTGTACTGTACCAATACTCTGAAAGCATAGTTAACTGTGGGTCTGCTAGTAGTAGAACAGTGATACTGTGAATGGAAGCAGTATTTAAAAAGTCTGTTGATAAGCCACTGTGGCAACTGGAATGGCCCCAAAATTCTTAAATCCAAAATTACTCCACCAGGGAAAATGTTGCTTTGTTCTAAGTAGTGAAGAGAAACCACAGCCACATTTCAGCTCTACAAACGTTCTGGAAAAGGACAGTAGTATTGGATCACAGTTACAATTTGAGATTCTTGGGGGTTTGCTGTGTTGCAACGTTGACTTGTCACAGGATACGCTGTTGGTTAATCTCTGCAAAAACTTGGGATGAGGAAAAGGTGTGGAATATCCATTGTATGGTCAGTGAGCTTTTTCCCACAGTGACAGATTTTGATGTGTTGGGAGGTGCTGGAAGTGGAAAATGTTATTTTTGCTGCAACTRAGAAATAATAAAAAAATCACTCTAGGAGACCTGTGAATCTCAACCAATGAAGGAAATAAGAACTTTTACAAGCATCTTGAGATCCTAGTGGATATCTTTAAAAGGTTATTACTAGAATTAGTGACAACAAAGAGGCAGGAACATTTCATACAAGTGGCTAAAATTTGTTCTTTATCAGTTCCACCTGTGTTCAAAAACTTTCTAAGCAAGGAGTCCAGGAGAGCTTTAGACTAAAACCGAGTGAATCGCACAGGTGCTTCAGCTGAGGTACCAAAGTTAGCAGTTTGCCTGCACAGAGCCCTAGCTATTTCTCCAATGAATTACCCAGGAAGAGTGCTACAAATGGAAGGTAACTGTTTTCAAGTTTTTAACTGGATTATTTTTAGTAGCTCTCATAAGCTTTGTTTTTCCTTCTGTCCCACATGTACTTCTGTGGGGCCACAGTCAAATGCAAACAAGTAATCTTGTTTCTGGGGTTTGTTTCTTCCTGTGCGAGAGAGGCATAGTCAGCCCGGGAGCTGGGCCCTGACTTCTGCGGGTCTGAATACTGAAGTCCATATGGACACGTTTGGCTGTCCTTATGCTCAACAAACACCTACTTAATCAATTTGTGCAGCCTGAATCAGTTCTGTTTTAGAGATAATGGTTGCAGARGAAAAAGGTATCTGTTAAATTAATATTGATAAAATTATCACTTCAGTGATAATTTTAAATGCAGTGGCTTCTGCTGAGGATGCTACTGAAGGGTTCCTTCTTTACTTCTGAGTTTCCTTTAATAGCTGCTGTTCTCTGAAGCCTTTAATCTTGATGTGATAGGAGTATGAGCTTTTGGAGGCTTGCATTAATCAGATTATAAAACTCTCTTGGTATTACTGGAAGAACATTTGTAGGTTTACAGATGGGTGCTGTTTCAACAACATGCTAAGATTTGATTTAATGAAAGTTTTAGAATGMCTGTCACTCATCATTTCTGTTTCCTGACATGTGATTTGGTGCTTTACTAGGAAGTTACTGCATTGTTAATAAGATTTTTACTCATTTAAAGAAAAAAAAAAATTAGAGAAACTTCTGTAAAAGWCTAAGTCACAAGCTATTGTAACAGTAATTTGGCRATGAAGCGGGTAGAATTTTGTATGWAATGTGTGGAAGTGTCTACAAACGTGTTCCTCCCACATCAAGTCTGAAAAGTGAGGGGTTTTAAATAACAAAGATTCTTATTTCTTCTAATCTTTTGATCTAAAATGACTTGRAAAAAACCCACAGTCAGCAGCTGATCTGGATTCTGGGTTCTGAATTCAAAGTTAGGTGATTTATCAATAATGAAAATGCTGTCATGCTGTGTGGAAGCTGAGGGAGACGGAAATCTTTTTGTAACACCAAATTTTTGCTCATTTCTGAAGTGGCTTAGCTTCTTATTCTTAAACGTGTTCCCGGTATTTTAAGAGTAATGCAGCATTAAATTTTGAACTTATGTAAGTTCCGAACTATCRGAGATCATTGGAGTTTACACACAGTTTACAACCGATAAAATAACTGTGGTGAGTTAAAAGTCTAACAGTTTTACTGCTGGTCCTCACCTAATAGTGTAGAACTGAACAATATTTTCTTGAGAACAGATCCTTAAATGCAGTAAAGCTAGCAGCTTTAGACTTACTTTCCCATGTGCAACATCTGGTACAAAAATAGCATTGCTTCACATTGAAAAGTGTTCAAAATATATGCAAACTTGTTACCTCTTGCCCCCCTAAACACTGACATGATTCTTCTGTTTTGATACTGATTTCTACATAGTGTAAAAAAAAAAAACCCCAAGAATTTGTAGGTTGTATTCTGATATTTTTTTAATTTATTTAGTGTCCAAGCTTGTGGGTTCATGTGACTTTCAGAAGGTGACAGTGCTGGCTAGGAAGTTCCCACTCTGCCTCTCTCCCACTGGTTCTGTTTGAAGAAGCTGTATGGACTGAAGAGGCTGTATAGACAACTGGGGCTCTGGTAAATTAATAGGATTAAAAAAATTACCTTTCAAAATGAAATAAAATTAGATCACTGATCCAGTTTAATATTTATCTTTACAGCATTTGTCTCAAAAAAAGTGAAAGGGTGATGTGGAAGCAGAAATACATTAAACTGATATCCTCACAGGGCAGAAAGATGCATGACAGTGTACCCTAAAACTTTTTAAGATTCCACTGCTGCTGAGAAGTTGAGGATGATGGAGACAGCAAGAAAAATATTTAGAGAGGAACAACCGTTTTGGTATCCAACAGCAAACTCCAAAGGGAAGCAGCTGTAACTCTCTAGGCTGCTACATCTAGAAAACATCAGTTTGATGCAGCACAGCCTCAAAGGCTATGTAATTTATTTGGAAAATTGTGTTTTGAAAGCTTTCCAATTTTTTGATGTTTTGGGCATCTGCGCGTGCGTTGTGTGCTTGCTTGCTCTCTCATGCTGATATTTTCTATTTGTTTTCAAAGAATGACAAAATCTTGAGACTTGGTTATTTTCCTGTCTCCGGTTTGTTCTAGTATTCCAAATATTTTTTCAGGAGATAATGGGAGTCTGATACAGCTTGGGCCACGTTTTTATTAGTTAATTGCAGAAGGAGTAAACCTTTCCGAGAGGCTATATGGAGAGTGGTCACAAGCAACAAATACTTTTTTCTTGACTGAGTTTATTATTAAACTTTCAGTAATACCTCCCAGTAATTGGTATATAGTCTGTGGTCTGTGTGTGTTATATCAAGTTCTCTTAGGGACCGTATCCGTTCACTGKGTATACCAACTATTTTGACATAGAATATTTGGTTATATGGGGGGAAGAAGGTTTCCAGAAATACTAAAGAAAAATTTCTCGCATGCTACATTTCTTTTTAAACTCTTTTCAGTATCTTCTAATCCTGACGTTTTCTTTCCTTTTTCAGACTGAAGACTTGAGTCCTCTTCTCCTTCAGTAGCTATAAAAGTGAATGGCAAGGTCTAGTTGATAGCCAATAGTAGCGTTTAGGCAGTACGTCTTGGCCTGTGGTAAGTATCTGGAAGGATTGGGCTTATACTGCATTCCTGTCAGTTTCCTCTTTCATTGCGGACATCGCCAGTCCTCTCCTACCCAGTAAATACTATTGCTGGGGAAGGACCAGTCATCAGACCTCCTTAGGGAAGAAGAGAAGAGTCTTTGCTSTACACTGAATGCTTGTGGAGATGATTTATTGCTCACATTTCTTCCTTTCAGTAAGAAGAAAGGGAAATACTCTTGTTCCTCCCATTGCTCTCAGAAAGGTGCTTCAGGAGATAAGGCTTATATTATAACGTTAGCGCTCTCCTGAAGTGCACAGTAGAGGTACTCCATGAAGCAGCAGGTCAACAGGCTCGTAGGTTGTTCTCCTGTAGGAGGAGGCCAGCAAGTGGTGCCGTTTCTTCTCCCTCTTTTCCATGCTTAGTGACAACGATTTTTGTAGTAAAAGGTAGATGTGTGGTGCTGCAGGCTGAGCCCAAGTCCGTCCAGATACTTGCTAAAGACAGAGCTTTCTTTTCTTTTTTGTTCAGTCCAAACATTATCTTCTTTCTCAAGTGTGGATATGTTTTATAGGTCTTAGCTAAATTCTCCAGAAGGTAGAATTTATCTTTCTTGGACCTGTGGCTATTCATGTTTGTGGAAATTTGCATGGCTTTGGATTGGTGGTGGGGTTTTTCCTGACTTCCTGTAAAGCAGAAAGAAATGGAATTGAGCTTTCTCAGACGACGATACAAACCAATATTTATCCATCCCTTTAAAACCTAATTTGCTTTCCCTGTTGGTCAGAATAAGGTAGTACAAAACTATTTTGATAGAAGCTTATTTTTATTGTAAATGTTCTCGTTTAGTACCCGATGCTATAAACATTCACTTTTAAATGTTCATAAATTAATTTGCTCTACCAGGTAATTACAGACTTGAATCTGACTGTTCATCTTAGAAAATCATAAATATATAAATCTGTGCAGGTAAAAGGGTAGGTATGAAAACATTGGTGATATCATGTGGCTTATTTCCCTTTGAGGTTCTTCCATATTACTTCTGTTACGGCATTTTGTTCTCCTTCTTTCCTGGAGTGACTTTGCTACTGTGTGTAAGGGTATATATAATCTGTGGATAAACTAAGCATGTGCTTGAGGTGTCTTTGTTGTCTGTTGCAGTAAGTCTTTATGCTTAGATAGGACTACTAGCTTTAAAATTTTGGATCATTGTATCGTGTTCGTTTTAATGATAGTTAAGAAAGTGCAGTGCTTACCAATCTTACAAAACCAAAAAGAACAAGCTGGAAGATAACAGATTGAACTTAGACGGTTCCCTCTAAACAACATTTGAACTTGCTTGCTTATATACTGGAGGATAAAAAATTAATATAAAGGCATTATAGACCAGCATTGGTAATGTGGGGTAGGGGGATCATACAGTATCTCTCTTTTAATCAGGTATTGGAAGGAAGAAATTCCACCCTAACAACCCCAAAAGAAATACTTAATTGAAGATTTTAATGCACCAGCAAAATTTTGGAATTTTCAAGTAACAGTTTTAGGCTAATAGCTATTCCTATTTGGTCATCATTTTTTAGGAAAGTGACATCATTATCTGTATTTTACAGTGAAGTTACATTGTTTGTACTGTGGCCAAATGGCATAGTTCATTTAACCGTAGTGTGCTCATCTTGGTTGCAGCACATCTTCATTGCCACCGCTTGACTGGCCTTTACCAAGTCATTACGGGCAGTGTGAACTGAAAATAGAAGTCCAGCCTAAAACTCATCACAGAGCTCACTATGAAACGGAAGGAAGCAGAGGAGCAGTAAAAGCATCTACCGGAGGACACCCCGTAGTGAAGGTAGGAAGTCTGGCTTTCTTGAATAGAAGATAATTTTTAAACTACAATTATTGGTATACAATGCTGTGAATTGTTACCTTGTGTGAAGCTTACAGCCCGTCCTGGGTAAGGTTTTCTCCCTTAAATGTAACTTGTTCAATACAAAAGTTAGTTTTAGATGTTTAAAAATTTACAGTTTGCTACAGTTACAGTGCATGTCACAATTTTGTGCTGTATGCAGTTTTATGCTTGTGCATGGATTCGCAGTGCAATAGTGTATTACTTAACATATTCAACATGAGCTTTAAGGAGGAGGGAGTGTGCATGGGGGCAGGTAAGAAAAGTCACGATAGTAGATGAGTCGGAGCTATACTGAAATATGATATAGCTTCATTTGAATCAGAAATCATCTTTCTTTTGGTGTTGAGACAGCTTCTGAACACTCTAAATGCCTCTTGTTCATGTTTTTATTTGGTTATTTCTCTGAAATGGTACCTATACATTCTGTTAACTTTCACTTAATTTTTGGAGTAAATTAAACCAGACTATTCTCTTTCTTCAGCATGAACCAAAGGTTATTACTCACAGTTTAATGGTAGCTATCTCCTTAAAAAGTAAGGCATCACCTAGTTTCATTAGATTTGGACTGGTTATCTGTAAGGGCAAGTAAGACTTGTTTCTTGCTTTCTTTTTTTGWCATCATTTCCATTGTCTTAACAGAATCATGCAAGCTTTATTGTCTCTTTAGAACAGTTTTGATCAGTTTCAAGAAAATGCAGTAGTGCAGGCAACAGTCCTCATCTGGCTAGCAAGGGTGGTGATATATACTGACTGTATATTATTTAAAATATATAAAGCATATTATTTAAATACTTTGCAAACACCGTCCAATTATTGTTGAGCTCAGAATTAGATGGAAGGTCCTGGTAAAGTAGGCTTGGCTTTCATAAGAAAGCTTTGCCGTCATATTCTCTTTGAAGGGAAAGATGTGTGGGTTTGGTAGTGTGGGTATAACTGTGTGCACAAGCTGTGATGTGCTCCTCTCTGACTCTGAGAGTACAGGTGTGTACACAAATATGTTGGGAGGACTTCTGGATTAGTTAGGGATAGTCACTGATGTCTCCTTTAAAATCCATGGTGCCAGCTGGCTCATGCAGCTTGAAAGGGAACCCACCCTCTCATTCACTGGACATGGGGAAGATTGTGCTGAGGGACTGTGGGACTTCTTAAGATGCCTTGATTTATCAGTTTGCCACATCCTAGGCTGAAAGCAATGTCTCTTTACTTATTCACCTCAGTCTTGCTTAATGGTCTTTATCTTAATCCCAAACCAGGTTAAGATAAAATTTAACTGTTCGTTTATAAGTCAAATCAGACAACAATTATAAAATCTTTATAAGACAAATAGGGGGGGGAAAATTAATCTGATTACATTAAGGTGACAGCAGGGTTTGTCTTTTCTGCTAAATCCAGGATATTTCCTGTTCTTTTCCAGCAAAATGGCAGTCAGGGTTTCAGTCCTTAGTCTTTCACTACAGCAGTCTATGTATTAAAAATGTATTTGATATATTTATCCTATTCCARTAGTTGGAAGTAACTCATTACCATTTGAGACCAGATGCAAAGTGCTAATAGCATTCGCATAATCAGTCCCCATTCTCTTTCTCCTACTCATACTGTAGTATAAACATGTTATTGCTTTTTCTCCTTCTAGTTTATTCTTCCTCTCTGGCAAGAGAGTTCTGTCATGCTTTGTAATTACATCAGTTTTGGAAAGCTCTAACGTTATACCTATATAAATAAAGATGTACCAGCAGAATTTAAATGTCTTGGACTGTCTGCTCCTTTTTCTTTGCCAAAGCAATCTCCTCCCTCCAAGCTCTTCATCTGATGAATTTCTTCTCTCAACCTGATTCCGAGTCATATTCTTTGGGCTATTTATCAAACTCTGTTTCTTCTCTGATGGCTTACCTTGAACTTTTTCATTCCTCCTTTTTTCCTCTGAAGACTTTGTACCTTTCCTTTCTCTCCCTCCAAAAAAGGGCTGGTTATCTGTATTCTGTCTTCTTCCTTGAATGTCTTTCCTTATCCTTCCATTTCCATTCTTAATCTGGGCTCTTCATCCAACTTTCATGTTCCCTACAAAGTTGCTCAATGTTTTCCTTCTCATCACAATACCATGGCCTAACCAGCTCCAACTTTCTCCTATTGTCTGACCTGCTAGATTTCTTAGCATAGTAGAAGCAAGGGTCAGGTGCTTATCGGGGAAGCCTATGCTGCGAACTAAATTGAGGATGCCTGAGCGAGGCTGGAATCTGGAAGTCAGCTGGGCACATTTCTTCATGTGGAGCATTGAGTTGCTTTAGTTGGTGGAGAACAAGTAAACACAACTTTCACATGCCAAGGTGCTGGCACTGGAATTTAACACAACATTAATGAGGACAGAAACTTGAGAGATGTTAGCTGACAAAATAAGTCTCTGCTGAGCTTTTGCAAAGTGCGTTCAATTCTTCCCCCCCCTTCCCCCCTCCCCCCGTGCTTGTGTCTTGCACTAATATTTGCAGTAAAGGAACTTGTTTTGTTGATGTTTATAAGATTTGACAAATACATGTAGGCTTTCTTTTTCTTACAGAACTAGATGCTTCTAAACTGCAGTACTAGATGCGAGTTAGAAAAAACAGATTTGTAGGCTATGTGACTTACACCAGTGGTTTTAAAAGCTATTTATTTGTGTTAGAATTGTGCAATACCTTGCTATGACAAGAATGCTGTTTTAAAAATGGGATAGTATTTATGTGTCTGACAGTCTAATGCTTAAACATATGGATTGTACTATGCCTCTCTAAATTAAAATGAAAACAAATGCAAATCAATATTCTGTTTTGCAATTTGGTCTCTTCCAGCTGGATTAGAAATTAATTGTTGTGCTTGATGGGAGAGAGGAAGTTGTTATGAAACAAAACATTGATTTGTATTAACTTTTTACTCACTGCTGGGAAAAACAGTATGCTAAGGGCCAAGTTGGGTGAAAGGTAAATACTAAATAGCTGTGAGCAGATGAAAATGACTATTTTTAAAAACAAAAGTGGAATCTTTTCCAGCATTTCTGGAAGCTTATTATGCAAATCCAGTTCGCAGTATGCATTACTATTTGTTTCTGACTTTTCTTTTTGGTGCTCTTGGCTTTACACCAGTCACTTCCATGTGTGTGATCATTGCAATGAAGCACTTRGCATTTTCTTGTGTGAAATAATTGTATGTTAACCAGCATCAGAGACGAGAGAGGATGTGGGTGAATAGAATAGAATATTTCGGTGAGAGGGGACCTACAACGATCATCAAGTCCAACTGCCATGTCTTTGGGCGCCCGAAGGCCTGTGTGCTTTTGCTTACTACACAATCTGTTTTGCTCTTGAACATTATTTTATAGAAAGCTAGAGTATTTAATTTCTGAACTGTGAAACCTCTGTAGTTCTGCATGTGCAGTTGATGTATTATTTAAAATGAAGATTTTAAGATAGTACATAGCTTCAAGCCATTAATCTATTAGTGCATGTCATTAATGTATTACTAATACTGTACCATACCTGTTGCTAGGAGACTAAGCTTCTGACAAATTTGGCATCATCTGTTGTGAGTACGTTTAATCAGCTTATTTCCAAATGTGAGGAAATGAAATGAGTGGAGCATCATGCTTCGCTTTGTAAGTCCATTGACTTTATGGAAGCAAATTCTGTAATGAAATTCTCTTGTTTTCAGCTTTTTTTAATGCAAAATGTTCTAAATAGCAGATACCTATCATTTTAATCTCTGCTTTCTTGGGAGTATGTTCCAGCTAATCCATGTCATCTGGAACAGTTTATTTTACCTTGGTAGAGAATCTTCAAGATAACGCTGACAATTTTCACAGGGAAGGAATAACTAACTTGGCAGAATGGTTAGCAAGAAGGGAGGTGGCATGTTCAACTTTCATCATCCAAATTATGTGGAACTTTCTACTGCATTGTCAGAAGACATAGAAAGCCTCTGAGCACTGTCTACCTTTACCATTCTAATTCAGTAGGTTAGAGTACTTACTCTACTAGACTACAAAGCCTTTTAAACAAATGGCTGCCACATTTCATCTGACTCTAAATGAATGATCATCATTGCTTGAATTTCCCACCCTTCCCATAGGTCAAATTGTACATAATAAAAATAATGTTTACACTTAAAAATTGATAGAATGAGATTTTCCTGTTTATCTAAAATGGTTAGGGTTCTTCATGAGACTTTACTTGGATAATACTTATGATCAAAAACATATAAGCATTTTAGAGCAGGTGGGCACATGATAAGGATCTCTCGGGGCCTTTTTTTTTTACTATTATTTTAGCTTTCTGATCTAAATTACTGTTTTCTTTTTCAAACAAACAAACTTGTTCTGTATAATGTGTTCCTGCTATTCACATCAACTTCTGCAGTTTTCTGAGTTTTCTTTAGTATTTTAAATTTAATTGTATCTTTTGGTAGTAAATTCCATAAGGTGTGTTGTGCTCAACAAAAAGTATTTCCTTTTTATCTTTTGTCCTGTTGCTAATGAAGAAGGTGATCTATGTGATATTCTTCGTGATAACCGTACAGTGTGATGTACTGAGGGACTGTTGAGCTAACAGCTACTTGTTAGCATCATTCTGTATGAGAAGGAGTGTCCGTTCTGTGGCCATTTACCACAGTGGGAATCGGTTCTAGATGTGAACTATGATAAGGGTAATTTATTCTAAAACTGAGGATGTATCTGCAACAGACACTGTGTAAGAATCCAGTTGTGCCMCGTGCATGCAAGACAAATTTGGGGCAGTGGTAACTATTAAGAATTTTCCTATACCAGCAGTGTCTTTTTGCCATACTACAAAGGGTTTGAGGATAGAATAATTCATTAATTCCTCTGTCGTAAGCAACATTCTTAGGGTAGCTGATTCTGCAGTAACAGAGGAAGGGAAGCATCATGTAATCCGTATGGACAACTCAGCAGTATTACAGCTGAAGAAAGGTGTAAGATCAAAAATTAAAGAAACATTAAATAACAACTAGTTTATTTAAATGGTTATACGTTTCTAGTCACTGAGAAGCGAACAGTAACCTCCTGTGGGAGGTTTAATGGAGACCTGTGAAAGAGAGAATGAATGTCAGCTCTATTTAAAGTGATTGCAGAGCTTGAAGTCATGACTGAAGAGCTGCAATGGAAGAAAAAGTAAACTAATTGAGCTAAAGTAAACTAATTTTGAACTACTTTGAAAATTCTGAAACAGGAATGTGTCCTCAAAAAACCTGTCAAACTCTGCCCGAGTTCTGGTGGAAGAAACTATAACCTACAAGAGAGGATCTAACCGAGCAATGTCAGAGATGATCCAATAAAAATAAATGGACGAAGGATTGTTTAAATGAGTGTATGTTTCCTGGCCTGTAATTCTGTGGCTGTCAACTTTTTGCAGGTGTTCTGCGTGGCCAATTCATGTAACCACTTGAATAACAGGTGTGATATCAGAGATCACCCTGTTCTCTAAGCCCAATAAACAGCACGCTTTTTCTGTGTTTCATGACCCTTCCCATTCTTCCTGCCTTTCACTTTTCAATTTTTATTTTTGTCTTGAATTCTTCCCTATTTTGCACATCACCAGAAGGCAGGCTGTATCTCGGCTCTAATTGCCTACTGTTGTTTGGTGATAACAACCCACAAATAAATCTAGAAGCAGAAGGTAAGTCTCAGCCTATGTGAACCATGTAGTGGGCTGTATTGGGGAAAACATTGACCTTTGGATGAGATTCTAAAAAGAGGTATCTTTCAAGAACTGTTTGATGACTATATAGGCATCTTCTGCTCCAGAATCCCCAAAATAGATAGTAAAAGCCATATTGATGCATCTACTATATGTTTGAATMCTCAAACTAGAAAATGCAGTAATTAATGTGAAAAACATTTAAAGTGGCACACTGGACGACACAGTCGTCTGCTTTTTGTATTGTATGTTTACTAAAACGTGGAAGAGTAGTAATTTTTTTCCAAAGTAAAACCAATTTATGTTCTTTTTCTATAGGTTATATGGGAATAATCTATTTCTATCCTGGAAATGCTTGTCCAAAAACTGTCCATAGCATAATTTGGCATTGGGAGTTGATGTTTCAGGAATAGCACATTTTTTTCAAGAGTGTAGAGCAAACTGCAGATGGACAGTGTATTGTGATGGCTAGTTAGATGTGACTGGCAGTTCTGCACTGTGTGAAGTTGTACTATTAGTCTAACACTATTTTAGCTATGAATTTATCTCCTTTTTTGGGTAGCGTAGAATGGGACAGGACTCTGAGCTAGAACACTCTTCAAAATATGCCTGAAATTAGTATTTATAATGCTTTCAATCCTGTCTGCAAGCAGTGAGTGAGTGTCTAAGAGAGCAAGATTTTAGAAATAGAAATCCAAGTTTTTAAACCTTGAAGGATGTTCTGTACGCTGTGTAAACATATGGTATCATGACCAGTAATGCACTGATATTTGCAATTACTTGTTTGCTTTAGTCCTTTGCAGGACCCATTTGTCTTTGTGATGACCTTTAACATGTTTTTAAAATTAGACTTGTGCCACTCTCTAATAGTTTATTAAAGTTTGTTCCTTTTATGTCTATTTTTTTCAGAATTGCAAAGGTCTGTACTATTTTAAAGTCTTCAAGTCAGTCTACTCATTAAGTTTATTTAGCAAAAGAGGAAGGAGGATGCTTTTTTGATGTGCGTGCTTCTCCTTCTCAGTTAAAGGTACATCAGCTATAATCCAGTGATAKAAAATAGTACTGCGCTTCAGGAAGGGGACATAGATGTAGTTTTGGCTTAACATATTTGATTTTAAAATCAGAAATTGAACTTTTTGTGACATGACAAGCTTTGCAGAATCAGAATGAAATAAAAAAAAATTCCCATGTGCTGTTAAGACTTTCTGAGCCAGTGGTTGGCGTATTGCCTAGTAGATCTGAATGGAGTTCTCTTCCATGAATTTCTCCAGTTTCTTTTAAACAGTCCATTGAAGATTATAGGTCAGCACTCATTGCACCTCTGCAAGGCCACAAGGGATGACTGTGGTCAGTCTGACTTYCAGTAACTTCCCTGAACTCTAATTTCTTGGTTTTACATATATGGGTTTTTTCCAAGCTTTTCAAAATGCAACAGTTGATAAATTCATGATAAATTGTACCACTGGTGTTAGTCATGGTGTGTCTTTTCTTTCAAATTAGTTCATCTTCGTGCCTTTGGATTTTTGTCATCCCTTGCTTTTATTCCCAGGTCATCATTAATAGGTGTGTGCTGTTCAGTTTAGCAGAGTAGCCCTTCAGCTTTTAAAGCAGCAGTCTTCACAGTTCTTTAGGAAAGTAGCTGCACAGCACTCAAAAGTGAAATTCTTGTGGAGAAATATCTGAAGAAAAAAGTTTGGTTCTTCAAAGCCGTGCACCGGTGCCTCTTTGAGATTGCTGTCCAAAAGATTCCAAGCTTGTGGGTCACATCTCCGTTGTCTCAGAGGGCAAAACATTTCAAAGGCGTGGTTTGCTTTTTTTCTTTAAATGATTTTTWAAAAAAAAAAATATTATTTTACTTTAGAAGTGGACTAAAATTTAATCAGTGAAAGTTCTTTTCCTTTAGGATTGCGTAGGTTTCATGGTGAATTACACCATATCTTTACTCATACAGTCTTCCACAGTAAAAGTAAAAATACCTAATTCAAGAGAACAGCTTTATCTTTCCTTTCACCTCCCTATAATGGGGCCTTCAGTCTCCTCTTTTGCCTTCCTTACCTTACACCCTTAACTTTTGGGGGGTGTTCTAAGGAATAGAGAAGCTGCTGAAATGCATCCAGCTCGTGAGACTATCAAGGAGGACATAAGTAGTTACAACATGGCTTTCATACCAAGGTGTTGAAAAGCCTAGGAAATCTCCATCTGAAGTAAACGCCTAGTAAGTGCTTTTAGTTCTTTACACAGCTGTGTATTTCCTTCCCCATTCTTCATGTTTGAACTGAGGATGTTTATAAGGGTACTGGTGCATTTGGTGGAGCTAGAGTTGTTAATTGAGTCTTTTGTTCATCGAAATTTTCCCGAATTTTTCCCCTGACATGTCTTGTATTTCAAGACTATGCCCTATTTTTAGGGAGGCCTATTTGTATGTAAAAGCTTTCTTTCTAATCAGCCTACTTTACCAATCCAGTAATGCCATAAGCAGTGAATTAATTGTGCAAAGGCAAAGGAGCGCTAAAGTGTTGATAGAATCTTCATCTTCAATTAGCAAGCGAAGAAAAGGCACATAAAAGATAAACATGAGTATTAAAACCCCAATGAAAGTTTGGTTAAACATGGCAATTTCCTAATAAATGCTGGAAAGTTTTGCAGGAAAATTGCTTTAAAAATACAATCAAATGGGTTTTGGCACTGTCTGAATGTCATTAGTATCGTAGTATTGCTTGATTGCTGAGCATAAAACTTGGCTAATGAAATGATTTTTCTAACCTCCCCCYCAAGTTTTAGTTCCATTTCTTTTTCTTTAGTTTTTAGTCTGAAAGAGTAGGCATGTGAAACCCTGACATCACTTCTGGATTCAGTGACACTATTAGGTATTGGGTTTTTTGTCAATAAACAGAGGGGGTTTGGGTTCAGAAAAACAGACTATTTCAAAGTATACTAGTTTTGTCTGATAAGTACCAGTTTACTGTGAAGTTTATATTTTCTTTTGGATCTTTTTCTCAAGCCTTGTTACAGGTCTTAAGAAATCATATCTTGTGGATAAATRATGTTTACATTTGAATAGAGATTGGTAATATTTGGCCTGCAACAATAAATGGAAGAACATAGACAGAACCTTCTTAATTAAAAAAAAGGCAGTGAGGGGAAGTAAAACTTCTAAATATTAGAGATTAAAAAAAGTCTTCTCACAAGCTTGTCGAGTGTTGTAAGCTTTCCTTTAGATCAGAGCATGGAATTGGTGATATGTGAGCCAGATGTGGCCCCAATATAATCTGCATGTAATCTGAAAAATGCTAACTTCTTTTTTCCAGGTTGATGCCTCTTAATGTGACCTATTTGCTTTCCTCAGYAAGGAAAAGGTTCTCGCCACTGCCACAAAATCCCAAGTTTAAATGCTGTTGTCTTCMGTGATCAAATTAATCTATATAGTCTCTAGTGTTACACATTTTTTTTAAGGATTTTCCATATGCGCATTAAGAATGTATGAATGTTTTTGTAATATAAAATACAACTTCTTGATGATCCAAAAATTCTCTCATTTACTTACTGTCTTTGTAGTCACTTGGTAAAAACTGCCAACTAAGTATTGACATGCATGCATGAGTTTACTGTATGCAGTATAGTAATAGGGCTGGAACTGCTTTGGCGTCAAGCTCTTCTGGCTTATCCTGTAGTGACCTTCAGTCTTTAGCCTTCCAGCTTTAGTTTAACTTACGCATGCACTGACCTTTGCTATGGAAACGATATAGAAACACAAAAACAACTTGGCTGAGTTTCCTCGGCAAAGCAGTGGGTGGTGTATCAGTATTCTGTTACAGAGGAGGGTTTCTAGAGGTCAGTAGTGACGGCGTGCAGTAACTTACTAGTTGTCTACAGCGCACTGTTTGCTACTCCTGGGAAAGTGATATGTCTTTTTTTAAAGTAAAATTAGTAACTTTTTATTTTTTTTAGTGTGCAGCTCTAGGATTGCACATTAATAGAGTAAATGCTGGAAGATATACTTGAAAATATACCTAGTGCTCAACCCRTAGTTTAAGTTACTCTCTGTAAGTGACCCGTGACTGAATCTTGGGCAGACTGATGTTGTAGCAGTTTATTGTAATGCATCTTCATCATGGTGATTCTGCAGCACTTACCAGTAAGTTGTAAAATGCTGTTAATTTAAATACCTATGGTCTGTGTAGAGTCACTATGTTCTTATTTGTATATATTGTGTATTCTTTACTAAGGTGAACTAAAGGTACAGATACCATGGCTTCATTAGGTATTTGAAGAAAACATAGTATCTGTTCTTTCCAGTTAATTATGTAGGTATTTTCATTGAAGAACAATTAGCAATTTTTTTTTACTGACTTAAATGTTTGGGCTGTTGAACATACAGAAGAATTGCGCATAAAGCAGATGAGGTAATATGAAAGTGTCACCCCGCTGTCAATGAAACTAAGAACGATAAACATTTTTTTTGAACAAGAACAAAATTGTGTTTAAAAGGAATGCATTTTAAATTCCAAAAAGTATGTCATTTTTCCTGATTTGAAGTTGATTTGGGGTAGTAAGTCTCCTCCTTCATTATTCACAAGACAGGTATTGCATCGATAATGGCAATTCGGGCTCCAAATACCATCTTTCTTTTGGGGGAGAGATGACACCATTCCTAGGAGATGGAAGGTAGTTCAGGTTCTGTAACAATTCAGTCTCCAGTGGGCACCAAGCRTGGTGGGCAGAAAGCTCTGCTTTGCTTACTATGAAAAGGTTTTGTGTAGGGAGAGACATCCAAGGCTTACTCTCACCAGGATTATTCATATGATGGACTTCAGAATACTGTCGTACTCTTCAGCAACCTGCTGAATGCACCTGCAGTTAAATAAGGTCGGAGTACTTTCGGGTGAATTAACAAAGTAACGCGGCATTCTCCTCTGTTCGCAGGAATGGTATGACACGGGCTGCCTTTAATTGTGTGGTGCTAGGCACAGCGTGTTGCTTCCACTGAAGGCTCTGAATGGTTGTGTAATAGAAATTACGTGGGATGTGCAGGCATCCTCTCCACAAGCTGTTGGATCATTTGCTACCTACCCCTTGGCTCACTGGCCCCCACAGATTCTTCTCTTTGATTACAGACACTGTAAATTTTCGATTTTACTCTTGCAGAATCCACGTCGTGCCTAGAGTTGGCAGCTCACTTACTAGACAAGATTTAAGGAGAAAATGTCAATTCTAAAGCACAAATCTGTATACTAAAGGGTGTGGGGGGAGGGGTGTCGGTTGTTTAGGGTTTTTTATCAACATGTTGTTTTTGACAATCTCTCCAGCTGCCTCGAAGTTTTAGCTAGTGCATAAGGCTGTCTCATTAGCATCCACAGCCTATTAAGCTTACTGTCTTTTTTGCTGTAAATACAGCTGTTGGAAACACCACATGCTCATTGCTCATTGCTTGCTTAAGGCTGTGATATGTTTCCTTTTTATGCGGCCTCCGTTACTGTAATCCGGCCCTGAATTACACTCTATAATGTGGGAGATGGGGTTATTCTTTTCTTCCCCACCCCCCAGCTTACCTAATTGCCACACTTACTTGCGCACATGGGTTATATTTATGGCTTTACATTGTTTTTCTTTTATGCTGTTCTCTTTTTATTTTAGACCTTGAATAAATGCAGTAAATCATCTGTAAAGCAAAGTATAAATTTGTGAAGTCTTTGCTACCTTGCCAGTATGTTACTGCTCTGCCTATCTATATATGTATATTCCAGTACCTTTAACAGGACTTCATTGCAGATTCTTCCCAGCAATTCATTTGAGACAAAGCTATAGTGTAAGCATCCGATCGACATAGTTTGGGGAGGGGGGTGCCTTGCTGGTTGGTTTGTGTGTTTTGAGACTGGTTTACACTAGCGTGACTTTTAAGTACATGTGAAATTTTCTGGGTTTTGTCCTGATGTTACTACAGATCATTTTTAATTATAAGATGCCTTGTTTATATGTAATATAACATGCATAGGTTTCTTCTAAATTACCACAAAAGTGTATTCTGTTGCATTGTAGTATTTTTCCTTGTAGTTTCCTTGGGGCATTGGATTTCTTGTTTGTTTTCRTTTAATTTAATATATAAACCAGAAGGAAAGTGACTAAAGGTGGTACTACTGTGTGGGGTCTTGTTCTGGGGTTTTTATTATTGCTTCTGAAGCTGTAGTAACAAGGTTTCAAGTTTCTACTTGGTATAGCTAATGTACTTAGTGATGCGAGACAGTCAACAAGCACACATCATACAGAAAATGCACTTGGTAACCTATTGATAYGTAACTACTCTGTTGGTGGGGTGGGCATTTTTTGTCAGCCTTTCCCACCACTTTCCCCTCCCACAACCTGCTTTGCAGAAACCAAGCCCTGTATGTCTTCCGTAACAGCCTCTCTGGGCGAGCATCGAGGGTGAACTTTGCTCAAGAATAATGGAAGCAAAACTAGTGTCGGACATGGCTTTGAGCAATTCAAATGTGGTATGTGGCCATAGAGACTCATAGGCAATAATACCATTGCAACTGCGGGCATGGGGTATATTTTGCTGTGCTAAATTAAGCTCCTGCTCTGTGTAGGCTTCTGTAGAGGACAGTTTCTCCACTGACTGTAGACAGACCGGCTTAGTTTTACAAGTATCCCTCTGTCTCACCCCCCCTCTCTCCTATCACGAGTATCTCTAGAACTGTTGTGTACATGTCCATTGTTAAGGAGGGGGAAGATAGCTTTATTTGGAAATTAGCTTTGTCACAGTGACCCCCATTTGGAAGGTATTCAAATTTTTGAATAGGTCTGGCTTGTAATTTATATAATTCCCAGTATTAGAGTGAGCACATTTAACAAACGTCACATGTAGGCTGTATTCCATTGTGTTAAGATTTAATGTTAACTCTGAGGAAAATGGATGGCGGAGTCAGTGTTGAGAACTTGGGACAAGATGGCTGCTGTAAATGCTAAACTAATACATGTCCTTAAATTTTCTTTAAACTCCTAAAATAATTCAGATGCATAGAAAATATGAAAATATTCATTCAGTATTTAAAAAAAAATATTTTGGAAAGATGCTGGAGTCCTGCATCAAGTATAAAAAGGAACTTGGGTGTTTATRTATTTAATTGAGTAAGAGTCCCTGCGCTCCACTGTCAACGTGACAATAACTAAGAGTAAAGCTTGTTGTGGTCCAGTTGTGTTCCTGTAGTTTACAGGTGACTTCCGACAGATGAAGGGAGAGAAACCTGTCAGTACACTGATGGTCACAGGAGGTTCTTGGTCTCCACTGCAACGTTTGTAAATCCTTGAATAGCACATTTATTTACATGGGAAGCAACTCTGATAACCTAGCCTGTCTCCACCCAGTGGCTGAGGGGTTGGGTTGGGTTGGTTTGTTGGGGCTTTTTTGCTGGATTTAGCTCTGTTTGTACTGAGAACKCCAGGGAGAACAAATAGATTTTACATATTTGACAGAACAAAAGCCTGCAAATAATAGACATACATATATAAATGCAAATAAATAAGATAATGTAAGAAATTAGTTGGAAATATGTCGATTATAGGATGGGACTTGTATTTGATAAAAGCTGCCATGACTTTTAAAGGTTGCTTGCCTTTTTGTGGCAGATATTTTTCCTWCATTATAATGAGGGTCTGAAGGGGTGAGGATTGTCAAACTCATGAGGAGATCTGACCTTTTGATTTGACGTTATTAAGGCGGTTTGTTCTGCTTGCCTGTGCATGCATGAAGTCTCGGTMGTAGCTGGAATCAGGTGGGGAGACAGGTGAGAATTCATTGAGTTTAAGGGCAGACACCAGTCTGCTTTAGACTGCGGCTGAGGTTGCGCTATGTACAATGCAGTACAAATGTAGCCCACATTTTATGGTAAAAGTTGAACTGGACTGGCCTCTTAAAGKCTGGGAGATGCTGTACAAGGAGACTTGAGGACAACCAGAATTCTTTGTCTACAACCATGAAAAGCAGCACAGTCTCCTTACTGCAGTAATCATTTAGAGATCTCCCAGCCCAGAAGAGCAATAGCAGCAGTAATTCTGAACTGTTTCCTTTCTTTCCCCTCCACTCACTTAATTAAAAAAAAAAAAAAAAAAAAAAAAAGTAGAATGGGCAATCTGAGAGCAATCTCATAATGCTGTGATTGTAACAAATAATGTATTCGATCGATCGAGCTTTTTTGTCAGCTGCTCGAGATACGTATGTTGTTGCTCAATAACAGTTATATGCTGTAACTTGTCTGTACATTTATATCTGCAGTATGTCTCGGGAATTATTTTAGATTGAGTGTGTATGYTGGGTACGAAGAGAAGAACGAGCCTCAGTTGTTCTGGATTTATTTGAGTAAGCTCAGTTTTATTTGTCTTAGGTGGTCTAGATTTCGGCTGCTCTGCTTCTCGATCGCATTTAACCTCATTGGACAAATGGGAAGAACACAAACTAAAATTAATGAAAGGAAATATGACCATGCTGTTATATGTAGRTGGATTAATTAATGAGTATTACATCTTGGACAAAAGCATTCACGTAAGGCTGAAAGCTTTGAGAATGGCTCTTTAAAGTTCCAGACTTCTGTTGGAAACCAAATTTCTGTTCTTGATTGAGAAAGCTCTAATAAAAGTGGCAAGACTGGTAGGTGCTGTCATAGCTGTAACTTGAATACAGAAAACAGGCGTTCATTTGGTGTACATAAAAGCTACTGCCAGTAGTAGTGCWTGGAGATACAAGGAATCTACAGCGGTGCTTCTGATTTCTGGGTGTGGGTGTGCTTTGGGTTTTTGTGCTGCTGACCACTGGCATTAAATTACTCTTGTAAGTAGGTTAAATTGACATGGTTTTGTTTGKTTTTTAAGTGTTAGTTCTGTAAAGGGCTTGGATGATATTGTTGTGTGACCAAATAACTCTCCCTAGAGACAAAAATATTGACAYGACCAAACCACATTTAAAGAATGACTGACTGGCCCTCCCTCCAGTTTGAGCATAAGTTGATATCGAAGTCGATGAAATGTAAATTTGCTGCATTGCTTTTTAGAAATTATATAACTTGCAGTGTGCATCAATCTGCCAATTGCAGGAAAGGTGAGGTAGACGTCATGGATTTAAAAGACATTTTATAGGCTTCGGGATTTAAAATTGCGGTAGCTAAAGGAAACTTGCATGTTACTGTTGGTTAAATGTGTTTCCTTAAATCTACTAGCTTGTTCTTTTAGAGGTCGTTGTTTGGTCTTTTTCTGATGTTTCAACATGGTTTGTGCTGAGAATTGCTACTGTTAGCTCAAGCAACAGGTGGYTTTATGACAGCTGAGTGCATTGGTGATTAGTCTTATATTTAAGAAAAGGAAGGATGCATGAATTAACATTTATCACATTTTGGTTTTTAAAACATTTTCTTTGCCAAAAATAAACCATACTTGATTTTTCTAGCTATGAATTAAATTTTCTTTGTCCTAACATAATACATTTGCATTCACAAAACCCCTTAGGTTTAATAAAACTCACTATTGCATTCCATAGTAGAAAAACTAAACTTCACAATATTTTTAGTATTTCTAGAAACTATGTGTATCTTAGTAAAATTTGATAATTGGGCTGTGGTTAAAAACAACATCAGAAAGGCACCTATAACATAGCATAGCTTGATGTAGAAGTTCTGTAGATAAAACGATTCTTTTCTCTTTGAGAGATTCAAAAGTAATAAAGATATTTTGATACCCATTTGTTCTGGTAAATGTTACCGATACTTGTATTGGGAGACAGATACCTGTACCCAGTTTACTGATTTCTGAAGAGATGGAAGAAGTTTATAATTGACTCTTATGTCTTTTACTAGTTGTGTGTTTATATTATGCACACACAAATGCAGTGAAAGTCAACTCATGTTTTAATATTACATCTACTTTTTTCATCAGCTCCTGGGCTACAGCGACAAGCCAGTAAACCTACAAATGTTCATCGGAACAGCAGATGATCGCTACTTAAGACCTCACGCGTTCTACCAGGTGCACCGAATCACTGGAAAAACAGTTGCAACAGCTAGTCAAGAGATAATAATTGCCAGCACAAAAGTTTTGGAAATACCGCTTCTTCCTGAAAATAATATGTCAGCCAGGTACATCACAGCATAAATTAGCTGCTTAGTTGCTATGTGTCTTTTTTTTTTTTTTTTTTTCCCATTTGTGCAAAGGTGAAAGAAAAATCTTGTGGAATAGTATATTTTCCACAAATATGGCTCATGATTAAGATAGATACATCTCTTTAAACATACCAACGTTTAGGTAGTCAGAAGTAAAGGAGTAGAGAGACAGGGAAGCTCATAAGATTGACAGGGAGATAGATGAGCGCTTCTGGGATTATACTTCCCCATACAATCCATACATATATGTGACTCCACCTTGTAAAATTGCATGTGGGTTACTGGYCAGTAGAGTTTTTGTTTGATTTTACAAAGACGTAAGACTTTTTTCTATGAAAATACAGTCATACAGTTTAGTTGTTTGTTTCCTGACTGAATATGGTGGTTTAATTTCTGGTATCTTGGTAGGCCTTTTCCTTGTTTTGATTTTTTTAAATTTTTTTTATTTTTAGCAGTTGCGTTATTCTGACTTTTCAGGTCTTGCCAGATAGAATGTGCTAAATAATAGTTCAGTGGTTAGTTATAGCAACAATTAAACTGCTCTGTTCTAACTGGAGGGTCAGTGAACAGAGTAAGGCACATTTATTTCTTATGTAGACTTCTGAAGTCAGCTTAAATTTTCTTAGTTGCAGACTTCATGCTAGTTTCATTGAATGCTACGATCCCACCATGATGTGCAAGGTAATACTCCTCACAAGTTTATGTATACGTGTTACTTGATTAAAGTAAGTGTGTCTCATATGGATAATAGATAACTGTGTGGAATTGGTAGCTGGGATTTGATGGCTACACTTTTGTCATTCTCTAGTCCTTCCTAAGGCAGAATTAAATATAGGTCTCTTGCTCCTTGTAAGTGATGTTTACTATGTTAAATAACTTACTTCGAAGGTTAAACAATGTGCAATAGCACATAATCTTTCAAAGGTTCAAAAAAGCAGCAGCTAGACATTTACAAGACAGAAATGTTTCAACAGAGTACGTGCTGCCGTTTTGACGCTAACAGATCTTTTAATCTTAGACATTCAAAATAACATTTGAAATAGCGTAACATGGGGAAAAAATAGAACGCTTTTCATTCTTCAACAAAAGAAAGGCTTACAGAGTATACTTTGGTAATAGTTTGATTCATTTTCTTCCATTTCTCTTCTGATCCATCCATCCTATCTCCAGTATCGATTGTGCTGGTATTTTGAAACTTCGCAATTCAGATATAGAGCTCCGTAAAGGAGAGACAGATATTGGAAGAAAGAACACCAGAGTGCGACTTGTGTTTCGTGTTCACATCCCACAACCTAGTGGAAAAGTCTTATCTCTGCAGACTGCTTCCATACCTGTTGAATGCTGTAAGATTGCTTTAACTATACATAATTTATACTCATGTTTTCTGCATGTGTCGGTAGTATTGTCATTCTGACAATATTTATTGTCAGAACTGTATCTTAACAAGTGTGTGTAAAAAGCATTGTGTTATAAAGAGCTAACTTACCAAATATTAATATATCTTTATTTAAAGATGGTACTTGCCAAGTGGCAGCCTGAAGGTTTGGAGGAAGAACAACGTTTTAGGCTTTAAACCTAGTAACTGCAGTCACACAGCTAGCAGCTTCAGTAGTTCCTCTGTATGAGCAGAGGCAGMTGATATATCTCAGTGAAAATAAATATTCATTTCAGGAAGAACTAATCCATTTCATTTACAAGAGTCTATACCATTACTTGTCTTTATGCAGTATTATCTAATGAACAGCTGAACTTTTAGAGAGTTCATTTGTTAAATGCTGGCACTAAGGAATCAAAACATGGCATTAAACAATCTGAATTTCTCCTAGAATTMATTTTGTCTATAAAATACTAACGTAATTTTTAAACAAATATTCCTAAACTAAAAATTTCATTTGCTGTAACAGTAGAGACTGTTGGGACTCATGGCTTCTTGGTGTTTCTCTTCTATAATTATAGAATTTCAACATAATTTTAAAAACAAAGATAAGTCATACACAAATATGTTTTATATATGTAAATAGATGGTCATTTTAGTTTCACCCTTGATTCTTCAAGTTAGGATCATAAGAGAAACGTCACTGTGATCAAAATTGTGAATAATAATTTTTCCCTTAATTTTTTTTTAAAGCTCAGCGATCTGCTCAAGAACTTCCTCAGATTGAGAAGTACAGCATCAATAGTTGCTCAGTAAATGGAGGCCATGAAATGGTGGTGACAGGATCCAATTTTCTTCCAGAATCCAAAATTATATTTTTTGAAAAAGGACAAGGTAAGTACTTTTTTTTTTCTCCTCGAAAACAAAACCAAAAACACTACCTGAGCTTGATTTTTAGGAAGTACGGATGTTTTAAAAAGGGAAAAAAAAAAAGTTAGTTAAGTCACAAGTAGTAATCTGAAACTTCAGTTTGGGCACTGATCTATATGCTGGTTGGCAATTATTAATGAAATAGTAATTTTGATTCAGGAAGACAATTACAGGCTAACTAACTTTAAATTGTGTGTATTTGAAAGATGCTGTTGACAGATCATACCATGTATTCTCTCCTTCTTATTCTAAAAAAATGAAAATGGAACTAATGGAAATGTACTGTTTGGCATTGATGTCATGTTACATCTGATTTAATCATTGCATAGGAAGTGACTTACTCCTAAGCTAACGAAATAAATATTAGTTAGAAAACACTACTGATTTTTTTTTCCCATATATTTGCATAAGATTTTCTATAGAAGTTACTCTTAAGGGATGCACGTTGTCTTCTAGACAACAGTTAGTCATGGGTGAGAACTGCAGCAGGCTTACRCTTGTGTATTAGCAAGGTAGAGTTAAAAATTATATTGCAGGCATGCATTTCAGTTAAGGTACCCTAAAGACATACTGCTTCCTTCATGCAGTGAAATCTGTAGAAAAATTTAACTGCTTCCTACTGATCTCATGAAATGAAACAAATTATTCTTCACGAGGGTAGTAGATTAAATTTTTCAGTCTGATATATAGGAAATAGAGTAAGCAAGAAACTTGCAGATTTTGGATGAATATTTCTAAAACATCTTTAAGTACATGTTTGAAAGCTTTTTTTCTCCCTAAACCCGTGTTCTTCCTCTCTTCTATCACTTTCATAATGATGCAACTCCATAAACTAGAGAATTTAACGCCAAAAAAACCTCTATSAAATACTCTTCATTTTTAGTTTACTACAACCAGATATAACGAATGTTTTGCAAGTTTTCTTTGKTTTTGCTTTGTATCATACACAGGTGCTTAGACACACACACAGTCAGGTACATACATACATATTACTCAAAGATGTTCAGTTCCTCAGCATTCCTTCCTGGCTCTGTAGCTCTTCTGGATAATCATCTTGATCTTAATATGTCTTACTTAGACTAAAATGCATGAAAAATAGTTGAAAATTTAGGACTAGCTGTCTTAACGCATAGAGTTCCTTTTCTTCCCTGATTGTCCCTTTAATATAGAGAGCATAACATTTGAACAACTTAAATTATCATTGCTGTGACTTGAATACCTGATTTGAACTTTGGGGAAACAGTAGCAAAAGTAAATCATTACAAATAAAAGTTTGCAACCAAGTCCAATACTTCTACATCTTATTGTTTCCTTAAATATTTAAGTAAAAGAGAAGTACTGCTGCTAGACAATAGGTTCCCCGATAACCTGTACAAAACCCACCCCACTAACAGAGAGAACCGAGTGTTAGGTTAAGGGCAATGGGTTATGCTAGGCCAGAGCAGAGAGAGGTTCACCAAGGTGATTTACTTCCCTCCCCRCACAGACAGCTTGCCCCGTGTTTGAACTCCGGTGTCTTTCTGTTCAGGGGAGGGTGTTTGTTTTAAATGTATAACCTGTGGGTATGTGCATGAAGATACGGCATATATTCTCTCTCGCGTGGTGACTTATAGGTTGTCATCAGCATGTTTGTTTGAATAATCACAAGTGTTAGTAGTAATTTAACTACCTTTCAAAAATGTTTTTAGAAAAATGGGGGGAAAAAATCCCTCTGTACACTTACAGTACACACTGCCTCCTTTGGAATTAAATCTAACTATGTAATCAGCAGGTTCTGTTAAAATGTAGAATCCTGCCCAGCAGTCAGCTTACGGACAAAGTCTGTAGTCTCGAAACTCCTAAAGCATGACTGAAAAGAAACGCAGTTTTATATTAAGTATTGAAGTATTTTTAAGATGAAGTCTTTAAGTGTTCTAGAAAATGGTTTTTGCTTGAATTATTTGTAAATTTCTCTCAACAGATGGACGACCTCAGTGGGAGGTAGAAGGGAAAATAATTAGGGAAAAGTGTCAAGGGGTGAGAAACAATTTTTCTTACTTTAGAAAGCTTTCTGTTTTAAAATGAGAAACTAGACATCTTCGTTGTTGTTCTGAAATATAGACTTCATTTAGTAAAGTAAGTAGATCATTGGCTGATTCAGACAGACAACTGGAGACTTCTAAATTGSCTTAATACTATAAAGTAGCCATTAAGATGATGCTTTGAAGGAACTGGAAATAGTATGCTTGTTGTGAAGGCAGTGAAGAAAGAAATTGAAAATTGAACAAAGAAAACTGAAGATAATTTTGCTAAGATGACAAATAATTTCCAGTGCATTAAMATTTTTCTTAAAAGCTTAATGATCCAAAATGCAATTCTTTGACTGCTAGAGCTTTTTTATGCTCTGGCAGATAAACAAAAGCATCTTKTCGATGATGTGTCTATTTAATTAAAAGCATTACCTTCAGAACACTTGTGTTTAGAAGAAGAAAAAAGTCTCCAAACAAAAGTTTGCTTATAGTACTGTTTTACTATGTAATATGCATAAACTTGAAGTTTACCAATTTCAAAATATCAGTTTGCTTTAGTTTTGCAATAAGTGTTTTAGTTTTTCTGTAATTAAGAGCAGTTTCACTTGCACTTGATAYGTAAAACTTTTTTGTTTCAACTTTCATATAGGCAAACATCATACTTGAAGTTCCTCCATACCATAACAAAACAATTACAGCTGCAGTTCAGGTGCAGTTTTATCTCTGCAATGGCAAGAGGAAAAAAAGCCAGTCTCAACGTTTCACTTACACACCAGGTATTAAATAAAAAATGTAAAAGTTGCACTTTATTTTGTTTTTTAAAGTAGACATTTGAAAGTAATTCRGACAGTCTTGTACCTTTGACAGGTAGGTAACACTAGCTTTGAATTGTTTGTAAAACAACTTACTTAAGCTTGCCTAATTAAAAGGCTGAAATTTAGAGTAACAAGCTACAGTGCTACGATTACAGCCAGGTATTTCTTCGTTACACTTTTTACAGAATAATTTGCATTCTACTTTTCTTTGAGAATGATGGTGAGTCTCGGAAACTGCTCTTCTAAATAACCCTAGTGATGACATGGAGGATAGTGAGATCATAGAAGAACRGGTTTTACGCATTTCCCCCCTGCCCTCAAATGTCAACTCCCCACCCCCCAGGTTTAGATACAAGGAAGATAAAAAAAATATTTCCCTTCCCCCCCCCAACACATTGCAGCATGTTGAGAGAAAATAGTYCGTAACTTAGCCAGAAGCGAAAACTGTACGTTAACTGTACATGTAGTTAAAACGTCTTAATCCCTTCTGTTTGGTATGAGGAGGTGGTTACTACTAGATGTGCAATGCCTACTCCTTACCTTGCCTGCCACTTTCTTTTCTTTTAAAAAAATTCATACCCATTTAGAGTAGTCAGAATTCACAAGGTACCAGTGAYGGCGCTAGACCCTTTAGTACTGTTTGGAGGACTTGAAGTCAGGAGTCTGAAGGAGTCTTTAAAGTTGSATATGGATATTAATATAAACTTCTTAAAGCTAATGTGTACACTGACAAAGCCAACTACCATTAGTTTACAGTATTTAAAATAAGTTTTGCTCACTTGTGCTCTAAAATTACCTATTTCATGCCTTCATGCGCAATTTAAGCAATGTTACGTAGGTATTTGGTACACTCAGTATACATTATAACCGYGTTATCAGATTTATGTGGTATTTTTCAACCATTCTTAAGAATATCAGCTCCTAAGATAGTTACAAGACACATCTTAAACTATATTTTTGTTTGAGAAATCCATATTTAAATTATTTAAATGGTGGAATGAAGTAATGACACTTACTGCTTAAATAAGAAGCAAGTTTAATTATAACTGCAGCTGTTATTGCACAAACATTTTAAAATCCATTTTATCTATAAATATTTATAACAGTTTCTTTAACAGCATATTCTATAAAGTAGTAATTGAGCAGTTAAGAGCGTTAGCATTTTTCTACTATTTGTATCATAGAATCATAGAATCAGTAAGGTTGGAAAAGACCTCTAAGATCATCAAATCCAACTGTCAACCSAAATCAGTATCTTTTCATGAGCCTGCCAGTCGCTTAAAAAAGCCAAATTCCTGTAACTGAAAGCGTGTCCATTTGTAACTCTCTGTATTATAAGAACAACTGTTGCCATCATTGAAATTGGGGGATATGCTGAAAGAGCTGCTGTAATTCAAACAACACGCACTGCTCAAACGAGTTTAACCGTGCTGCCAAAGTTCAGCTCTCATCTTGATCAGAGGCTAAGGAAAGTTTGAGGCCAGCTAAAAATTTCATTCTCCTTTTCCTCGTGCCTGATACTGAACTCTTGTCCGCCTGTTTTCAGTGGAGCCCCGCAGCAGCCCCCCACACCCCCACACCTCTGATGAGCTGTACCCTTTAGATGTACTGGACTTTCTCTGGCTGGGCTGCACATGTCTTTAAAAACATACATTGCATAGGAGGGTATTTTAGAAGGAAAGGTAACTGCCTTCGAATAAATGCTAGGAGAGTTCTTCTGGCTTTTAAGGGTTAATATAGCAGACATAAAGTAAAAAAAAAAAAAAAAGAAAGCGAAAGAAGGAAAATTAGAGCAAGGACATTAACAATATGTTGTGGCTGTTAAASAGCAATTAGTGTGTATTTATCACAGGATACAAATGGGTTGGAGTTGTAATACATTGTTTTACTTTTTCTAGTTATAATGAAGCAAGAGCACAGAGATGAGGTGGATTTGTCGGCTGTTCCATCTTTGGCCCTGCCTCACACAAGCAATGTCCAGGCCCTGCATTCTATCCGAACTCAATTGCCTTCACCAGAGCAAGGGCATCCACATGACAGTTTACTGTCGACATCACCCAGGAGCCTTGTGTGTCCAGTTCAACCACCATACACAACGATGGTGACCTCAGCAGTATCCCACCTGCCACATATGCAAGGTAGAAACCTTAGTCCAAGCGAAGAGTGTCATGTTTTGCCTCCTGCTGTGGTTCAGTCTTTTCAGGTAACATCAGCACCTCCTGTGAGGCCTTCTTACCAGCCTATGCAGTCTAATGATGTATTCAATGGACAGTCTGGTCTTCCTATGAACTCTGCCTCCAGCCAAGGATTTGATACTATTTCATTTCAGCAAGACACAGCTGTACCTCATTTGATAAATCTTAGCTGCCARGCTCTACCACCGATGCAGTTTCATTCTTCAAGTCCAGGTTCTGTGTCAACATCAAGTACAGCAGGGCACCCGCTAGCACACCCCGCTCATTCAGGACAGTCATCTTCTCACCTACCGTCGATGGGATACCACTGCCCAAGCGCTGGGCAGGGCTCCATCCCTTCTGCAATGAGTCGGTCCCTTGGGCAGTCTTCTCCCCAGCTGCAGCAAGTCCCATACCACTCCACAAATCCAGCATCYGCTTCATCCCCATCCCCAACAGCTTCCCACCCTTTGGTCCATTCACCGCTGTCTGGACCTTCTTCACCCCAGCTACAACCTATGCCTTATCAATCTCCTAGCTCAGGACCTGCCTCCTCTCCCCCGCCAACCTCCGTAACTCACTCGGGACAGCACTCCCCTCAAGCACATAGTCCAGCATTGGGAGGTCTCAATGCAGTGTCGTCCCTAGTACACCATACCGTATGCGATTCATCTCCATTTTCACCAGACGGGGCAGCTATTAACATTAAACCGGAACCTGAAGATCGAGAATTGAATTTTCAAACCATAGGACTACAAGACATCACGCTAGATGATGGTAAGTGGATGTAATACTTTTTAATACTGGGMTATAATCTACATTAAACTACAAAGCGGGTGTGGGAGGGTTGTTTTGTTTTGTTTAGAACACACTCCTCTTCACAGAAGTAAATGTATATCATCAAAATGGAGTCGTATTTTTGTGTCCAAAGCAACAACTTATTTAAAACTAATGATACCAGCTGTAAATCTGTAGCTATACAGTTCAAGTACTTTAGTCTAATTTGCCCATAGACTTTGTTTTTGTCATAAAACAGGGCTTGAGGATTAACTCCTACACACTGACACCTTATATACAAGGAATTAATTTGAAGCCTTTTCTGATTGTCTTGTTGGTACATTTCAGTGAATGTCATAATAATACATCTGAGTTGCATAAATGTAGTTTGGAGTCTTGGTTCTTGGAGTTGTCCCAGTTTTGAAGGGCAGGCTAGTTTTCCGAAAATACATCGCATGCATTTGGCACTGTCTTAGTCTCTTCACAGACATTCTGTAGATATGCTGTCATCGTTCAGCACCTCTGCTCACAGTAGCTGTTTGCTTTCTCCTTACCACTCTGGCYACCTTTTTGAGAAATTCACTTGTTTACCAGAAACAGAACATGGACATTCTAGTGCTAAGAGCCAGGCTATAAAGTTCTCCACTTTAAATGCTTGGACAGTGTTAATTTACAAAACTTGTCCAACCAAGTGAAAAGAAAGAGATATCGGTTCCTAAACTACAGACTATTTGAGGGATAGATGCAAAGCAATTTAAAGAACTTGTGGTGTTAATAAGACTGGAAAAACAGAAGGCCTGGCCTTAAAARGTGTGTAAAAGGTGTTTGGTATTGATGATGGGAATCTTACTAGTATCTCTTTTGTACAATAGCCTTAACTGTTGTGGTTTTGTTCTGGTTTTTTTAAATCATCCCTAGTAATTACTTAATTGCATCAGCACTAGTGTAAAGACTTAAGTGTAGGCCATCTGTTAAATATCCATGTCAATCCCAGTTCCTTGCATAAATGGAGCTTTGCTATTGTTACCTCCAGTCAGTAGTACAAAAATTTAGCGAGAAATGCCTTTAAAGACACAGCATACTAGGAAGAAAATGGGGGAAACTGATAATGTAGTTGGGCTTTCAGTTAAATGGCCACCCTAATTAAACAAAGCTCTCTTTTTAGAAACACTGATCAACTTAACTTTATTTAGAAAGGAAGGAAGAGACTGAGTCTATCAAGGACTCGCTGAGGGGARAAGAGCAAGGCTTTATGAAACAGAACGCAACAAAAAAAATGGCATTTTCTACTTCTGTGCTAGAGGAGTGAGAAAGAAATCTGATGTTTCAGGAAGTGTCATGTWAGAACCTACCTTTTTCTTATCCTTCTTCCCTGCACACCCACAAAAAAGATGTAGAAAYAAACAAACTACAACTAAATACTGTAGTTAAACTTTTCACAGTATAAGCAGAAGTGTTCAGCATTTATGAGCATCTTGGCAGTTTGTTTATACTTGTTCAGAAATTAAAATGAATGGACAGTAAAAAATAAGCCAGTTTTTTCCCCTATATCACAAATATTAGTTGCTTTCAGAAACTATTTCCATTGCTTAACACAGTGAAATTACTGAGTTGTTCCTGTGCTGACAAAGGCATCAAATCACAGGAAAAGCTGCAAGAGCCACACTTAGCCACTTGCTAATAGTTCAGAGAAGTATAACCAATATAYATATGAGTCAAATGGCCACAGCTTTATTAATTTCTTTTTTTTAAATAATGCTTGCTATAGAAGTTTAAAGAAGCTTTGTTAACTGGTGATTAAACTATACGCTTCCTATATGGAAAAATTGAACATAGTTTTAAATGCTAAACTAGCGCTCGGCAGCACAATACGTTTGCAAGCATAGAGATTACCTTCATTTCAATTTCATATTACTGCCATTCGATGATTGCTTGGGGAGTTGGGTTTGGTTTGGGATTTTTTTTTTTTTTCATTTCCAATCTGCAAATACAAATCAGATGTCTAGCCTGAAACCTGCTATTCCAAAAATCTTGAAGGGCATAGTGACAAGAAACAAGCTGCTCAATGCTCTCAACATGAGTAAATACTTCCTCTGCTTAATCAGCTTTAAATAAAAAACATGTTTAGACAGGAACACYTTTTGTATAATGTATCTAACACATTACTGTGGTTTAAAAAATAATTTCAAAATTTTACCAAAATTTTTCGTTTGTGTATAGTTGAATTTTAGTTTCCGTACAAATAAAGGTACACACAAATAGCAAATCAGTTATTCTACATTTATGTTATAACAATTAACGAAAAAAATCCTAACAATTGCATACATAAATGCATGTTGATACAGTATGTTCTCCCAGYTAATATATCAAACCTGAAAGCTATACTTAGTTGGAAAAGAAGTTTTTAAGGGTTACCAATTAAGGCAAATAAACCTCTCAAAATAAAACACTAAGGTAAAGCCAATTGAGAATTTTATAAACCATGTCTGGATTACTGACCTTAAATATTTAAGTCAGTAGTCATAAAAAAGTAAACAAAAAACTCAAAAAACCCTGACAGCATAAATAATCTTCTTTCTTTTAAGTAACGTGCACTATTTCAAAATTAGCGTAGTAGATATTTTCTTTGCCAAGAAAATAAAATATTTTAAGAAATTTTAACAAAATTTGAGGAGTGTAGTACGGAAGTGCTACCTCATGACAAAATTAGTCCTGGAATTACTAAGCTGTTTAGCTTGACAGAGTATGATTTTAAAGTCTTAAAAATAAAATTTAAAAAACAAACAAACACACACACCACCCCACCTACAGAAGTGGCAGTCTGGATAGTAGTTACATAAATTCCTTTAAGCAAGACTCCTAAAAGTGAATCTTACTGCCTCTTCAGCCAACATTCAGGCTTTTTGTTCAAAATACACCAAAAAAAAAAACCCCAAATCCACTACTTAATACAGAACTACAAAGGTTACAAAGCTGCTTCATCCATCGATGCTCAAGCCAAGAGCATCTGGATTAGTCTTGATCCAGCTGGAAGGTGTAACACATCTGGATTCACCATTTATAGCTTCTCTGCAAAGTCAAATATGCTTGCCAATGACCAAAGTGGAATATCTTTTTAAATTTTGTTGTATTCCTTTCCCCTTTACCAGTTAGAGAAGCTGGGCTCTGTTCAGACTATGAGTGAAAAAGGATTACTTAATTTAAAGGCAGATCGTCTGCCTGGGTGTCTGCACTGTACAAAAGTACACCTTTTTTCTCTCCCTCCCCCCGAAGTTTGTGTGGCTCTTTGTTTTCTTGTTTTTCAACAGGATCTGACTGATGTCTTTAGGCTTTTCTAATTTCCACCTTGAATTTGCTCTTTTGTTTGGCTTCCCTTCTTCCCATCCTTCCTTCCTACAGGAGACACTTTCTAATTCACTTGAAGAAACAAGGGATCAAAATGCATGAGGACACCTAGATATGAAATTCAAATGATATTATAGAAAACATTTGAAACATAACACAGTTTGTAATGTAACACAAGTAATTTGTAYCGTATCGCTACTACTAAAAAGGTGTTCTGAAAAGCAGTACTTTCTTCTGCTTAGGTCTTTGCAATAGTCAGTCTGCACAAGCTGGTAAGCTTTTGGACTGGAACTACGTAAAAGCAGCTTCTTGCTCTTTATTCGTCCCCTCCGCTTTCCCCCCGGCCCGGGTACGTTGGACCACCTTTTTCCATAACATCTTTCAGCAAGTCTGCCCTCTGCCCAGCTCCCCCRGCTAACATTTCCCTGTATAGACAGTGGAATATTTAGGGCTGCAAATAGGTGTAAACAAGGCAGCTGAAATGACGAGAAACAAGCAGTTGGTCAGTTCTGTCCTTTCCCATATCCATCATCCTTACTGTGCTCTGTTGTGTACTCATCTGATGAAGGTCTCATTTCTTTCCCACTTGGAAAAAAAAGGCTAGTCCAAGTTAGACTCAGTCGAGTTACATGATGAAGCCTTGTTAATTTTTTTTTCCCCACTCTGCTTTTAAAATGTGCTCCTAGTATGGTGGTTTACCTATCCCACTGTCAAGTTTTAGATTTAATTCTATTCTAATACTGTTGATCTAAAATTTAATCTCTTGGGGTTTGCAGTTCAGGAGTGAGTTTACCTTGGATTTCATGGCTTTCTACAGTGATGAGATTTCTAACATGTACAACTGTATTTAACCATTTTTAAAGTATTATGTTAGGCTGTATTCAGCAAATCAGGATGACCTTCTACTAATCCTCTTACATTTTGTTACTCATTGCATCTCCATTACATAAAGCTGGAGATTAGAAAATCCAGTGTGTGGATTTACTATAAATCATAGCTAGAAATCCTCTAACCGTTTTGTGTACATAAAGCAGTAAGTCTGCTTTGTCAGACACATTCCATGTAGAAGAATTCTAAGCCATTTGCATTCATTCGCTTTAAAAGTTCTGTGATAACTCTCTAGTTGATAAATTCTCTTGCTGGGAATCTCAGAGATTATTCTGATCTTTGCTAGAAAATTTGTACGTGTTTACAGGTAGCTTTTTACTGTAGCTTCAGCTTAACTTCTGGAGAATCACAGTAGTAACTAATAAAGTATTGGAGAATGACTGTACTTTGTATTTCTCTATATATTTAAGACTTACGCATTAACAGGTCATTCCTAATTAAGGCAGCGTCCTGCCAAACAGAGCACTGAAGGTCTACAGAAACAAAAAATACTGAATGCCAGAGTCTAGCTTAGTATGGAGGAGAGCAGCTCAAAAACCTGTCTTCTTGCCGGTGCAGCTCGAATTCAAGGTTTTTTTACTGTCTCCTCCTAAGCACGGAACAAAATGATGCATCTTGCAGCATGCCCGACATGGATTTGTGTGACGAGAACACTAGCCTACATTGTATACACAGAACTCTTAGAATATTCCTGGTAATAAAAGGCATTCTGAAAATTATACTAGTATAAATTGTTTAGTAAGGTTGTGCTCAAACTCCTCCTTTCTTAGTATTCTGTGTATTAAATATATATTGTCAAGCAGTATGGAGATAGCAGTAAGACACAGTTTACAATTCTTGTTCTTCTCATAAGCTTATAGGCTCCTGCAGTGAGATGTTGAGGTTGAGTAAGGTGATAAGGCAGAACCTGAAATGTATTGGAAGAGAATGGGAATCTGCTTTTAGAAATGGGTGTGATGAATGAAGTAGAGAAGGACCCAGACTGAGCAGTAGATTAAAAGGAAAAGGTTGGAACASTGAGGAAAGGGGAAGAGAATGTTCTCCATCTGGGGTTGTCAACAGTTAAAGGATGCTATGACCATATCTTCTAGTGGATTCATTCACTGTGTTCCTAAAATCTGTGCCAGCAAGGCATCTATTGAGAAGACCAGTTGTAGACTGCTGATGTGTAAAGAACTTCAGATAAATCCTCRGGTATCTATGACCAGCTAATGTATGAAACTTCCTATTTGCCTCTGAGAGCCACAGAAGAACACCTTGTAACTAATTCAAACTAAGCTCAACTAGTTGCACCACCACAAAAAGATTCCCATTTAAGAATTAAAAGGGGTAGAAACTTAGTGAATGCAAGTGGCATGTCTATATCATGGTGCAGAGGCTCGCAATAGTAGCGGAACTGGAAGGAGTTAGGCGTGCCCTTGTGACRCTGGCAAAAATACGCTTAGCCACTTTCGCACTGCTTTCCACTGCGCAGCATGCGTCCTCTAGCTCCAAGGTTCACGCTTCATACTTACTATGTTAGGCTCGGCTATCTTCTTGCGTGAGAGAAAGGGGTAAACATATGACTTAAATGAGTTGGTTTCACTGTGACACATGAATGCAGAGTGTAACATCATAACCATGACGTGAACAGGGAGGGATATTTGTTACTGTACCAAATAACTGCAGAGCTTGTGCTGTGACTCTGCAGGCACGTTCAGTCTGTCTATATAGCTATRAACATAATGTGCACAGGAAAACTATAGTCCTCCTAACCTTTCATACAGCCTTATTTTATCAGTTAATGAAAAAAAAAAAAAAGTACTTATTAGTAAAGTTGGCATTGAACCTGAAATTACTAAAAGTAAGCCTGTCTTATGGCTTGAAATGGTAACTTGCAAGGCAACCCACCATGTCYTTGACAGTTTCCCATTGCAAACATGGCCTGCCATATGAYTGGTTTTGATCACAAACCAACAGAATCAGCTGGCTGCTCCACAGCAGAGAAGRCTGAGGGTTAATTATAGCCTGGCAGCTTTTTTTTTTTAGGGAAAGTTGACACTGTACTACTTGCTGGTCACGTGGAGTCAAAACCAGGCTAAATATACTGCACTAACCWATGTGACGTAGCTGCAGGGATTCTTCACATAAATGCAGCTGATAGAGTTCTATCTGGAGTTRACAAAAGAAGGCCCATATCCAAGGAAGTGTGTGCTGCAGTCTATCCATAACGTTCTTTGAGRTTTACTGATCCTCATTACCTCTGTAAATACAGCAGTTCACTCATCGGTCCTCTAAAACACAKGAATTCCTAGGTGGATGCAGCAATACTACCAAACATAGACAGTTGATACTATCTGCCATACAATTATATCAAACTTCTTTTTGCAAAGCATATTAAAAAAACCTCACTCTGTGCCTATTACTCTAGTGACACAGCAAACAATCATGCATTCTAGAATATTTTTTGGGATCTACTTTTCTAAAACCAGTACATCTTCTAGTTTAAGTCCCGTTGCCCACACGGCTTACGTCAATTCAGTAGTAGTGAAGGATACACAGGCTAAACTTCTAATCAGTGCTACAAAAAAATGAAGTTGCTTGCTTCCTGTAGGAAGAGATCCTGAAAACCAAATGGCATAACTCCAGTAGCTTTTTGGTTTGCCTGTATCCATAATAGAACTCTAATTTTAAGTTGACTTCCTGTTTTGACCCAATTCTGGTGCAGATAATTGAGGGTTTAAAGTTTTTCTTAACCTTTCTTTACTTARGGAAGGAGCCAAGACAAAGGGGTGGCTCATAAAAGTATTAATTTTTGATCAGTTAAATAGATAGATCTACAGGATGTCAGTTTTCTTGATATCTATTTAAATGTAATAGTTTTCATTTTAGAGTTATATTATTTGGGTACAAAACACATTTTAGYATTGCTTAAGGAAGTAAAAACCTTTCTCAACTGTTTATGAAATTATGAGGTAGAAAGGTATTTTTAA
Organism: Oceanodroma leucorhoa; assembly: GCA_030449065.1. Classification (NCBI taxonomy): domain Eukaryota; kingdom Metazoa; phylum Chordata; class Aves; order Procellariiformes; genus Oceanodroma; species Oceanodroma leucorhoa. The sequence continues at coordinate 1,379,370 of JASVER010000007.1, read as the reverse complement.
TGTATGTTTATCTGGTAGCTCAAGTTCTATCCAACTTTAGTGTGCATTGAACAAAATCYTTATGCTGTATTACACACTTTAAAAGGCTGTTGCTTTATTTACCCCATTTCACAAACAACAAATACTGTGTGCCCGAGGGAAGTGCATGCTTCGTTCCAGAAGGTGCTGGCTGGAGACATGTTACATGTGCTACACATGACACATTTTGTCAGGGATTTATAAAAGCAAAAAGTCAATACTGTCAGCAGCTTTGTTAGGACATGCAAGAACCTCAGAATCCCTCTATGTATGAAATTAATTAGAAAAATTGCTCAGAATCGTATTTCTCTGCTAAAGTGACAGATAATCCTTACTGTATAAGCTATGCAGACTTTACGGTGCAGAGGCTGCTGCTTAAAAGAGCTAATTAACTCCACTGTTCTCTCTGGAGGCTTTTTGTCAGTGTGTTTGTTGTCTGGTCCTTTGAAAGCCTGAGCTTTGAAGAGGATTGCCTGTAAAAGTTAATTTGTTTCATCCCAAGGTAGTTTTCTGCCCATCTCCCTGGATTCATTAGATCTTTATTTAAATGTCACTTTCTTGCTGCTTCTACCATAGTCGGTGGGAAAAATGTTCTTTTCTTAATCTATTATTTGACAAGACTTCATCCTTCATCTATTCCTTTCCTTCAAAATGGCAGTGGACATTTTCATTGAAACCCAGATAATGCTTTCCACTTCCTGTTTAAATACATGTAACTTTGCGCTTTAAACAATTAAGCATAAGAAGTCATCCAAAGAAGTAATTTGAACTGCTTGAATTTCAGGAGGAAGTAAGAATAGACTCTTTCATTCTCCCAGGAGTTCATCCCTAAGCAGGGCTTAGAAATCATGCTGGCAAAGCAAATGTGTGGCTCTATCCAGAAGGCACAAATTAGCCAGTTTCCAGAGTAATTTTGTTAATTGCATTAAAACCTAATTTACTAAACCTGCAGCTCTGTCTTGGGCAGGAAAAAAAAAACACAAACCAAACCCAACCCAGTATACTGTTGTAAGCTCTGCATAGTCACTAATCACAACTGAATAAACACGCGCTTGTTGGTTAAAGTAATAAATACACTATTCTACATTCATTTTTCCTCCAGGAAATACAGTTCAGTGGAACACAGGTCTCCACTTCCTCCTTGGTTTCTCACATTGCCTCGGTCTGATAGAGCCGCCTATACCAGGGTAATACCTGGTTTTCCGACACGTCAAACTGTCTGTGGCCTGACTGCAGATCAGTACCTTGGGCAGAATGTTCAGATGGTGTGATTAGTAAAGGGGAAGCTAACAGCTGTTTACAGCAACAGTTTCCTTTGTTTAAAAGGACAGGGAAAATAAAAATAAAGGTTTTATTTACCAGTTCTCTTTTGCCTACCTTGTTCAGTGGAGGTGCTGTCAAGGGGCATTAGCACTTTTAATTTGACCACAGTAAGTAAAGCAGATTGAGTAAATTGCAGGAGGAATGTTCTGAACTAACACAAGTACTAAAATGAGATTTATCTAGTATAAAATTCATGATGATACAACTAGGCAGACATCCAAAAACATTAACCATTACCTTTATGGCTCTGGCTGCTAACTGAAAAGTAACTAAACATACAAGACAAGTGATACTGTTTTTAATAGGTACTCTGATAATTTAAAAATAGTTACTTATGTCAAGATATGTAGTAGTTGTGAATGAAACTGGGTATTTAAAGTTAGTGCTATTAAAAGAAAATTGAAAGTCACTTCCTGGTTGAGTGAACTGTAACTTCTTGGTTTAGTCCAGTCAGTAGTTATGTCTGTCTTCTTCTCTGACACAGACAGTTTTATCTCTGACCTGGAATACCAGCCATCAGGTTCAACAGAGAAATGGACTCAACATTCAGCACTCATGTCCAACTCCTATGTGGAAAATCTAGAGGGTGAGTCTGCTTACTGAAATGCTTCAATGTTTGAAATTGGAGCACGAAGGAAAGGGGAAAGTGTTTTARTAGTCTTAACATCTACACGTGAAAAGTGCTATGTACTACTTAAATATTGCTATAATTGGACACCTGTGTATTCTGAAATAGTTGGAAATTCAGAAGCTGTGAACCAGGTGTACACTCATTCAGTAACAACCTCCACTTAAAGTATATATAGCTGCCACAGAACTTCCCGAGTGCTGTAGGATCTAGTAAAACAACAGAAGGGGATATGAAAATCTTAAGCCAAATACRGGCAAGGTTGTAGAGTGGCCAGATCAGTTAACTTTGAGAAACATTTTAGAATGTTTCTCCTTTTTTAAAAAGATGAAGCAATGTCAATTTAAGTAGATGGAATACAGTGGCATGCACTACCAATCTAAGTATTAGGAATACAGATTCATAAATAGATTTCTAGTTGAATGTGCACTATAATTGGGAAAGATCGTCTGGATTTATTTTAAGATGCTTTCACCTTCTTTATTTCCCATATAAACAAGATAATTATGCACTATGACTCTTTTAAATAGTAACGATACTAGAAATTGACGCATGGTCTATTGGTCGTGTTTGTGTTTATACTCATTCTTCTTAAGTGTTTTTCACTTTAATACAAACATGCCTAAAATGCCAAAGAACTATACTGTCCCTTTTTTTTCTTAAAAAAAAATAYATACACACATGTATAAACACATATGACACATTTTACTTTCCCCGCAGATTTTTAAAGAGGAGTACCTGTAAGTGTACAGTAGATTTGGAACTGTTAACAGTAAAGTAACCAAGCTCTGTGTGTAGCCTTAATAAACCTCTCACACAATTAGTATGTAGACTGATCTTAAGTTTGCCCATGAAACTAAAATAAATCACAATGTTGGTCTTCTACCATCTTTCAAAAAACTTAGTTCTGCTTTCCTTACATATCAAAATGTTATTTGTAAGGTAAGTAGCTACTATTCAGAATGGCAAAACTAGGGAAAGGACTCTGTACACAAAGTTGACATTTCTGTATCTTGAAACAGCAAATGGATTAGTAAAATACCAGTTACGGCTTAGATTATTTCTGTGTTCTATACTATATCCTGTGCAACTCAGAATCTGGTAGGTACAGAATAATTATTGAAGAGACGAAGTTCTTGAAAAATGAAAACTCAATTTAATAATAAAATAAGCCCCAAATACCAGTATCATCAACCGGTCGGCACACAGAACAGTTTGGAAAACCCCAAACTTAGAATTAAGAAACGTATGCCGACAGGTYCCTTTTAAAAAGGGCACACAAACAGAAAACCAGACCCAGAGAGAAACATGCTTACACACAGATGCTAGCATCTGAGAAATACAATTGAGAAACATGGCATTTTTTTAAATTAAACTAATGGGTATTTTAGGTATTTGCTGTAAGAAGGATAGTGTGGTACTAATGCAAGAGATCTGTTTACACAGGAAAGTTAGTAGAATGGTTCTGCACCTTGAAGAACGCTTAGTGTCAAATCAGACAAGCTAACTGTATCAACTAGTCRTACAGAATGCTTACAGATTTAACTTTCAGGCTTAAGTTAGGAAGAGTATAGCTTCTAAATTATACTGCTGAACAGGAGAGCAACCGTAACTATAGTGTGCTGCAGGAGGTCAGACAATCTGCAAAGGCAGGAAATACACTAATGGAATACTTGAGTCATCCTTTATAGCATGGGTAGGTGTGATCACTGCTTCATGGAGCACTAAGTCATGAGAAGAACCCACAAGGGGAAACATCTCTTTATTTGGTCCAAACGAGCGTACAAGAACTGCTTTAAAAAAAAAAAAAAAAAAAAAAATCTTTGTTTTGTAGAATGTACAGTTTCAGCATTACAGGCTGTGACAAACTTCAAAAGGGGAACTATAGGAAAACAATAAAACTTACTTAAGAAAAAAGAGGTGGTCAAAAGGCTAAAATGGTTGCAAGCAGTCTGCGAACTATTTATGAAGGTTCAAATTAAGTGTACAGCTACTCTGCAGTGAGAGAGACTACAAGCTGCTTCCAAATACAGAAAACAGAAAAGAACATGAAAATTACTAGGTTAAATGTGAAACCTGGCCAACAGATGACAAATCAGGAATTCAGTTAAAATTAGATAAATTAACGTAGAAAGTTTTTTGTATTGATGTTCACYGTTGAGGAACTAGAGATTCTCATGCCAAAGTCCTTTGAAAAAGGGACATGTTGCAGGACCTGTCTCAAGTTGAAGTGTCAGTAGAAGGGTTTCTGAACAAACAGATAAACAGACAGTGACAATTCACCTCAACTACATGACATGCCAGACAACAGCTCTGAAAGAGTAAGCAACTATTAACTGTCATGTATAACCTCTTGCTTAAATCTGATTTGGAGCCAGGGGATTGGAAGTTGGTAAATGTGACACTGCTGCTGCTCAGCTATTCAGACTAGGGAAGAACAAAAACTGTCTAGAAACCTCTACAGGAAGACCTTGTGATTGAAGAAAAGGAGTGGAAATTAGGGTAAAGGAAGGAAAAAAACCCTGCCCTAATTCCATACATACAGTGACAAGCTCTCTGAACTATTCTCATTTAAAGCCATCTTGAATTTAAAATGGATATTCTATGAAAATTTGCTCAGTAGTGTTAAAAGTAGTCTTCAAAGGGTGAATAAATGCTAGGAATATTTAGGAAACCAGCAGAGAATGAACAAATGCTACTATATAGATCTGTTATGTGCCCACATCCTGTCCCTGATGTCACAAMAGAATTAGATGCATACATGTTGTTTTGTGGGGTGTTTCGGTTAAGGACAGCTGGCATGACCAAAGSTTTGGAACAGAAGTTAGTTGAATCAGCTAGGATTCTCCAGCCAGAAAAATGAATGAGGAGAATATGCTAAGGATAATAAAATGAATGGGTGGCACGGAAAAAGTAATGGAAAATACTTCTTGGGAGACAAAATAACTGTCTACCGAGTAATCATGCAGCCAGTTCAGCACATATAAAAAGCATTACTACTAGTTAAGCTTTAGAACTTACTGTCTCAGAATGTTGCGGATGAAAGAATTTTGCACAGACCTTGAAGATCCTGTGGAGAAAAAYCCAAGTGGGACCATTCAGCACAAAAGATACTGTCTCTGGCTTGGGAATTCCCTAGGACAAACACATTTTGGAGGCTGGTGGAATATCCTGGGGAAGCATCATGATGTGTTTTCCCTAGGTCTCTACTATCACCCATTACATACCTAATGGTTTGTAATCTGAACTGGTTTGCTTGTAGTTCTCCATGKAGGTTTTCAGGCAGTATGTTTGATCTACACAACCCTAAAATGCTTGGTAACTGCCTATTAGAGAGATTCTCTTGTCCTGTAGAAAGTATAGCTGCTGATTATAGATTAGCAGCTTCCAGCAAAGGAAAAAGAGGTCACTTGCACTATTCCCAGGAAGGCCTTTAGGTTCAGGAATTGCTTGTATTTTCCTTTGYGCTCCAGTACAAAATATTTGTCTCTTAGCATTCACAGAGATAGGGGGAATTAAGTACAGAGCAATTTAGACGCATGCTGGTCTTTGGTTGGCATTTGATTTAAAAAGATAATGCCTTTACTTCTGATGTTAGAACTTCAAATACCTATCTTGGGAGCTCATGCTCCATCTAAATGTGTTTTTATTCTAATATAAAATATTCGGTAAGGTGGTACAGGTATACAAGTTGACTGACAAATTATGGATCGGTCTCACACCGAGAGAATAAATGAAGGTAACTTTGTAAAATTGACTAAACAAACCAGTAGGAAAAAAGCATAGATCTTACAAACATATCAAAGCACCAGTTCCTCTTTTAAGAACTTGTTACTCTAAATYTGTAAATTTTTTTTAATTTATCCAAAACACTCAGCAACCTATTATTAAAAGCACCAGCTTTCACGATGTCATGCTTCATAACACAAGAGCTTTGTTCTGTTCAAATCAGAACAGGGATAACTTTTTGTAGGTGAGAACTTCTCCTGAGAGGTTGGTCAGTACGGCTCGCAGGACGCATCTCTATTGGAACAGCTGATAAGATTACTACCCCTAGCTGTATGTGTCACTCACTGCACAAATGGCTGAGCTGTTCAACCTAATTTTAGTTTATCTTAAAACTCTGGATTGCGAATTGCAACAGTTTTAAGAGATCTTTGAGACAGTCTGGCTGTTCATGCAGCAAACAGCTGGAGCAATAACTTTATCAGCTGTCCTAGCGCAAGGCTTCAGTGACCAAGAGGCAAAGCCCTCAGCCTAAAAGATAAGGGCCGGGGAGGGGGGAAGTGGCCTCCAAGGAGCTGTGGCCCAGTTTTCTGTCAGTCTGTCTCAGTGGCTCGGCTGTCTTTCATGTGTGCAGTCAGTAGGGACCGAAGCAAACAAAAAAAAAAAGGCAAACAGAACACTATGTGACATTGTGTGACATCAAAACAGTGGGAACAACCCAGTAAAACAGAATATGTGGTTGCTCTTGTTTTACAAGCTTGACAGCAGATCCAAAAGTCAGAGCTAGTTATCTTCTACTCTGTTCCACTGGTATTGATGTTAGTATGTTGCTTAATTTTTTTTGAAAGGTTACAGGGGCTTGAGCCTCCAGATGACTTTCAGTGCTTTTTCAATGGAGGACAGAGAGGGGAGAACAAAACCAAAAAAACCACAAACACCTTTGCAATAGAATACTACAATATCACCAGTATTGACAGGTCCGGTCTAATCTGTCTGTAGCAGAAGGTTTTCTCTCCAGCGTGTTAAATTCTCTTCTGCACAATCTATTTTTAACTATTAGTATAAATTTACCAGCCAGTTTACACTATGTATAAATACTAGGGAAGAAAAAGATGAAACTATTGCAAATAAAGTAACAGCTGAAATTCTGAAATCTGGGATAACTGCCAAAGAGGTCAATTAAATAGACATAGGAAAGTTGTTAAAATCTTTTCTATTTCACAGCCCGATTTAAAAAAAAAAAATAATAAAAAAAGCTGTATTGCATTTTGATCCATGCCATATCTGACAAGCAAGTTTTCAAAATGAAGTTTTCACTTTTGTAGTGGAGGAATCTGCCACATTTCTATACAGTGTGTGCCACCCCTCTCTCTTTTGATCTGATCCAGTCGTTATTTCAGGATTAGCAACCTGGATTGTTGGCACATAAAACATTTGATAACACTTTTGATGTTTTCCACTCAGTTGACACTAATATTCCAAAACTATTTTAGGTGATCAGTAGGTACAGAGTACTAAATATTAGCTAGATCTCTGTAATTATTTAGTATGTAAAATATTTCTGTTTCCTCATCTCTTGACAGTAGAGGTCCAGGGTATGGGATTAGCAGTCAGAACACCTGGCACCAAACATACCAAACAGGCAGTGATTTAATGGGGGGGTCAGGGGGAAGGGGGGGAGGTGGAAGACTGAAAGAGTCAAGGCCCTACTAACGTAACTGTTCACCTCCATCTTAAGTCTCATGAGATTGGCTCGCTTCAAAGAGGCAACAGAAGGATAAACTACACAATACAAATGAACCTGGCAGACAGACCGTAGAGAACCTTAACAACATACTCGAGATCTGTATTACTGAATCCTGCAGCCTTCCCCTAGAAACTTTTGCTGAAGGAAGGAAATTCTATAAAAAAATAAGTATATGTACTAAAAAAACCATGCATCTTGGTTTCCCAGTATCTAGTTGCTAACTGGATGGCTTTTAAGGTTAAACAAAAGGGCATATGAAATCTTTCTAGCTATATTGCTAGGACAGCGTAGCGCATGTGCCGCATAGTCGAAAATAGGAAAGGTRGGATAAAGCGTTCTTCTGAAAGTATAGAAAAGAAGTTTTCTTTTGTTTGTAAAGCATCATCAGTATAGCCTGAGCTCTGTCCTTTCTCAGGTCTGTTGAAATTGACTCCCCCTCCCAGTTTGTCACCTAAGAACTTGGATTTTGCTAGACAACATTATAGAAAATGTGTGTTTATGCTCATGAATTAAGTTTTCAGTTTTAATCACAGACCACTACATGTTCTGTGATTGACCCTGTGTGGAGGAAGGTAACGTGCCATGCATTCAAATACTAACCTTTGGATTTCTATTTTAGTCTTTAAACGAATACGATTTTCTCCATCGCAAATTAATACAAAAAGGAAAAGGCCATATGACTTCACCTTCAGTCTTGTACATTTCTATGCAGGATTTTAACTCTTCTTACCGACTACATGATTTACATTTTAAACTTCTTTAATTTATACCACTCCACCTTTATATAAAGCCAAATGCTTCCCAATTTAGATATATGCAGGCATCTCATTATTTGCTGCCTTAAAGCTAAGTTGTACATCTCTTCAGTGAGCTGTTCCAAAGGACTTCCAGGCTGCCTAATTTYGATAAATACTCATTATGGCTTCTTTACAACGTTTTTTTCAGGCTTTGAAAGACCAGCCTTCTCTAGAAGAGCTGCTTTCCTGGTTTAAATACCCATTCCTCCATCTGCTAGCCTGCATGCTAGATGGGTACTCCCCACTGTCCCCACTCATCCCTCCCACCGCTCACAAGCGTGTTGGGCACAGCCCAGTCAGGCAGCAGCCCCCCCTTAGSCTGTGACCGCATCGCTCCCAGTACCGCCCTGCCCCAGCCTGGCAGCCAGACTACTGCACCGCAGAAGGTTAGAGCACTTTGATCTCAGCTGCTGGCTTCTGCAGGCTGTGCTTGCTTTGAAGCATTTTCACCATCATCTGTACATAATCTAAATCAACGTATAGTCTTCCGGAGTCTGCAGGCTTCCCCCATCCATTTGTTGCTTACAGATTTCTAGACAGCTGAAATGGGCACTCGTGGAAAGTATAAAATAGGAAGATGTGTTAGTCAGGAGGCTGTGGTCTGTGAAAAAGGGAAAAAACACCTTTGCCAGACACAGCAGAAAAAGGATTCTGGCCTTTTATTTAGGCCTGCATGGCACTCTGACAAAACACCAATTTAGATACTTATTATTTAAGCCAAACAAACAAACACACACCCACACTCACTTGAATACTGGTTGGGATTAAAAATTAACAATCCTAACAAAATCACTGTGGCAAGTAAGAGAACTCCACTAGGATTTTCTGTTGAGAAGATGACAAGGTACTGCATTTCCCTTAGAAATGGTARATGTTTCTAATGTAATTCCACATAAACCAGATAAATCTGTATTGGCCACGTGCTAAAAATGTTGCCAAAAAAAGTTCTCCAACAYCAAAATGAAAGGTATGACAGAGCTATCGCACTGAGCTATAGAACAGGTTCTTGTAAACAAATTGATGATTATTTAAATAAACAAAACAACACAAACTAACCTGCAACTTTAATACTCTACATAATGAATTATGCAGAACTTTGGCAAATAAAACACCGTATGACCAGCTATTATATTCACAGTGTAATGTGATTTAAGGAAAATTTAATGCCACATGGCTACATGCTGTTCAGTTAAACACCTTTGTCAGTGGGAACTGCAAAATGTTTCAACAGTATAAACCAGTTTGTTCTGATGTTGCCAGTACAGATACGTATCATCTATCAAAACTTAAAGGAAGTGACCATCTAATAATTTCAAAATGTAAAGGGTATTTAGCTACATTGCTTTTTATTGTACCACTCATCAAAGTTTTAGTAGTACTGAACAGCTGCAATATTTGATTTGCACAAAGCAACTGTTCGGTAGCCTACAGCAGATAATAGCTGTTAGAGGGCCTGTAGTTAGAGCAAGCTAATGAGTGCCCTGACAGAAACTGGAGCATAGTTCTTAAAAGTGAACATTTAAATTTTGTTTTTTAAAAAAAAAATAGTCTTGTTTTTTAACAAGACTGCTTACTTATGCATTGTGTTGGCATAATAAAAATACTTGAAAAAGTATCATACCTGCAGTCACACAATTTTCAGTGTCATAGTGGCAGTKAAGTTCATTGAATGAAAGATTTTTTTTGAAGCCCAATAAATTGCAAGTCTTGTAATGCTCGAGGGAATTGGTTATTACATAGTACATCTGAACTGCTTTAACCTTTGGGCTGCCCTAATGTGTATTTTTAACAAGCTGTCCTTGCATTCATGCAAGAGAATACCATTGCCATTGATTGACTTTTAGATAACAAATAYCTCCTCCATGGTTGCATACGGGTATATGACATGAGGTGATTTTAAAGCTTTCCTAAGGAAACTAAAAGAATATAGACAAAACTTGTTTTCAGAGTTGGATTTTATATACATTACACATACTTCAGAGCATTCACGATATTACTACATTTTCTTTCACCCACTTATGCTGTTGCTGCAGCAAAAGGCAATGCTCAGRCTGTTGAACACTCTATAAACATAAAGAGCAATTTACACCACCTGTAGATTGATTTTGTTATGCTTCTACCAGATGTGGTTAGTAGGAAGCTAAATCCTGCTATGGAAAATTAAGGAAGCATTAAGAAGGGTGATGAAGTGTATTCATATTGTTCTGTAAAGTTACCCGATGGAGAACAAAAGAGCGAAAGCCTAGGTTCCAAATCTGTTAAGATTTTCAATAGAAGCAGCTTATTAGCAAAACAAAAAGTTCTTATTTTTACTAGGAATGGTCCTTACTCGACAAAAGGATCCCATTAAATGCCTGTTTATAGAAAGTCCAAACAAACTCATGTCAGAGGCTTTTATTACCGTAATTCAGCATATTCAAAGTCTTGCTGACTAAGACATACTGTACACCTACTGCCACTCAATCATGGGAAACAACATGATTGAYTGCCTCTTCTAACTATTAAATAGTAATTTATATTTTGGTTATATCTAATATTTATCTAAAAATTTGTCATTACTATTTAATGTGATRTTTTTCATCTCCACTTAGAATATTATTCAGTTTTCTTAGTTAAACTTACCATTGCCCATTTTGTAAAATGGACATTTATATCACTGCATTTATGCTTATCCATTAAAATAATTCTTTTTGTCATCTTCTAAACTTAATTGTACTGCAGTCAATTATCTAGGCTTTAGAGTAACACTCCAAAATTGTCATTTGTTGATAACTTCAGTGCTACTTTGTTATATTCACAGTGGTGTCCTTCACTTGTAAATAGTAATAGTTGACTAATCTTTGCTGAATTTGACACACACACAGAGACACACAAACTGATGTGACCTGCATGTTAGTCAATCTTAATTCTTCACTACAGAAAAGTTGACTGATAACTAAGGAAGATTTTGTTACTGCAGTTTCAGAAATACAAGTGTTCAGAAAACTGGCTGATTAAATAGGTAWATAGTATTAAAAAAAATATTCTATTAACCCAAATCCAAGTTCTGAGGAAGTTCTGTAAATAGCTTGAAAGAGCCAAGAGTTATTGGAGTTATTTGTTGTGCCTGTAACACTCTTGAACAGAAAGAGTTCTGTGGGGAAATCTGTACTAAACTGACTTATGCTGTGCCTTTCAGTTCTCTGGTTGTCATGAATATATATGTGCTTATTTTCTTCAAGTGTTTTAGGGATTCTCCAACATGATTATGGTAAGTACAAAGTGTAATACTAAGAGAAACTAGGACTTTTTTTTTTTTTTTTACACCGCTTGCTCAACTGTTAGTGAAGTTAGGTTCCTCATTCATCCTCTGTTACTTAACTGCATCTAGGCTTAGCACTGAAATATTTCTTTTTAAAAGGGATACACTGATGAGTTCTGCCTCTTGGAAAGCATAAAAAGAGTCACTTTTTAATTTTTTTTTTTTTTAGTGAATGAGATCATAGGAAGAGATATGTCACAGATCTCAGTGTCACATGGAACAACAGTGGCCAGCCAGTCTGCACGTACATGTCCTGGATCTCTGGAGACAAGAATATCTGATGGAATCCAGTAATGGATAAGCTTACAACTAAAGATCCATGAAAACTTAACAGTTTCTCTGAATATTTCTTCGTCCTCTTCCTCTTTAGACTTACTGTGCTTCCAACTCTGTGGCCTTTATGAACTGGAACAGTGGATCCTTGCAAAGCCCTTTTAGTGGGTTACATTTTTGATGTAGAGACAGAGCATTTTAATTATAGTTCCTCAGATGCTGTAAAGAGACTTCTTAAAATGGACACACAGAACCTACACCAGATATTTTAACTGTTTTAAAGTTACAAACAAGCTTTGCTTTTTGCATTTAAATAGAATACTTTTATATTGTAAGTGCTTCAGATGTGTGGAGGTGTTAGTTTGCTCTTATAATATTCACAGTACTGAATGTGGAAAAAGATTTAATACACATCTTCAGTGTGCTGCTTTCCCTTAGAGGTAGTATAGTTTGTAACTGATGATTTGTAACACCTTTTGGTCATTTTGGAAAGCCTTTAAAGCTTCTATTGTTTAACTTTTTTTTTAATATGATCTTCCAGTGGCAAATTGTACCTGTCATCTGAAGCCAATGCCATGGAAGCCATTGTGTATACAAATACTGTAGTTTTTCTTTCTTAGATTCATAGGAAGCAAAGCCAAATGTAGATCTGCACTTGTTTATAAACTGAAAATGTTACTTGATAGGCTGCAAAAAGACCATTCCATCATGAAAGTGTTGGGATAGAAATGACATTCCAAAATTTAACTTTTATAACTTCGTGGATAATCTTCCTGTTCTTTATTAGCACAGGCTCCTTCTTGAAATAGCTTTTTCTTAGAAAGTTACATTTGTAATCAAATTTGAGCAGTAGGATTTTAGATTAAAGAACAGCAACATCAAAGCCATGTTAGATACAGGAGAAATTTTAATATTTGCTGAGGATCTAAGTGTTCCTGTGACCCCTGCAGAATACAGTTTTGCAATCACCAGTTTAGTGGCATTCAAGTTTTCCATGCAATAAATCATTTGATCACATCTGTACCTTTTATATGCTGTATGCCTGACCATGCCACTTGGAAGTCCTAAGGAGACGACAATTACAGTTCCTTAAATTTAAACAGTTTATAAACGAAAGTTTGCTAAAAATGAATTTGCTGTGGATTAGTGATTAGGTAGTATACTTTGCTCATGTTTAACTGTAAACGTGTGAAGCAGAAACTACCAAAGAAATACACAAGATTCATAGAAGCAGTAAACTTTGTGCTGTGCTCAAAGGATGCGTTTCCCTTACCCACATAATCTGATACGTTTCAAACAATCTGTTTACACAGTTATTAAAAATCTCAGGCGTCTATGATTAGAAACCTAGGAGAGGATCTGAAACTGCCCGCTTAGGCCACAAACATTTCCCTCCCCCAGAAGACACTGTCGTTTACAAAGCTTTCTGATATGGAGAATACAGGGTACAACAATCACAGCAAAGTAAGATCAGAAATACACTGAACCTCAGAACATTTAAGATGTTAGTTGTAGTTCCTCATTTGGGTGAGCYGTGCTGCTCTAACAAAAATTAAGAGCGAATACACTCAAAAATTTTGAAATGTAGAAAGTGTACTTGCATTGAAACTAGTTCAGACAATYGTGAACATTTTTAGTGGTTTAACACATGTGGAGCACATGCCTCATTCTATAGAAAATTATGGTAGACTCTTAAAATTCCAGTAAAATGGTTTTAAAAGTGGATACCATTACTGAATTATAATACCTGTAAGAGTAAACACAGATTGTACTGATGTTGCATTTTGGCAGACAGTCACGGGGAAAACTTTCCATTTAGCCTTTTGCAGGCAAAACATTACACCTAAATTTAAGTCAGCACCCAAGCAATACCATTAAAGTAGCTATAATCGCATCTTTGTAATAGCTGAATCATAAACTTTTAAAAGGACCATACAATAAGCAGGTGAAATTATAACTSTTTATCATGTACTTCTCTTAAGAGTGCAGCCTAAGGCTACTATCTTGATGTTTCATAGTTATTTCAAACAACTTAATGCAAGGCCACTATGTGCATGCTGGGAATCTTCAGCATCTTTTTTGTGATTGTATTGTTTAATGGTGCAAATCTTAAAATTTGCAGAAAAAAAATTTGCAGGGCTGAAATCCGAAAAGTGTGATATTGTAATTGTCCCTCAGCGATGGTGCTTTACTCTGTCCTCTACTCATTTACGTTAAAGAACCAAGAAAAGGATTCACATGCTCAGAAATACATCTACTTATGTTTTTAACATGTCAAAAAAAAACAAAAACAAAAAAAACCACACACACCAAAAAAACCCCACACAACACTGTAAACTATGTAATTGTCTTCAGACCGTGTGCTGGTGGCAAGGCATGTTCCAGTTTTCATTCATGTATTGGGTCTTTTGCATTAACCATTGTTTGCAGGAGAATTCTAACTTAAAAGCTTTTCATACTGTATGGGATTTATGCTCCTTTATCCTGCTGGTACAGACTCTCCTTGCAAGTTCTCCAAGTAGCTGGAATTCACACTGTACCTAAAATATAGGAGCCCAAACAATCCGGAGTTGCTATGCACTAAATTTTCTGATGCCTTTAAATACCTTGATGCCTGTAGACATAGAGACGCTTTCCTATTTAAAAACGAAATAAAAAAATATAGCTTTGGATACTAAAGCAGTTTTGTATTCGCCTTGTAAAAGCTTCAATACAAGGGTCTTAATTTTATTTTTAGCTTGTGTGATAACGTAGGTAAAGACTGTTAATCTTGTATAATTTTAGTGATATAAAAAGCACACAATCTCTATTGGACTATGCAAATTTAATTAAGCAACAGAACCTGGCAACTGTTGATCTTTTGTTGGCATCCACTTCCTTGCCCTTAAGTCCTTTCTTCTCCCTGAGTTTCCCAAACTTTTTAATAATTTAGATTATCCTAAAGGAAAGCCTTAATGATGAGGTAGCTTTCTATAAGGAGGGTCAAAGATTAATGTTGAAAACAAAAAATTAAGGGGTAGTATATTAATCGGGGGGGGGGGGGGGGGGGGGGGGGGGGGGCGAGGAGGAGGGGGTGATTTCTGAGGTTATCATAAACTAGCAATCTGAATTTCTGTAGTAAAACTTTCATGTTATCAGGGGAACTGCCATCCTTTTTAAACCAAAGAATGAAAATAACATGACAGTTTTGTTCTAATACAAAGCTTTGAAACTCTATTTTTGATACTCATAATGGATGTCATTCCTTGAGGTTCGGAAATCGTTCAAATTGAAGTTTTATATTTAAAAATGTGGGACAATAAAGATTAAGTTCTAGATGTTTACAGAGCCTTGTATTGTAATTTCATGTACATTTTGTATTTTAAACATTTTTGTAAGTTATGATTGCAGTGCTACTTGCAGAAATAAAGGGAAAAACTTGCATTTAGGCTCTTAAATCATAGTGTTCAAATAAATAAAAAAATGCAAATGCGTTGTCATTTATTTAAAATGCAGACCCAAATGCAGAGTGGGAAAAAACTCCCTATTTGCAATGCAGTGATAAACAGCCATGCTCAGTTGTGACATATTAAATGAGGGACATTTAATATTCCTCCTAGAAGAGTGGTGATTTTGAAGCAATATGGTAAGAGTTTGGAGCTCAACTTAGAGCCAGCAACRGTGAGCCTATGCATATGTAATGAATGATCGGCAGTGCTGACAGAGTAGCAGTTTGCACAGTAACTAGTGAGTTCCTGTTTGCAAGTATCAGTGTTTCAACTGGACAATCGCAAGATCATTTTGAGAAATTATTCCAGAAATTATTATTCAGGGACCGCATCTTAAATATTAATTTCCATTCCTGAAAGGGTGTGATCACAGGCATGATGCAGTTCAACTGTTTCAGAAATAGATGTAAAATTTCTACAAAGTCTAAATTAGATGCCAAATCTTGGCTGATGAAGCAGCGCTGAGGGAAATGCCTTTGGGAATGGTACGGTAGACTCAGGCCTTAAAGTCTACATCTCATCTCAGTGATACTAGTGCTACTGGAGAGATTTTTATCTCCCTTGCAGTTTTGTTAGAGGSTATTTTACTTCTTTGTGGAATCCCTAAGTGTATTGAGGTATGCAGGTGCGCCAAATTCAAAGTTGAAGCAAAAGCTCTGGCCTTTGGTTAGCAATGAAACATGCCCAAGAGAGAAAAGGAGCAGCGATCACRCAGCGATCTCGTACTCACATTGCACGGTGAGAACATGGGCCAGTTTAGGATTAGCCTCTTACTTAGAGTGCATGTCCTGACTGATTACCTTCACCAATGTTTTTTTATCTATAAATATAGCAGAAAGGGGTAGCTACAGTGCCAGTAACTGAATGCAAAGTAATTATATCTGGGTTTTACTAAAAATAGCACAAGGAGTTTGAAAGCTGTTCCACATGTTTTTCTAGTATGATTATCCAGTATATAATTAGCATATACCAACACTATTAATATTCCATGGATTGACTGCGTATACTTTACTGTCAATTCAAGTCTCCTTTCAGATGCAAATAGGCTGAAGGCTGATTCACTAAGATTGATAGGATAGGAATGATGAGAGGATATGCAGTCACGCCAGGGCATTTAAATCTGAGCATGGCTRACCATGAACGCTCACACTGACGCCCGTATCTGCTGTACTGCAGAGAGAAGACTTTATTCCAGGCATTGTGGAAGCACCACTTCTACCTTGTAAAACACTGTTTTTTAATTTCAGGTAAGCAGAGGGAAGGAATGTCTTGTTAAAGTCAGTGTCTTTAGAAAAGTAATCAGAAGTTTCTGTTCGTTTAGGACCCAAACCCAAAGGAAGTGCTGGCAGAAATGAAGGCCTTTTAATTCTCTTATTATAGCTAGTATTTCCTTACAATATTCCACAGCAATACTTGTGCTGTCTGCCTCGCTCCGCTTGTTTCCGGACTTCTATCCCTCCCCCTGCCATCTCTCCCAGCCTAACTCAAATACCACTGTATGCTTTGAATCTAACACTTACTCCACTAGTGAATTAGGTGAGCATTGAGATCTTTTCCAAATGGTTCCCCCACCTTTCCCCCCCCTTGGCTTTAATTAATTTACAAGAATAATATCCAGGAACTAGCCACTGCTGTAGTGATTGAAGTATAAAGGTATGCGAAAGGCCATTAAGAGCRTACTCAGTCCAACATGGAAAAGAAAAAGGATTTCTAATATATTTAAATTCATACATAGTTTTGCATACAGACTTCTCTGGTAATGGAAGTTAACACCGAACTTTATTCTGCCTACTAAAAAGGATAACTTTATCAGCCATTCTTAACACACAAAAAGCATTGTCATTTGCTGACATTCTCTAAGAAATTATTTTTACAATAACCTACTGTTACCTTTGTTACCGGTAACATCTGCTACATTTAGAAGAACAGAAGGAAAAAAATTAATGAGACTTTAAGCTAAAGAAGCAATAAAAATAGGATACTTGCTTTGCAAAGGCTTGTATGTACCATGAACTTTGCTTTACAAAAGATCGACCTACTAGAGAAGTCAAGCTATACAAGTTCTCTGAGCTGCTTCTGCAAATTTAGAGTGAAGTTTTTGTTGGTTTATTATTATTAAAGTTTATTATCTTTAAATATTGTCTAGAAACTGGAAAAAGAAAAAAAAACAAACGTATCTCTTCCTTACTGTCATTGTTGTGACATCTGCTGGTAAGAGCTGGAAGAGTGTGTGTAGTCTGTGCTTGCTCCCATTACAAGGGCTCTCCCTCAAAAAAAAAGTCATTCTATGACATTTCTCATTTGACACCTTTATTCATAAAAATACCTAGTTAAGTGTTGGTGCAATTGATGTGTATCACAGAGAAATGCATACAGTCATAGATACAAGRAAACTTCAATAGCTCATGCCTAAATAAGCCAAACAGAAGTCACATCAAGCTGCCCATGCATAGCTTAGCCTGTTAGCAAGCTATGTTAACTTCGGTGCACATCTAATAATTTAGTCCTGACCTCTTAATACCCTGCAGAAAGAGTTAAGCCTTCCATAAAGAAACACTTGGAACATCTCACAGAAACCCAATCGCATATGTAGGGTGATAATGAAGCGCAAGCATTTAAGGGGAGAATAATAAAACTGGGTGAGCAAATAAGCAAAGAACAAAAAATCCTAGAGAGTCACTGTTTGTTTTTTCAGCAAGGCCATGTTTTGGTGCCAGATCATTAATTAACAACAAACCCAGTATTGTTAAAAGTAGTTTTTGTGACATCTAGAAAACACACATATAGATCTTTCTCAAATCAGGCATTTGATGCCCGAGGGCCTCAGCCCTTGCAGATTTATTTCAAAATACAATGTTGCCATTCAACTTTTCTTACAGAAAAATTCACTGTGACAAAGCCAATAAAAAAGGAAGATATATTTATGATAAACACTTCTGCATGTAGGAGCTGTGTTATCTATCCGTAAAGATAAAAAGGAACCAATGGAAGTATAAAAAGTTGGGTCTGGAAGAAATCAAAAAGATGTACAGCATGGAAAACTCCTGAAGGTTGGACAGTGATTCTCTAGGTCAGAGGGTGGGGGGCATGGGTTAAAGGGCCTGAAAATGATATAGGCAAGAAATAAAGAGCAGTTCTGATCAGAGAGGYCCTGCCCCTTGCATCAAGAATTTCAGTGCCAACAGATAACTCTGTGGTAGTTCATATTGCAAATAATTGACAGTGACTATTTGCACCCCAGATGCTGTTTGTTGGGTGTTTGCTATTTGGTTTTGTTGTTGTTGTTTTTTTTTTCCCCCCACCAGTCTTAATAATCAGACTCCACTTTTGTTTCTAGTATCAATGCAGTTYCGTCCTCCCATGCACTCATACTCTTTCCCTATCCACCTGACCTCTAGTATATGAGGAAAGCTACTGTCAGTCTGTTCTTTCTGTAATTTTTTATCGAAGTGTCATAATTCTCAAGGAAAAGTGATGCACCTAACAAGGACTCAGACATTCATGAAAATATTGCTTGGGAATGCAGGGTTGGATTATCAGTGGCATCACATTAAATAAGTTGGGGGGAAAAGGGAGCAACTACTTTTAGAAGTTCTTGTGTCAGTGGAATGAGAAATGACTGATGACTTGGAAAGGTCCTTCTTTTAATAAAAAGCAGAGAAGACAAGGAAGCAGACTGTTGAAAATCTTGTCAGTTGAGTAGGTGAATGTTTCTGAGAAAACAGGTAGTTTTAAATACAATAAGCACCTCTACACCTTAACAACTGTAGCATCTAGTACCAAACATACAAGTTCCTAAGCCAAACTTCTAAACGTACTAGATCTTCTGCAAGTAGCAAGGGTAAAGCTAGCATAGCACTGGCTTTAACACTAACATCAGCTTTTGGGATTTAGTCTAGCATTGAGCATTTTTTTTAGGACAAGGCATGAAAGGTCAGGGTTGCCTTCCTAAATTTAATATAGCTTGGTACAAAAGGTGCGATGGATTCTCTCTGCCAAGGCAGCAACACTGCAAGAAACACACACGACACAGAACAGCTGAGCGTTCTCCCAGTTCTCTTACACACATGGTAAGTTTTTCCTCATTGCAAAAAAAGGATCTGTTTGTAAATATTCCATGAACCCCCCGGTGTATCCACCAGCCAAGACTTTCTTACAATGTGTTGGAAAAGGACAAGAAAAACTTTTAGAAGTCAGTATGTCACTGTTTTCAAGTAGGAAATTCTGTGAGTATGATGTAAGAACAGATTTTTCCAGTCTTCTGTCATTTGAACAAGTGCCTTCAAAGCTGCTGCACAGCCTGCTCCAAAGCACTGGTTTTCTATAATTTAATGAATTATGTTTTAATTTTAAGGTCTGGCACTGTAAGAAATGCATCATAATAAAGGTGCAACCATTTAGAAATCAGAAACAGCAGATGTGCAGATTTCCAGTTTAACTGCCATTAATTCAACACGTACACTGTGTGCTTGCTCGTAAGACATTAATCCTTGCAACTGCCTGTTACTTAGAAGAGTTGCTGTTCAGGTCTGTGCTGTGTGATTGTCTTAAGTTCTTGCAGTAATTGTTCCTTGTCTCTAGCTGCACTAATTGGCACACTTACTATTTTGATGGTACATGCATTTGTGCAATTCCATGTTCCCACCGCTTCTTCCCTTACCAGGAATAAGAATTTGCTTATAAAATCTTCAACAGAAAGCAAATATGAGAGGTCCAGGATAACTGTATTCAAGTAACAGCAAATACCGCCCTGTGACATTTGCCTGGCTGTAGTTACAGTAGCTGGATGAGGAGTACAAGTCATCAAGCCAATAGGACAAATAAGGCAATACTGAAACTGAATTAAGTGCTACTATGGGATTATTTTTTCTAAGGATATGAAAAAAAGAAGCTATGCCAAGAATGTCATCATTGCCATCTGACCTCACCACTGACAGAAATTATAATGGAAAAGTTGCACAAACAATGAAGAAAACAAGCAATCCAACACTGGCCAAATATTGGGCTGAATGACATCGTGGTTTGGAGAGACAGGGAGAGACATATATTTTGTGACTGTCAGCAGAGTTTCACTGAGAGTCTAAAATGCTGATTGTCTGAGCCTAAATCCTTTGGAACTAATCCAGCTGCTAAAATGACACTGGAGACCAATAAGGTTTCCCTAGCTAGAAAGGGGAATACAAAACATACAAAAGAAAAAAAGAAAGAAATATTTTGGTTATTGCACAGGTCTGTCTCCAAYTGCAGTCTTCCACTACTACGAAAGGTTAACCGCAACTCCTACTTCATAGCAGAAAGCAGAAAAATCTCTCGCAAAGTTCTTACCAATACTTTTTAGATAGCAGTTAAGCTGTATAAAACACCCTTTAGATAAACAAGAGTTAAACATATCACTGGCTAAGCAGGGCATGTTCTAGTGTTTATTGTTCATTTTTGCCCTYCCTCCTGGATCCCCCCCACAGGGACTGTGCCTTCATTGCTTTATATCACTTGCACTTATGTTACACTATTCTCAAGATTTTTTCCAAGAGAATATGAACTCTTAGCAGTTCAAACATCGGACTAGCTGAGTAAAATGCAATTCTATCAATTGTAACAAAAAATCCCRTTTGGTTGGAAGAGCACAGCCTAAATACAGTACAATACTGAGCGACATTAAATATTTAAACAGTGACCAAGTCTTTCATAAACTAAGTAACAAAAATGAAAAAGGCAATTAAATTCTATATTTCCACTCAGCTTTTAAGAYAGCTTTTAAGCTACATTGTGTTTCTTCCATCCAAAATACACAGGTATCTTATGCATCACTGAAGGCCACTTTGCAGACAGTAGAGATCTGCCACRGATGGGCCCAAGTAAGTAGAATCAGAACTGGATACCATGCGACATAAAAAATGTTCAGTTCTCATGTTAAAAAAAAAAAAAAAGAAGAAAAAAAAAATCACATTATTGAGATACACRGAGCTCGCTTGTTGAGCTGTTCTGGAAGTGTTTCTCAAGCTCTCAAATTTGTTTAAAACAAGCAAGCACCTTCAAATCTTTATTTGGTATTGCTGGCACTCTACTGCGTCAGATAGATACAATCAAATTTTCTACTCTCAACAGCATACTGACATTTTTAGGAACTTTTTTTAGAAGGCAAACTGCAGCTTGGGGGCAGGGGCAGGGTTGCTACAACATTTAATCAATGTAGAGATCCCATTTTTATGCCTGCTGTTCTAATTCCCCCCAAGAAAAGGCAGTGGTAAGAAAAAAGTTCACAAACAATTAGACACACCTCATCTTTTCACTGAGTTTTCAGGACACTTCTCTGGAGTCTCTTTTGTCTAGCAAATGAGGTGCAAGCGCTCATGAAACACATACCTGAATCCAGCTCATACTTTGTGAGCTTCCCAAAGGCACAGATATTGGGCATAAAGTGAGAAGTTAATGGCACACCACGTTTATTTGCAACTGAGAGAGARGTTTAGGATCACATGCAGTTTTAATTATTTCTCCCCATTTGTATATTTTGAGTCACTTTATTCTCAGTAAGACTCCCACAAAATAAACATAAGCAGGGAGGAATAGAYGAAATCTTACATGCAGAAAGGTCACTGAGGAAAACAGCTTTGGCCTGCCTGTACCGAACCAAACAGAGCTAATTAGGAGGTTCACAACCTTTACAATGTCCCTCTGTACCATGCTCCAGTGAAGCCACTGCTGCTTCTAGTTCTAATTAACTAAGGACTGGACTATCTTATACCTTTTTCTGACCATAAACAGTGATAGAAAATAGCTTTTCCCAGAAGACGCTAATGGAATGACAGCTAACCAAGGTACAATGTCTCTAGCTGAAAGCGAAGTCCGAATTTCTGGTACCACTGCTCATATGGCAGTCACATACGCTTAATCACAGGGCTGAGGAGAACAAAGCTGAAGAGTTCAGTGGAGACTGCTTTTAAAAGGAGAAAATGCCAGGAAGCCTACAAAGAGGAAAAGGTTGGAAATCGGCTACCCCTGAGTGGTGGGTATTGTCTGGTCTCTATCAAGAGCCAGTAATAAGCTACATATAACTACAGCATGCTGTTTTCAGTGTACAGACTGACACAGAACACAGGGCCTCAGTGAAACTGTGTTCTGCAGCAAGGGGCAGTATCCATCAAAGGGAGAGGAGAGAATTTAACACCTCATTGAGACAAAAACGAAGTTTAGTAAAAGAAATGATGTCTAATATGTGGAAACATTTACATACATATGGAAGGGAAACAGTCTTTATTCTAAGAGGGTGGCCCAACTGCCTCCTGCTCAAGAAAAGAATAGGATCYGGAAGAAGGAGGGCAGCAGGAGAGATTAAACTGGTATAAATCCTCTAAAGACTTGAAAGGGAATAATGGCTGTAAAAGCTAAAGATGCCCCACCAAAAAGGTGGAAGACACAAAGGCTAAACCCTTAAGTAGCTCTTATCAGAAGGGGAAAGAGCAAAGCTGTTTACTGCACAAAAAGAGAGCTTTCTCACATAGTATAAATGCACCTAGACTAAACATGGGCTTGGTTGTTTATTTCTACACCTGTCTTTTATTAGAAAAAAACAAACAAACAAAAATAACAAACCTGCTTGCTCTGAGCATTATGATTGAACACTGTATTCACAATCTAAATCATACAACTCACGCTGGTTACAGTAATCCGGGTAACAGCAAGGCATTCCTTATCCTAACACGTGGTGAATCTACAAACTGAGACTTCAGGACACTTAAGCAAGTGACCCAGCTACCCAGTACTTCACCCACTCAGTTGAAATAGTAACAGAGCAGGTTCCCAGTTCAAAAGGCACGGCGCGGGGAAGAGCTGACACTGTTACACGTGCCAGAGAGGCAAAAATAACTTCTAGTAACTGTTGGCCATACTGGACCACACTTTCCATTATGAGATATTTCAAATAAATGCAAAAAAATCATGTTAGTCACCAAGGAGACAGTCTCCACTCAGCTTGAAAGCAGCAAGTGTTTAATATTAATCATAGGGAGTCAAGAAATTAAAAAATATCATAGCTAGCTGAAATACAGATGAGTTTCAAGTGGGTATTACATAACTATCTGAGTTTGTGCAGGACTCTAAGGTAAATGTTTTCTTAAGCAATCATCATTTGAATTCCATCAAGTTATTTTCCACTATGTCCCACAGAGAGAACATAAAATCTCTGTTAAGTACTGCGATCCCCAGTTCCCAGAACTCGATATATGTTTTGGTTCACATTTCAGGTCACRTATATAAAGCATTTTAGGGTCTTATCGGTTATGATGTGCACCTTTTAGTCTCAGTATTTGTCAACATACCACATATCGATCATGAGTTGTTCCATCACCAATCTTTCCTGTAACTCAAACTTTTAACCATTCACAGCTTTATCAATAATTTCCCTCCCCACTCCCAGAYAGATTTACTATTTAAAGTCAGTCCCAAACCAGAGGAAATTTAAGGTGCTAATGGAAGGATAATTGCTTCTTTCCCTCTCCGTGCCACTTAGTGAATCCATATCAGATTCCACTTGGGAGGAGAACAGAAGGGCCAGCAATACAGATCCTCCTAGTTAGGAACCCTAATGCAAAAGCCAGGATTAGACAGCTTCAGATGATGCACTCCCAACAGGTCCCCAGCTCTCACTGTGCTCATGAAGGAAGCAAGCTGCTAAGCAGCAAATATGTGGGGAGGGGGACAGGATAGTGCTGCTCAAGTGCTTATATTATCTGCAAGATAYATCTGCAATGGCTGTAATGCCTCCTGCCAGCTCTTTGGTTAGAGCTGTTTGTGTTATCTCACTCCTTTCTGTTCCTATTATTTCATATTTACAGTCTYCCTTTTCAGCTCCAAAATTCTGCTGTCACTGAAAGATACTCAGGTTCACCTAATGCCTTATTTATGCCCCAACATCAAATTCACTTAAGTAACAGATGGTGGTTGATGAACCCTAGAAATTTTTAACACATGCTTCTCTTCTSAGTTTCATTAATTTAAAAGTCATCAATAATTTATATATAAACAATTAATTGAGTGTCCCTCTCTTGTTCCTACAACAGTACAGAACCATCCAAACCACATGAAACAATTGCCTCAAACACCAGCCATGCTAAACAACTGCTCAGAAAATCTTCAGTCTCCCCCTGCCACAAAAGGTACTACCTGAAAGATAGTATTACACAACTGGTTTACACAATTTGTTTCCACAAAACAAATACACAACTAAAGAAGAGGGTACATGAAGGTGTATTTATGAAAGGCARCATTAAATCTTACAGAACAGATTCCTGGTATCCCAAAATTTACCACAGTGCACGTCTCAAAAAAAAATTAAGGGGAAAAAAACCCCACCCCTCTGCAGCCTTATTTTTCTAAAAAGTATTGCRGAATTTTGCACGGAGAAATCTCCCTTTGTAAGAAACAAGATACTTGGCAAAAGGGGCTGGATTCAGAGGCATGGCCAGCTAGGACTGATGATTCAGTGAGGGCTTTCAGGAAGAGATGCTGTTCCAAAAGGAAAAAAACTTGTCCTTCAGGAAAAGGGCTTCCTGCTCTAGCAGGGTTAAGAGGAAATCTTTGTTTGCTCASTGTTGGGAACATTTAAATTATTTTCTCTAAAAAGTCTGCATAATTACRGCTGGCCTTGGTTGGCCTTCCAGCAACTACTGTAGCCACTCCACTGGCCCCACACAGCTGGAGCAATGTTTACAACAGTCGAAGAGCTGAGCTCTTCTCAGAACATGGTGGGTGGGCKGGGAACAGTAGGCACAAAGTGTGCTCACGCTGCACAGCAGCAAACTCTATATTCACCAACATCAACACCCTTCTCTCTGCTCCGAGTTCTGACTTAAAAGCCAACCCATGCACCTCAGTTTGTCAGACACCCCTTGATACTTCCTATAAATACCTTCCCATCAGCATGTCCTCCCAGAAATGTCCATTAAATTACTCTTACAGCAGTGCAGAAAGGCTTATTTATAAAGCTCCACATTAGCAATCTTTCAGGGAACGCTGCAGCAAGATAAAAGCAGAGGCACTTTTTGAAAGGGAGGAATGTTTTCCCATCATGAAGCATTATCAAGAGAACATTATCTTCAATACTTTAATACATTTGAGTCAAAAGGCTATATGTGCGGTTTGACTGTTGGTCTGAAATGGACTGCATTTACTGTATTTATCTAGAAAAATAACATTTTTTTAAAAAGTTATTTCTTTGTGCTTCTAAATGAAAGTCTGAACAACTGGGAGGGGGATAAAGAAGAGGGAATAAAAAAAAAAAAAATCACAAGTTACCGATCTTATTCAGTGTTGAGATACTATGTGAAAATAGAGCATGTAAAACAAACGCAATTTTAAACTAAATGTTAATATCATGCTTCAAATATACCCAAATGTAGCCAAAACTAGATGAGCTCCTTTCACAAACGAAGTCTAGATTTAGGGACTATCAGAGGAAACCTGGGCAGTGTTGGCTGTTGCTTTGGGCAGATCGCTGGCCTAGACTACCCGTGCAAATCCACTCAGAAAAAGGTTCAAGAAAATCACACAACAGGTAACTCCATACAAAAGGCTTGCAATGCAGAGGTTACGGAGTGTCCACCACACACAAGTGGGGTACATTCTGAAGAGGGAATATACAAAGAACAGGCCAGAGAAATGCGAGACCCTTATATCTGAAACACAGTCTGGGCTGTGCCACAAAGGCATTCTGGAAACACAATTTGTGGAGCTACTCATGAGCTCCTACTCAAAAGGTAGGAGAAAAGCTTTCCTTTCACRCTAATTTTATTACATCACTCTTGGTATAAATTTCCACTTCCATTTTCATATTAAAAAAAACAAACAAACCTACCATRCTTTACTCCTTTTAGCACTGCAAAGCCACCACAGTGACAGAGAGTATTTTGGATTATTTTCCGTATTATTCATGGTCATCTATTCACAAACTTGCCATTGGTGAAGAAGCAGCGAGGTTGAGCTTCAGATCTTAGATTTTATTTGTCATTCAYGAAAAACATCTTCTTGTAAATCTATCAAATTTGGAGTGATTGAAAGGCAGTAAGCGTGAAACTTTATATAATTTCTAAAGCACATCAGCAGAACCCATTTAAGAGAGAAGAGGGGATAAGTGGTATTCTCTCCAACACTGTATCTTCCAGTGAAGCAGACTGTCGTACTAGTTGCCATTCTGCACAGCATGGCTACTCACCCACRATGCTATCTGAACAACACGGGTCTGCAAAGCACTGTGTTACTTGCATCAAGAAAGGTACTGAAAAACTAATCTCTCAGATATCAATGTTCTGCTGTTGATTTGGGGGACTAAGGATGGAGGTTTTTTTAATACGAAAATTCAAAAAACAGACTATGGTTTATGTGGGTAAAAAATAAAAATGAACGATAAACCACAGAGTCTTATTTTTCCTGGGTACACTGAACAATAGAGAAAAACATTCAAGTGGGGGCAGGGAGGGCAGTGGTTTTGAGCAGTCAGGGAAAAATGCAAGTCCTCTTACACAAAGAGTTTGTAGACTTCAATTTTTAGTGGCAGTCTGTTAAACAGCAACTATATTTTTCCTGTATACWTCACAAATTTTATATCTACAGCTAATATGAAACTGAATATTTCTGAAATTGGTAAAAATACATAGGAATGAGAAGAATTTCTGAAGGGACGTGCTGTGCTTGCTAAATAGAATTCAAAAGTTACTCATTAATTCAGTAATAGCTTTTCTGAAGAATTTGACTCAAATGCCAGAGTTATAAATTCAAGGGTTCTAAGATCCAAGGGTGTCTGCTTCATTACCAGCTCCATAATTRTACCTCAAACAAAGTTGTGTGCTTTTTACAGTGACATCAATACAAATATTACATGTTCTCTCTTGCTAATTAAGACTTGTTTTACAGGGATGAAAACTGAGGTGTTGGCATAAGAAAAGCTGTTCCTTGGCGCTTCTGTCTGATTTCAAATCCAATTTCCTATTCTATATCTAGAGGCTAAACCTTCATTTATGCTCAATGACAGAYGTGCAATGAACAAACTGCAACCTTTCGGGCACTTTCATTTATCTTAACTCTCTCAAAAAAATCTAGAGTCCATCATCTTATAACCAGTTGAGACTGCAGCTCATGAGACTAGCAACATGAGCAGAATGACCTCGGTGCTGTTAACTGCATCCCCACTTGTCCAGCTTTTTGATGTAACTCCACTCAGAGCTGCTGAGTCTGTTGCTGGCAGTTCCAGAGCTACCCAGCTCAAAGCTGGTTTAGTTAAATCTACAAAGTGCTTTGACTGATTTTTCTCCTCACCTTCACTGCTCCATTTCTGGCCTATCCAGGATTATCCCAAGAATAGTCTGCCAGCAGTAATGCTCTTTGCCTCCAGCTCATCCCATCCTATCCACAGTATTGGCTAATACTGCAGACTGCCTCCTCAGCATATTTGCAACCTGCTTTTCCTGTTCAAAACAGGTCAGAAAATCATACCACCTTCTAAATCCTTAGAAGAGCGATGGTAATCTCTATGCCACTAGCCAAAATAGTCTAGTCATTACAAACCCTCTGAAAGCCACAATATCCAAAATTGAACTTGTCCTGTAGTTGGAAGGTCTWCAGGCCCACCTCAGTTGCAAGTTACTACACTACAACATCACCGTGCTATTTCCTCAGAGTGGCCATATTTAAAAAAGAACAATTGGATGATGTCCTGGTGCCAGTGAACAGAATAGGAAAAACAAAACAAAACACACACCCCTCAATATTGCCTTCACTGCATTCACAATTTCCCCTGATGTTAGCACACGGACTCTCTGTGACGCCACCGCCAGTGTCTAGGCCCATGGCATTATAATTTACTTTCTTTTCCAAACCAGCTCCAAAACTGTCCCCACAACCTGAAAATTCTGAAATTAGAATCCTTTATTTTCTGGGGGCTTACTTTGTACAAAGTAAGATCAGGCTACTCTAGTAAAAACACTGACATGCTGTTATCTCTCAGTCACCAATATCTTTTAGCTGAGCAAAAAGATTAAATTYAGAGACAAGCAGAAGTCACATGTCATTGAAAACACAGAAGCTGCCATCCTTATAAGCCTTTTTCTCCTCACGAGCGAGAGAAATGGTCTATTATTCATATAAGCACTAAAAGGTATAATTCCAACTTTTTACTGCTTGTTTAGGATATATCCACTTACACCCTGCAGGTCATCATCTAACCTGCTCTCCAGATTCCATCAGGAATATGATGTACTTGACTTCTGATAGGTCATTTTAGAAGGATTTAAGAGGTAAATACCACACACAAAACATACAGCATTGTAGAGCAATCTTACAATTTACATTCATCAGGCATAGATTACTTCAGTGTCAGTAGAAATTAAGCAAAATTGATTGTATTTTTGTTTCTGCACTGCTTTTCAAAAAAGATAGTCCTGACCTTTTCAAGCACTTTTAAAATCAATGCTACTACTACAGTTAATATTCAATGYAGTTTGCATGGATTTCCACAGTAAAATTCATGATTGCACAAGGACTGCATTGCATCAAACAGAAGAAAGACACACCTAATCCAATGGGAACAAGATCCACATTTTCAGAGCATGTTTACATTAGAATTCATTGGATTAAGTTGTAGCAACAAATGGTACACTCAAGATGAGACTCAGCTGTCCTTTCCTCACTTCACCTGTCACTCCCTGGCTAGCGGTGAGGAAGCACCTATTCCTTACCTGTTTCTGCTGTTCAGTTACAGCACACCTTTACTTTTGTCCCACAGCAGGTCTTTGTGTATCTGCCATCCATGATGAAGGCAGTACACACCTGGACCTAGGAAGACAGATCCCTAACAGCAAAATAGTACAGAAAACATCAGGAAAAGTTCTTGCTCTTCCTGACAAGCCCACAAGTGCTAGCTTTCAATGCAGCAAAGAAAGCTAAATTCTGCTGCGACTCCATTGCATAAATCAGAGAGATTTTTCCAACAAACCTATCAACAGTTTTTCAGAGCTTCTGGAAGAAAATTCCTGTAGGTTTCCCCCTCCCCAGAATACCATCATACGTTTCAGTCTTCCTCTCCTCCGTTATTCTGATGTGGTTTCCTTCCATCTGTAGTCTGATCTTGTGGATGGTGGTAAGAAGAAATATAACAATGTTTCCTTCATTTTGCTCCTGCATACGTTTTAATATCATTCTTTTAAAAACACCCAGCATAAAGATTTTTCATGCCTTTTGCACATAAATACATATTTTAAAAGCTACATTTGCATGAATTTCAAGCATCCTAAGTTATTTTAAAAGGGAATATACACATACAAGTGATTCATGGCAGTAGCTCATCAGCTTTTCCYCCATCCCCAGCAAGCAGAAAATTAAGTGCTGATAACAGGTGATGATTAAAAACAAATAAACCAGCAACAACAACAACAAACTTTGGAAAGTTACAATGCTGTAACAGCCAAGCTAGAAGGTAGGGACCAGTACAAGAAATTGATAAAAGCCAGAACAATTGCACATTCATCAGGTCTATTGTAAAAGCTGCTCTCCCAAAATAAAAGCAACACAACATGTTGTTCACATTTTTACTTATTGCTCAACAAGGGAAGAATGTCCTTGAAGGTCTACAAGCAGTAAAAGGCATTGAACATTCCCAGGCTTTTGACACAAGGTGGGTTGCATTCCAATAAATCTAAATTTTTTATTCTATTGGTATTGTCTCAACCTTGCTAACTTTTCTCTAAACTCTCCCTTGTTTCTAACCATTCCTTTATACTTTCCGCTACCTCAAAATTCCTAGTGCAGGATCAGAAGTCCGAGTAAAATAAATACTCATTACACTTACAGGAAGAAAGAAAAGAAAAAAAGAAATGGAAAAAACCCCAGCATTTTAAAACTAGAATTTCTAATGTAAAAAATTAGGGTTTTATATGCTTTCACTTTAAAACATACCTTGCAAATGAGCTTATTATTTTTTCCTTATAATTCCATTGCTACGTTCACATTTTAAACAAGTTAAAAATACCTCACTTGTTCTTGAACTGTGTGGGAAACATCATGACACTCAATACAGGGAATGCTTCAAACCAACAAAAATCTACAAAGACAACTCACTTGTTTGAAGGTTAAGGGTTGTGGGAGAGAGTGTTTGTTTGTTTAATTTTTTAAATAGCAGAACTATTCGTATACAAATCCCCTCCTCCCCCCCCCCCCCCCAATCATTCCTAATTTCACAGAATTCTCTCTTGAACAAATGAGGCAGTCCCAAAATGTGACAAGTACTAGACCAACACAAGAAGATCTAATACTAAACATTAAAAACCTCTCCCCATTTTTAGGATACCTCTTTCTACACTACATACACACTATAGTCTGAGTGATTAACATGCATGAGATCCTCTACAAAGAGAATTTCTGAAGACTGTTAGTTCATGGAGCTCAACACGGCCAAAGGAAATGACCTGAGAGATGGGGGAAAGGCTGAAAATGAAAACAAGCCTACATCATCAATTTGGCTTTTTCTTTACGAGGGGAAATTTAACACATACAGGGTGATTCAGAAGATCAGATGTGGGCCTTAGATGGAGGGGCAAAGGGTCAAGTCTGGTTCTCCTCATGCTGAGCTCCAGCTCCCTCCGAGCCGTATGCACAGGCAAAGGCAGCATCAAGAGGAGGGCAAGTACCGGCATCCCTGTGTATCTCTGGCCACCGTGCCAGGAAATCCAGCAGCTGTGGATCTGGAGTAGGCTGGAAACAGGATCCAAAGCAATGAGAACAGCAAATTTGCTCTCTGCCAACAGTAGTTAACAACCCCCAGCAATGAGGAGCTGAACAAGCAGCTTGAGAAAGTCATCACCTCTCAAAGAGAAACCCTGCCAATATTGAGGCCATTATGCCACAACAAGGAAACCAAGAATCAACCACAAGGCCAAGAGCAAGTAAACCAATCAGCAAAGCATAAACACCACACTCAGACCTACCGTTTGGGAGCAGAGAGCCATCGCAATCAACCGCGTGTCCAACTTGGGCTGCGATCATGCTTTTCACTACCAAATTTAATTGGTCGCAAACCCTTAACTTTATGCTATTGGTATAAACTTTTTTCTTTCTTAAAGCCAGAAGACTAAAGTCATTTCGCTTTCATTTCTTGGTCCCACAGTTTCTTACGTTCCAAAATAGTATGTCATTTTACTATGACCTAAAATAGGTCACACTTAAAGCACTCCTTTTCCACCAGATTTCTGTTAGACATTTTAATGATTTCTTTTTGTAGGGCAATTTTTAAAAGTTTATTTTTCCAACTAAAGACAGTCAGATACTACTGTAATTTTCACAATTTGGAATAAACTTGTGCATTTCAAAACAACCCTAACAAATATCAATGAATGCACCACTYGACACGGAAAACATTTAAAATAGAAAAACAAGAACAAAACTGAAAAAAAATTAAATCAACTGTTTTATGGGAAACATAATGACCTCCGATTTTAAGACTAACTGACATCAGCTTACTTACTGACATTTGCATGCAGAAGCTTCTACTGCAGTTGCTAACAACGGAACT
Organism: Oceanodroma leucorhoa; assembly: GCA_030449065.1. NCBI lineage: Eukaryota > Metazoa > Chordata > Aves > Procellariiformes > Oceanodroma > Oceanodroma leucorhoa. Next base: position 1,347,514 of record JASVER010000007.1, on the reverse strand, counting down.
CACAGGCCCCCACGCACTCGTATTTCAAATACACTCCTCGAAAATCCTGATCGAAAGGGGACATCTACTGGTAGCAAATATTAGTGTAGGCAGTAAACGCCAAACCAACAGTTTAACAAAATTACAATACCAAACTAAARATCGACTTGTGCTCCTGACAAATCTAAAAAATGCTACTCCTGACACTAAATAAAGATTACTAAAAAGCGCAAAAAAACCCAAAACACCAACCCCACAGCAAAAGTTATTCTCTCAAAGACACAGCTAATATTAAATAGACACAATTATAACAGTACTTTAGTAATGGTTACAGAAGGGAAGGCATTTTATTTAAACTCTACTTTTTATTATCAACATTACTTCCAACATGAAGTAGCTAGATTTTTTTAAAAAATCATGAAATATATAAAGTAAAATGAAAAAGGAATATAATAACACACCAATATAAGAAACGGCAATTGGCAAGTCTAGATTAACATACCATAATCTTTGAGTATTTACATTTCCAACTGCATCTCCAACTAAATAATATAGTGGCCCTCACCCGATTATACAAAAAGAAAAAAAAGGGGGGGGGGGGGGAATTCAGGTCTCTGATTTACTTTGGGTTTGCTTTTTAAAAATCCATATAACAAGTAGATCTAAAAAGGCAAAGTTTTAAACGGACCACAGGCAAACCTTGGCATRTATCAGGAGAGTTTTCTGCTTTAGAATATTTCAGGTTACCTTTAGACACAATCAGCTTTTAGAAGATACTGTAAGAGGTAGACTCAAAATTCATTACTACAGACTTTGTCAAATACAGATCCGTACAAAACAGGATGTAACTGGGTAAACAAGCAAGCCTTGTGATTCATTTTAACTGACTGAAATGAAACAAATACTATTTCAAAAATAGTGTTGAAAGGCTTTTTTTATTTTAAAAAAAATCAGGAATTGAGTTTCACTAATAGAAGTTTGTTGAAAATAACTTAGTTCATATAAATAAACAAAACTTATAAGACTGTCTAGTGAGAGTCTGCTCTCCAGAAGATGAAATTCCAACACAAAACACCTGATCTGGAAGCACAGCTGCAACTGTTAAACCAGAAAATGGCCATTTCAAACTCTTCYGTCTCACCTCATCTCAAACAAAAGTAATAAGAATAAGCTATCTTCTCTCTAAACTGGGGAGGAACACCCCATGGGATGACCAACATATAAATGATTTCTAGGTAAAACTATTAGTAGCAAGAGAATGGGAGCAGAAATACATGAGTAAAGKTATCATCTCCAAATTAGCACTATCAGAAGCATGAATCTAAGAGACAAAATACAAACAATGCTAATTCTGTTCTTCGATTATATAATAYGGCAATACAATTGAAGGTAAGGCATTTTGCTGATTGTGAGCACAGAACAAGCTTCTTTTTGAGAAACAAGTTTTGTGGCTGATGASAGAGTGTGAGGACCCTTTCTTTAACAATAGTAACCATCAAACCACAGTTCTTTCCTAAACTTCATTCTTTGGTGAGACAGTCAAAGCYTAACACTTTCTGTATTTATTTTTCTTATTCCATTAAACCACGTGGATGTAAAACCAGCAAACCCTTTGATAAGGCTTCCACAACACAGCATGGTCTAAAAATTCAAYCACAAGGAATAAATGCATACACCAAAGAGAAGAAAAAATATTCAGGCCTTACCCCAAGTTCCCAGCCTTCTCCAGTGACGTAAGCCATCATTGAGAGATGTGTGATGCAAGTGTTTGTGTTCCGTTTGTAAAGGAGAACTCTTGGATTTGAAAGCCAGCTCATCAGCTATAAAGCCTCTACTGCCAAACTGCAGGTGAGCGGCTCCAAACCGACATAACGTCTGGCGCGTGCTGCTTCYAGGAGCACAGCTAAGGTACAAAGGTAAGCACACCTTAACTTCCAGAAGTTACCTGCCATACCTGAGGTCTCCAACATCCAAAATATGTCTGCCTCAACACAAGCCCTCCCCCTGGCCCCAGAGCAGACTCCCCCCCTCCCAGCTGAGCCACACAAACCCTGGGGGGCAGCCCGCCCGCTGGGTCACATCCACMGGGCCGGGCGGGGAGGGGAGGGCCCAGCTGCGTGGGATTTGTTCCTTAGCCTCGAGCAAGAAAACTTCCAACGCCCACTGCAAACACCGTCTGGTTGTGCTCGGGGCGGGGGGGAAAGGCCGTTTGCCATCGGATGTCGGGTTTTGGGACACGGTGGAGGGAGGCCGACGTGCCGTCTGACACGGCGGGGAGACGGGCCCGCCAGGGCCACAGCCACCTGCGGAGGCTCCTCTGCCCCCCCCAGCCCTGGCGCCGACCCCCCAGGGAGCGCGCTCGGGCACGGGCCCGTCCCATTTTCCCGGCGGAACAGGGTAAAACGCCGGGCGGCAAGATGAAGRCCGCCTTCGCTTTTCACCTCAGGCGGGCTTGGGTGCCCGGGCGAGCCGCGGCCGGCGGGAGGGGCCGCTCGCCGCGGGCCCCGCGCGGCTGAGGGGAGCGACGGCCGCGGGCAGCGCGAGCCGCCCCCCACCCCGCCGGGAGGGGGCGGGAACGGACACCCGCGGCCCTGCAGAGCCGCCCGGAGCSCCCGCAGGCGCAGGGGAAGGGCCTGCCCTCCCCGCCACCCCCGCCCCACAACAAGGCCAGCGGCCAGCCTTTGTTATTATTATTGCTACTACCCCTCCTACTTTTTTTTTTTTTTTAAATACTGGAGCAATATGCATTTAAGTGAGCTGTTCCACTGTTTGTTGTTTTACTATTATTTTCTTTCATGCTTCTTTTAGGCAAGACCGCAGTTTTCAATACAAACAAGACAGTTCAGAGTAAGGGTGGCTCCAGGTCTGGCCTCTTGTCAGACAGGGGCCTGGGAGTCTATCGCTGCCCTTGCAGTCGTTTTGCACAGACGACTTCTAAAAAACATACACTGCTCGCAAGGCCCACGTGTGAGGTTTTATACAAACACAGGGCCTGAAACATCCGAGTTCCATTTCTATGACTATTTTCCACCATCTTATGCTAACGAGGCATTAAAACAGCAGTTGGTGATAGCTAAACTTCTTTTTTAATAGATAGCTAGATACAGACTTTGCATATGGCAGAGTCTGCTACTAATTTCAGTTCATGTTAGCATGGGACTGCACTTCAAAGTTTTAAACTGCAATCATCTTTGACTAAACCATAAAGGTGTTAAAGAGCAAGGGGAATGTGCACATCTAAAACATGGCTGACATGTTACTTGAGGTGCTCCATTACAGCCCTGGCTCAGCTTTCCCAACCTGCCAAGGAAGGCGTAAATCATGCATAAACAACAAGGGGAGGAGCTGTAAAAAGACTATATGCTTTTAGTAGATTAAGCATCATTTTAGCTAATAAAAACCTCAAGTTCCCTACAGGCTGTTAAAGAGAAAAAGAAGATGTTTCAACTGACTGCAAAGCCATAACCAGGAGGTGACCAGCTGGACCACAGCAGAACGTAACAGTGTGGACTGGTAGCTACACAGCATAGGTACTGTATTGCTCAGGATAGAGACTCCCAAAAATTTGAAAAGGGAGAAGCATTCTCCTCAAAGGCACAATGAGAACATTAATTATAATGGTGCAGTCCTCTCTAGTATTACTTTAAAAGCAAGATTTTTGGTAGACTTCACCAAGACAAATCTTGGAAACAAATTAATTTAAACAGTCCCACTTTAAAATAATGAAAAAGCTTTCTCTCCAGTCTCACCTGATTGTGATAAAACTTCAGATGGGAGGTTTTAATGATGAAATGGCATCTGGCATGGGATGCTTCTGACTAGGGAGAAACCAACACTATTTTAACAGGATTTTTTCCGCTCTCCATTTTTACTACAGAAAGGTTGTCTGGCTCCATGTGACATAAATGTAGCATTTTGCATTGCACTGAAAAGGGAGTGACCCATTAGGCCAATGAAGTCCAAACATGAACACAATTTCAAGTTCAGTACTTTGTTTCCTCTGGCACCAGGAGGAGAGAACTAAGCGTGTAAACAGTTACATCACATTGCCTAAAAAGTTCTCCACTACAAGAGAAATATGTATCATGCGTATTTCTGGCTTACCAGCACATGCAAAAAGAAAAAAAAAAAAAAAAAATCACACCACTCTTGCAAGGTACATATGCTTACCTAAATCTAGGAGAAAGAGAAAAACGAGTAAAAGGTTATTTATCAGAGAATGATGCCCCATGAAAATACATTAAAACAAAACATATGTTACTTTCAAAAGCCAATACACATTGTAAGCATCTCTTTTATTTGTCGTTAATATAAAGAAGCATACATCATTCAGTTCTTTTAAGTACAACTCCAATTGTACACTAACAAAAAAGATCAATTCAGACATCCATGAACATGTCACAACAGGATTCATTACATTTTGCTCTGCTGGTATTGCACTTGGAATGGTTTTGAAGTAAGGCACAGTAAAAACAAAGTCATTTAGTGCTTCTACAGCAGATGTCTTTTTTTAAACACATGCTACATGACGTAAAAGTACTTCTTCTAGCTTATGTATATACACACACAGGGAAAAAGAAAAAAGCATGCACTAGAGGATTTAGATTTCAACATATCTTGTTGTTTCATAATATACAAATAAAGTAGTTTAAAGTTGTAAACAAATTGCATGCACATAAACTAGAGCAAAATCTTTAATACAGTAKCTGAAAGCTATTATGCTTAAATAAAAAAATATAACTTATTAGTACTCAGGTTTATGTGCCATTTTTGTCCTGTAGAGATTAAAAGTTTGGGGCTGGGGGCAGGGAGTTATGGGTGGGCAGGGAGGATTTTCCTGGTTTTGCCATTGTTTTTGGGTTTTTTGCTTTACACATTGGCAGCAGTACATCAGTAAGAAAGACAAATATGGCTTTTGCAAAACAATGTATAATGAAAACATGAGAAAGCACACTTGCATTTGGGGTCCAGCATCCTGGTATTTTCCAGTCAAGAACAAAACAAAACAAAAAAAATCAATATGATCTACGCTTTGAACTGGGAAAGCTATGCATTCCAAAAGACCTCTTTCTAAAGACATTTAAGCTCTACAAAACGCAGACACTTTGTCAAGTGTAAACTCTTAAAAACTAAACACAGAAGAATCTGAATGACTCGAGCTTCGCTTTCCACTTCAAATGCTACTGAACAGGCTTCTCCCATGGCTGCGATAGCTGAAGTGCTATTAGATTGTCTTCAGAATTAACTAGATGCCAGGAGCAGGTTTGCTTATTTTTAAACAAGTACATTAGAAATTAAGTAAATTAACTGCATAATTTTTGGTTTTACTTTATCTTTGGCATAGGATACGCCATTTTTCAAATTAAATACAGGACATGTACCACTCTACATTCCAACATACTATGCTGAAAAGGCACATTTGCTGCTGCCTGGGTGGCAAGGGAAGACTTCTTATTTTGCAAAAGGCACGGTGTTTAGTGCGACATTCTTTCCTCATCCCCCAGAGAGTGTTTAGTTAGACCAGGTACAGTTCTACATAGCGGCTTCCCAGGAGCTGTCCATTTTTCTCAGCCACTGCTTTCTTAGCTAGATCCAGGCTTGGAAAAGTCACCAATGCCTCTCCACTGGGCTGGCCACTAAAGTTGTAAAGCACAAGGATGGAATCTGCGTGGAGCTGCAATGGTACAAGACGACAAAAGAAGAAAAACTATTAAGACCAGAGACCACACCTGGAAATGCAGTTTTTAATGCTGTGCATCTGGTTCACTCCACTCCTGTGTCTGTGACAAAAAGATTCTGGATGTGAGAATAGGAAGGAGGAGAAGGGACCAAAGATTAAAAGCTTGGCTTGGAGAACAGCAGCAGCTCTTATCCTGCTGTTGTGCTGAACAGAACGATGTAGACATAATTCCATGCAAAGATTTTGCTAGGGAAGCAATTCAGATTAAAGGTTGACAAGAAAAGAAAGACTTAGATGTTAATAAAGGGCAAATGGAGCAAGAAAGTCCAGGCGTTCAGTGAATAATTCTTGTCCTATGTGGACTACTGGCCAAGTAACAAAGGCTATAAGACATGTGAATACTCACACACAAAGTTTAAAAAAAAAAAAATTAAAAATGATAGAGCTCTATGAGAGTTCTGTGTTGGGAGCATGAGCTGAACTTAACACAGGTATACAGTGCAAGAAAGATTGTTTGGTAAAACAAAGCAAAATTTGGTGCAGTCCAACTGAATTAAAAAAATCTTTATTGTAATTTTAGCAAGGCTAAGAAAAAAGCAGGATAGCAAATGAGATTATTTACATGTTGGAGTTGATTTACTTTGGAGTGCATTTGCCCTCGTGAATTCTTAAAAGGCAGTTTCAAAATGCTGAGTTTAAAGCAGACATCTCTGTCTGCCCTATGATACCCCAGCCATTTCTCACAACATGCTGGAAGTCCTTCCAAGCTAAGTTCGGAAGCCCCGTTTGTTGGATAGAAATGGATCTCAGGGAAGTTGCAAAACTAAAGGTTGAAGGATCAAAAGCTCAGCACACAACATTAGTTTAGTGCCAGACAAAACATATGGTCTATGCTGGAAAACCAACCAGTTTTATGAGTATTAACCCAATTCAAGTTAAGTTTATGCGACGTATGTCCTCATGATTTTATAAAAGGTTAAAACATTTAAGAGTGTCACTTTTTGTAGAATTTGTGCATGCCTCGTATACTGCAAGAAATATCAGACTTCTCAGTTATTACCAGCAGCAGTTTCTGATCAGCTTTACATTCAAACATATGAAAATAAAGCAAGTACATGCCAGAGCTTCACTCACCCAAACACTTAGCAGGCAGTAAAAGTATTCTTAAGATATAAGCAACAGTACACTTTAGAAACTAAAAGCATGTCTAAGACAGTTAGTACAGATTTCATATCATTTCTTCTTACAGAACTAAAGTTAGTCAAAAAATAGCATGCAGAAAGAAATTCAAAAGACAAATAAAACATCATGACTGAAGCCCAGTTCAGGTTTGGAAGTAATCTTGGTTTATTTCAGAATAACACTGTGCTCAAAGAGAAAGTTGTACACAGTTTGAGTTGAGCCACAGATCTGAGCTAAAAGATGGTCTGCTCTAAACCAGCTCTCTGCTGTTAATCTATACGGGATCAAGTCATTTAGCACACCAGTCCTGAATGTAAGTTCAATATTGCAGTTCAGAGTCAGCTGAAAACACACATGGAGCACAGTTAGACCTCCGAGCACAGAGGAGAGCTTTAAAAAGTAGTTTAAATAGCAGCCTTGGTGTAATACCAGGGTAAAGATCTGGAAATTCATGTTATAAGAGTTGCATAGGAAGGTAGCAGAGAGGTCTACACATTCTGTAAGCAACATAATTAAAAGGGTTAAATAAAACCCTTCAGTTTCATTTTAAGACGTACATATAGATTTTAAAATAAATATTCAAATCTGTACAAATATTTTTTTCTGGATGTTTTGTTCTAAAATGAGTGGTATCTGTATGATACTACTTTGGACTGCTTCGAATTCAGGGTGAGCTACTCCATGAATTATTTTCTAGTCAAAGACTGTTTCCATCTCATACATAGTAGAACCCTACTGCTGATCTGGTTTTCCAGTTAATCTGGGTAAAACAAAAGAGCCAAACAGGTTGTCCAAGGTCACATAAATATGGAAATGCTCAGAATAATAATGGGTGTTGTTCTGTACACCACCAGACCACGAAGCCTCTAATCTATCTTCTCCTTGGCAGATCTAACAGTATTATGAGAAACCAACTAATTTGAAAACAACTGAGTTGATGGTGATTATGTAAAGGTAGCTTTATCTATGAGGGCACTTCTATCAAGGCACAGTATTCGATTGCCCTTCTGTATTGAAAGTTTTGTGTCTTTTTTTTTTTTTTAGGGAGAAAAAACATGTAGTAACTAATGAGTAGCATTCTGAATGGAATACAACAGTATTGGGAAGTCACAAACTCCACATAGGTCACAACAAAATTTCTTTAAGAATTATGTGTTAGTGCCAAAAATGTGGGGAAGTTTACCATTAGCAAATTTAGTTAGTTGCATTAGAAAGCCACTATACCAAAGAAACCTCTTCTAAAAAAATGTAATAGTTCACATTGCATTAGGGAGATCGAGAAACAGAGAAATTAATCTCTAGACAGCTATGTGATACAGGAAAGAGAAAGCCAGAGGTTTGGGGTTTTTTGCACATACATTTGTGTGCGCTTTGTAGCCATGATCAAGAAAAAAATAATCTTCTACTGCTCTGCTAAAAATAAAATACTGGACTGAAAGCTTCACATGAGAAACAAACACTAATAAACCCTTCTGGAAGTTTAACACACCTTCCGAGCAGAACCAGGCAATCACACTACCTCCACCACTGCTATCCCATCAACTACAGATCACAGTTGGCCTATTTCTTTAGGTTAGTTGATTTTTTAATAGGACAAAAGCAGAAAGGTTAAAGCAAGGATCCCAACGCAAGCTAAGAAGGGGAAAAAGCCATAAGCAAAAAACTCAAGCCCTTCTTTCCCTTCCCATTCACCACTGGAGACCCAGTTTCTGCCAGTTGCATCTTACCTTCTTCAGAAGTTACAAAGAGTTACAAACAGACCCACTCTTTCGGTGCTTGTAACACACTCCTTGCTTGATCGCTCAGCTGAATAAGGCCATTGTAGTCATCAGGTGCATACTACAGTACAAGTGCGATATACGATAATCAGCAAGAGAGGAACAGTTCTGGTACAGCAAGCCACACAGATGATCAGATCATTTGCAACCATAATTAAGAGCATCAGCTATAATAACTGGCAGGAGACAGTGAATTTGACAGATACTATTTTTATGCAAGATAAAAAAAACCCCAAAACATCAACTGAATTACCGGTTGTAGAAATGGATTTAAAGTAAATGCATGTGGGGAATATTCTAAACTGTGTATTTGAACTGTTCCTTATCAAGGACGGGAAATAGTCTAGACCATGAAGTGCTCCTCTCTTCCTTCTACTCATGAGACAGCAGCATCAGGTAAAAAACTTTTAAGTTTGCATAATCATGCTTCCAGTAATGACTCTCACTGGGACAGATGAGCATCTTCCAGGATGCACACTGAAGTGGGAGATTAGAAGAAGCGTATGGATCTCATTCAGATCTTTTATGGAGTCACGGAAATAAACTGCAGCTTCTCCAGAGTTAAATGACAAACACTTCAGCTGCATATAATAGACTTCCATAGACTACACCWGTGTAGTTAAAGAAAAACAATGTCCCAGCATGAATACACTTACAAGATAAAATAGCATTTATACTAGTATAGTATATTTCCATATAGGAAAAAGAAATAAACTATACAGTGTAACTGCATCATGATAGGTTTGTAGTAGAAGAATATTAAAGTAAAAATAGTKACTGTACAGTACAGTCACACCAATGAATTAAAATAACCCCCCCGCCATGTGGATCAGATCTAAGATATATTTGAGATCCTGAATCTGAACAGTAATCATGCATACTTATTGGAGGGCCTGGTACAAATATGAAACCTATAGTCAGTAAATAGACTTTGGGGAATACGAAACATTGTTCTGTATCTATCTCAATCTTTCCAAAATTACATATCATGGAAAGGGACTGAGCATACTTGCACACGCTACAAAGACTACTGGAGTGGCTCCTGTAATCCAGAAGACAAAATGTTTAGCATAACCCACGTTATAGAACATCCCTTCAGTGGCAAGAAGAGTTTCCTGTCTCCCCCAAAACGGCTGTTTTRCACTAACATTTTAGAGGATTGCCAAATGCACACAATGTAGACATACTATGCTGCTTTCCTTTGATATTCCTATAATACAAAAAGTCTCCTGCCAGCTTAGGGAGAAAAAGGTATTATATTTGGGTGTACAGGACACATTGTATCCATCCAAAGTGAAGTTGAAAAGAAAAAAACCCAACCATCACAGTATACACCTTCCACAGAAAACAATAACCAAGAGCCCAGAGAATGTAAAAGAAAAGAACCTCCCAGGATTTTTACTACTGAATTCTAGCCACCTTCACGTCTAGACCCATGCCATTAAGTAAAAGACAAATATAAGAAGTATTTTCTAGATAGTCCCTGCCAGGGCAACCAGACCGTGCAAATATTAGATTTATCAGTTCCCAGACCTGCCCTTGAAACAAATCTACAAAACGTAAGTTTACTCTTTGGAAGGAATGTCTCAAGATAGTACATACTTTAGATTATCAGTAGATGTACAGTAGGTAAAGGTCTATAGTCTCTTGTGAGGGACAGTGTTTAAAAGGTTACACCTGAAATGCATAAACAATGAGAAAAACATGAAAGTGGGAAAACTACCCTGCACAGAAATGTCAAAGTTGTCAGAGTTTAGGCCTAAGCCTAAAGAAAGACAGACAGACAGACAGACAGACAAAAAGAAGGAAAAAACCAAAATTCCTAGCAATAGAAGCAACTTCTAATCACAAGAAAGATAGGTAAGAGACTGCAGTTAATTAAAACAGAAGTTGTGGAACAGTAAATTCTTCAGACTTAGAGATTTCAAAAAGTAGTACTGCAAACCAAGCTAGGAAATAAAGTAGGGGAATTCTTTTCCCTGTGAATGAAATGGAAACTACCCTAACTTGCCTGAGAAAGTAACATGATAATGAATACTTCTGATTCTGCCTGCATTTCAGAAACCCATAAGAACAAAACAAAAACATCCAATCATGCCGGATAAACAGTGTAAAGCCAAGGGTGAACCTATAAACTCATTGCTCAAAATGGAAATACAGTTTTGCTAGCTTCACCTGCAATGCAGTAGGCCAAATTCTGCTTCCATTTAGATTTGAAAAGTACCACCCAGTGATTTAACCCCCCAGTATAACCAGTTGCAAGTTCACTGAGCTAGATTCTAGCAGGTTGTTTCCTGTATAAATGCTATTGAGACCTGAGATGGCATGACAGTACAGAGACAATATGAAACTTCACGTTGCATTTTCGAATCCTGCCCTTAACACACAAGTAACTGGTAAGRAGTTACCAAATACTGCAATAGTTTCCCTTAAATTTAAGTAAAATAAAATTAAAAGCAGACCTCACTGTTAGTGCCACCACTACCCTTCTCTTATCCCACTATCATCTCAATCCTACCTCCTGTGCTTCTCTGAACTGRAACAGCCTCTTTCTTCAGAGCTGCTGCCTTCTCCCCTCCTCCCGTTAGGCTCACAGCTCTTGYGGTTGTTGGACTTCCCTTCCAACCTAAAAGATTCTGTGATTCTTTCTCACCCAGAGGTTTCCATTTACTCTAAGTATGTCAACAGTAGCATTAAAATATAGTGGTCTACTGGCAGGACGCAGTAGCAAACCTTGCTTTTTAAGCCATTACTTAATCTATGAAATACAAACTCTATCAAAGTTTTCCTTCATTTCATCCTATTAAATTGGATATTCTCRTGTGCTCATAGGTGATGAACACGGGAGACCTATTTCCTAGAATGACTGAAGGAGAATGCAGAAATAAATTCAGGCAATAAAGCAATTTCTCTTTTCCCCTTTAAGTATCCATCAAGAAGTCTAGCTTAGYCTAGTAAGGAAGATCGCACAGAATACCACTGTTAAGAGCTCCATTAGAAAAGTCAGCGTCAGAGTTAAGGACATCAAGATACAGCTCTCAGCATAYGTTCTGGTGCTATACTGACTTCTTCCAGTGATCAGAGATGGGAGCTAGGATCAAGAAAGATGGAAACTAAATATGGAAACTAGGTATGGGCTAAGATTTGCATTTAGAACCTAACCTAGGAGAAGGAAGCAAAAGAGAACCTTTGCAAGTGGTTACTAAATAAGATTCTGGGGTCAACRATTAGCTCTATGACAGGCTGCAAGATGGCAGGAAGAATACGTGTATATACTGGGGAAAAACATGCAGCTGACTGGAACAGAGATTACACTGAATAGTGAAGAATRGTGTTTCCTGTTCCCTACATTCTTCTTTTTGTTATTTCCCCTGTGACAGTGGGGACTTTTATAGCTTAAGACATGCCTGTTAATAATGGCAAAGTGATGTTTCCTGAAGGACATGTTGCTGCTTTACAGAATCAGCGGTTTACCTTACAAGCGTAAGTACCTTTCTACGTATTAACATTTGAAATGGCAAAGATATTTCAAYTCATGCATATTAAATAACACTAATTCCTCCCTCCTAAAAGGAGATGACTGTATCTGACCAACAATTACCTCCAGTATGGTAGCATCTCCCAGACAGATGATCTGCTCTGCTTACTGCAGTGCAAGACTTTTTAAGATGACAGGAATCAGAGACAGACTGGTTAATAAAGAGGTAGTATACTACACTCTCTCCTTGTACATTTTTTTTTTTTCCTTCAAGCTTATTTTATTTCTTTTAGGAATACCTGCTGCGTCGAGAGGAATATGGGACTGTCCTTGTCCCCTCACAGACTGTGCACAGATTTAACCAGGTCACTAACCAGCGAGACATTGATTTCCATGTCGTTTTTGTAGTTCGTACAGTGGACATTCAAAGATCAGTCTAAAACAGCATATGCAAAGCAATCTAGCGGGAAAAAAATCCATTGCTAAAAACAAAATTAAAATTGGAAAGTATATTTAGACCTGCCCCAACTGGGAAAAAAACAAGGGGAAATGAAAGCTAAAAATAGTTCCCACCTGGAAAGGAAAACATCACAGGTAAAATGGCCTCTTCAGAATTGCAGCTGCAATTTAGCCTAAACTACCTGTAAACTCTATCACAGAACAGTTCCCAAAGGGAAGAAATCCATTTCTCAGACTTTGGAAAAAAGTCTAGATATAGCAAGTCTGGAACATAGCATCTGATTTAATGAGTAGGTAACTGTAACTTTTGGCACAAGAGTCAGGAGAAATACCCTAAACTGGCTTTGCCACTAAAGTATATCAATTGTACCTTAAGAGTGCCGATACAAGCACTGGCAACCTCCTGAAYGCTCTGTGGAACAGATACCACCTGAATGTCTTGTGGAACAGATAATGAAATATCTAATGCCTGTTCCCGAAAATACAGCTTGAAGATAGTGCCACTTAGACTCTTGTTTCAAGCATGGGAGGCAACAGACAGAAACAGTAACCACTAATTTACTAGACCCAGTCTAACAGATGCTGTCTCCACACAGGCAACATTTCCAGGTGGAAGATAAATTTAGGAATAAAGCAAAACAAACAGCATACTCTATTTCGAGTGCATGGAGGTGAGCATATAACAACGTCGATATTGCCAGATGACTTYAAATACCAGTAAGTGGGAATTCTTCCTCTACCACATCCTCTTTCCCTTCCCTTCCCTAYTCAGAAGGTGCAATGCCCAGAACTGGCACACAGATGATGGGGTAGCCCTCTYAGACTGTGAAGCATCAGATTTCAAAAGGAACCCATAGGAAACAGAGAATACTTCTTTGTTCAAGCACGCATTTCAGAGAAAAAAMCTAATCCCTAAAAAGTCAGTAACAATGAAGCCTGCTGTCCTRATACAAGAGAGAAATGTTGTTAATACCCTTGGAATTTAGCCATCCATCCACTTCCCTTCACCTCCTTATTACTGTTTTAAGCACAAGCCACCCTCCCGCCCCCCCAATGAGCCTTGAATTCTGGGTCTCTGAAGACTTGGAGGATTAATAAACTGCAAAAGCTCTTTTTAGCTGCTGATAAAAGGCACTTACGCCCAGGTTTAAAGAATAGTATTTATTTTAACCTTCTCCTACATAAAAACAAGTCCCTACATTTCCATCCTAGCCTTTTTCAGCAAATTCAGGAGGCTTTATTTAAAGCTCAGATGGTGACCGTAGCGCCTAAATCGTAGTCTTCTCCTAGTTTATTTTTTTATTAGTCCTGAATGAAACATACACCTAAATAGCAAGTCTGCTTTCTAAGAACTAATCCACACAGTCTTTTTCAGGCAGACATAAGTTCACTTTACATTCATGACAACCTCCAAGAAACTGGGCAACTACTACTAAATGCATGCTGAATCCTAGCTAAGACGACAGTTGTGAACTAGCTTTCGGTCAGCTAGGACCATGGGCACAGTTAAATTGCATCTACTTGTACATAAATCYAAACAGTTCTCATCAGAATACCACCTCTGTCAATGTTAGCAATAAACCTGCATTCCCATAAGAAGAAGAAAAAAAAAAAWATGAGTAAAATCCATAGAGGATTTAGTCAGTAAATAAAGAAAAATACTTTTTAGTGAAAAACTTTGTTCTGATATGCACAAACAACTTCATGTAAATCCATCACCCCACTACTACACCTGTTCCTTCCTTATTTACTTGATTTCTCTCACTACTTTACAACTTTACAGAGTGATGGCCTAAAGTAACACTGAAGAGTCTGTTGCATGTAATTACTGTTTTTGCACCACTTCTTCCTCACATTTTGCCCCATAGGATCCGAAATATGAACTATTTTTCTTAAGTCTAGAAGGGTATCTTCATAATCACGCATTTTTCAAGTTATAAGGGAAGTTTCCTGTAAACATCCCTAGATCCCTTACTTCAACGTAATGCCCAAAGACCAGCATCTGCTGAGCAGCTGGTGTTCTAGCACCTGTCAGAGCAACTACTGTCATCCCATTGTCCTACCTGAATTGTAGGTGGGGTGTGTTGTTGTGGTGGTTTTGGTTGTTTTGGGTTTTGTCATTGTTGTTGTTGTTCTCTTAAGTATCCTTTAGCTATGTATCCAGTATATGACTGGACTCAAAACAATAGCCCTGCTGCATTACAGTACAACTAAAAAGCATTTTAACACGAATTACTTACTGAATCAGAGAGTACTAACATTAACTCTTTTGAAGATTACAGTACACTACAATATTATACAGAAAGGTGATGGGGAAAATTACCATCTCCAAGATTTACTACTAAAATTCTCCACAGGTTTTTCAAGATTGTTTAATGCAAGATACATTAAACACATGCAAGATGGAAGGAATTTTCAACAATAAAAACAAGAAAGCAGAACTACCAGAAGAAATCAAGCTGCTGAACCATTACACAAGAGGCTAGTGCTGATAAAATTAATTGAAAACTAAAATGCTGATCTGCAGATTTTTACATTATTTGTTATTAGAAGCATGTACTGATGTTGAGACCAGCTTGTTGAAGCCCACAATAAGCAAAGTCTCTCTCTTAAGAGGCAGGTCTGGTATGAAAGGTGCTTTCACTTAAGTAGCAACGTATGTATACATGCAATATACAGAGCCCATGAAGACTGAAGGAAGAAAACAGAAGAGAATAAAGCAAGAACTAAAACTTAAAACCTGTTCCTTTCAGACAAGGACATACAAAGACAAAAATCACCCTTCAATCTCAGCATCTCTGATCTGGTTCCCAGAATACCAACATTGAAGCCCATTGAATACCAACATCAATTAGTTATAGAGAGATTAAAACCATGCCCAAACCGCTGATGATTATTAGGGGCTCACTTTATAAACGAGCAGAAGCACCGTGCAATAAATCCTTGGGCAGCAGCAGAAAATGAAAAAATAATGTGAGGAGAGAGGAAAGGGGAGGAAAAAAGAAAAAAAGATTAGTTATTGCTCCAGAGACATAGTATTGTCCCAATACATTAAGTCACCACCTCTTTTTTCCCCTAAAGGAATGAGCGAGTATAAAACTAGCATTACCACATGCGGGATTCCAAGAACAATTCAAAATAATTCCTTGGCTCCTTTATAAGATATTGAACCCGATCTCATTTGGACAACATCTTCTAAAGAAATCAAAGAGGTGACCAATTTAATAACAGTAACTGATGATGACAGGAGGTTGCAGCAAAAGAATATAGTTTTCAACTTGTGGCAAAATTTCTATTCATTTGAAACATTTAATTGTGCAATACAAACACTATGACTGCTCTCCAAATGCCGAAACAAGGAAAAGGGCAAATACAACACCGGACCCAAAGTCCAGATTCACTAAACTGAAGATTTAGTGGAAGACAGAGCTACTAGACATTGTCACTGACCTGTTCCATGCACAGACAGGTTCAGGTCACATTTTTCAATGGTGCACTTAGGCTTCTAGCTGAATTTCAATTTAGAAAATAGGCTTCCCCACTTCAGGTTTTAATACACCCACCATCCATCCACCAAAACCATGAGCCAGTTGAAGAAAACAAAAGGTAAAATATCAATGGCTAAGCAACAGATGAATCATTACTACTGTTTGTCTGGAAATCATGAAAGCCACAAGTAATTGAATTTGGTTTGAACTCTGGAAATATCTGTTGAAGAAAGAGCCCTAAAATACAACATTTAATTTGTCAAAATTCACACTTTTTATAAGCTAATCTTCAAATTTTTCCACTGAAAAACCAAGTATGCAAAACTACTTTCAAACATAAACATAACATTTGAAAAGAAGCCACAACAGGTAGAGCACTGCATCTTCCAAATACTCAAAACTTGGTACATATACATTTAAGCATTGGTTCTCAGTCTACATTCATTTACATAGCAGACATCTGTCCCTACAAATTAAAGCCYATTGTCCTTTAAGAATCTTGAAGAAAAAAGAAAAAAAAAGAAAAAGAAAATGTAAGATGCCTGAATGTTTCATATTAACTGCTGCTATGCATTAAAAAGAATCCATCTGCATCTTACCCTTTAGCAATATCACTGTTACCCAACTTAGAGAATTTTGAAGGACAAACATGCAAAAATCGTCRTCTTTTCACACACGTCACTTGAACAGTGGTTTGAGACCCACCAAGAGGATTTAAGTCAGGGCTTCCGAGTGGTACCAAAATGGCAGACTTGTGTAAGTGCTGTTATCCACAGAAGTTAAATACTCACCAGAATATACCATATTCAATTGCCTTTCCTTTTAGCAAATATGTGATGACAAAATATGGATATAGATACAATATCCTCTGAGATGAAAGGCAGAAGACATGGAAAGACCCATTCCATGAATTCAAATAAGTGCTGCTGGAAAAAAATGTTTGTACATAGTGCTTTTTTTTTTTTTTTAATGTTCCTCAAGAAAGTAAGATTCTATGTGTTTGCTCACTGATAAGAGCATTGAATAAGTACATACTGACTGAAGTTACCTATAGCACGTAGAATATTTGCTATCGGTACAAAATGGTTTGGAGAATACAGTTTTCCTTTAGGTTGCAATGTAATGCAGTTTTAATGGAAAATATTCCTGCCTGTAACCAAAATAATTAGTCCTTGAAAGAGTGTCTGACGGAGGCATCTGTCTGTCTCCTTTTGCAAGCAAGTCACCACACCTAGGTCACAGCCTTTTGTACTAGAAATTTGCTCTCGGCAGGCCTAAACACTTAAGTCTTGAAGGTCAAACACTGACCCTACCCCTAGGGCTCCCACCAAAAAGCATCCAGGACCGAAAGCTTTTGGCAGCCCTCACCTTCCTCTGGCAGCCCCTTTGCAGCCCCACTCACACTGGGGCTCTGCGCTTTCTCCCTCTCCAAACTCAAACCGTAACCCTAGACACTAAATCACTGCTTTCAATTGAGGTTATGTCTATTATATAAGAAATAAGGCAAACTGTATATTACACTTCAGTCTGCCAGTTAAATATACAACATTGAGCTTGCACACTTGTTCAGCAATTTCCAAAAGCACCCACTTGCTCAGTTTGATCCCCACTGATCATTACTCAGAGGTCCAAATACAATATCAAGGAGCRGGACTGCATACTGACCTGGTACCCCTGGAAGAAACTGAGTATCTCCTTCATTCCTGTGTTATATGGCAAGCCCTGCATACGGACTAATGCTCCAGGCTGTGGTAGAATCGGAGTGTGGGTGGCAGTGGCAGCAGCGGCTACAGCTCCTGGAGGAGCTGCAATATACCCCACYGTGGTAGGGGATACTGGAGGACTGAAAAAGAAAGAGGGCCAAAATTGTTATGAAAACMAATGACTGGTTTCAGTACTCAGAATAGGCAAAGATGAAACTGAAAATTTAAATTTAAAAATAAGCCCAAAAAACAGAAAAATAAGCAGCCCTGATGTGGACTGCTTTGTGGACTTTCTTAATTTCTCTTCACTATTTGATAATTTGTTTTTAGAGAAGGGAGGCAAAGGAAAATAACTAACATTTGTAGTTGAAGACATAAAGAGTGGCACTTGTTATTTCACAGGGGAGAAGAACAATTGTAGCTGCAGGTGACTTGTTCTAAGATGGTTAATAAAGCAATAAAGGAAAAAAAGCTGGGGAGGATCATAGTATGAAAAAACAGGCAAGGGCCCAAATCTGGTACTTCTGATCCACAAAACAGTGAGTAAAGTAGCATCTCTGGTCAGGGCCCGTCTAGCAATTTACCAGATGCTCAGGCTAGTAAGTGTCACAAGCCTTGGAACTATCAATGAATAAGCTATTTCCCCATGGACCCAAGTACCAAACTTCAGTGAGCTATGTTGATACCATCTGTGGGAAGGGAAAAGGTGGAGATCTGCTTTGCTTACACATGTAAGGTGTTCTTTCATCTCACAGAGAAGAAATCAAAACTAGTACACACCTATGATGAGTCTTTCAGTATGGAAACAGTATCGTAAGTACAAGAACAAACTAAGGGATGAGGGTAGAGGCACATATTGACACAGCTTCTCATTTGGCCAAGAAATAGAACCACCTTGATGACATTGCCCCAGTGCCAAAACCACTGTTAAATATTAGACTAACATTATCATGAGATTCAAACAGAACCTACAGAAAAGCCAAACTTCATTACAAGGCCACAGAGAATCAGTTAAAATGGCTACTGCCTCTGCGGATGAACATCGAGTTCCCAARATTATCTACACTAGAAGTACAAATTTAAGAGCTGTTCACAGGTGACCACACAGTTGCCTGCTCCACTGAGATGAAATGTCAAGAGAAGCAGCTMAGTCTAGGGGTTACCTGGGATAGTAAGCTGTGTAATTCATATAMAGCTGAGCAGCCTGCGCTGGGTAGTAGGTAACAGTTGGAGGAGCAGCCGCAGAAGCCTGGGGAGTCCTGGTGGTTGGCAAGAGGGCTTGTGGCTGGTAAAGCGCTGCCTCTGCTGGGATCACAGCTGCTGTTTGGAAAGCAGCATAAGCTGGTGGAGAAAGACCTAAAAACAAACCAGGACACAGCAACAAAAAACAATCAGAATGGAGATGTCCGCTATAGGAAAGGAATTACTCATCCCAATGTGATTAATACCATCTGGGCATGATTAATGAACACTYGTGCAAAGACTGCTCTCTAGCCTCTCCCCTGGAGACCCCTGCTACATCACCATGAATGACAACTGGGGCAGTCGAAATGAGCAATTCCTAAGAGTTCACAACTCCTAGAGCTGAGCAGCCTTGTCCATAYGCAAATGCAGAGTAGGGAACTTCAGAGTTATTCAAAGAAAGCATAAAGCCATGTGCATAGAGAAAGCAGGCGTGCACACCAACACACCCTCTGTTCTTTCTAACAGAAGTTGTACTCTGTGGGACAAAAGTACCATAATATTAGCTACACATGGGCATCCACAACTGCTGACCATGAGCCTTCATGTATAAGCCTCCTGCAACTTCAAAAAGTACTTTTAGGATATAGCAAATGGAAGAAAGAAAACCTCTGGATCGCTAGTCTGATGCATTTTGATGAACAAATATCTGATTTGTATAGGAACATAAAGCTTGGCTTGGTGTGCAGTCAAACTGTTTTAAAATATTATATTTGGCAGCTTTTTACTATTTTGCAAATATGCATTGGTATCTGCTTAATGATTTGGTACTGAGACTGATTAGAATGGTACAGTAAAGTTCTATTATAGTTCCACAATAAGGTTCACTGTAAACTTAAATAAAATAAAAATACAAAAATCCATCCAACTTCACCACTCTATGGTCTGTAGCCATATCGTTCCAGTGGGTGTTTTCCTTCAAAAATAAGCCCAAAGAGTACCTTCTCAATGCTCTAAGGCAAGATAGCAAGAGCACTCATCGGCAGCTAGAACATAGAATTTCTCCCCCTTTTAAAAACCCCTCGAATTCCAAGTAGCTTTCACTACAGGCAAGTCTACCGCAGAGCTCAGAAGAACAGTACACCCATAAAAAGCAAAGTGTGCAACAATTTCACTGGCAAGGYCTTGCTGCCCTCTACTCACCACCGAAAACAAAATAAAAATGCCTCTGATCAGTCCCATTATTGCCCAAAGGGAACAATTCCAATCTCGGCATGTATACAGATGGATGATTATCAATCATGGCAAAACCCRAGTCAAAAGGTGAAAGGCCACAAAGCTTCAGCACCTACCACATATCAGCCTTTAGCAGCAGAGAGCAGAAGAATTGCAGACTTACATGGTAACTTACATGGCGGTGGGGATAAGCCACTACGATTTAAAGTGCCACCCATTAAAACAAAGTTCATCTCCTCTCCTGAACACTGGAATACTTCCACATAACGGTCCTTCATCATTTTTTTGTGACATTTTTGAGCCACCATAAAGGCTTTGTCAGCAGATTTCATTTGGATAAAAGCATCACCTGATGGTCGTCCCTGCGGGAGGGGGGAAATAATCCTAAGTCAATCTGTTATTAAAACACCCAGAGCACAAGAAATGCAGAAAGTACTAYGATCAAATGTCTACTGAAAGTCTGTATTGTTGTTCTTCACCTGGCACCAATGACTAATAACTCAACAATTATTTTTAGGAGCAGAAAGGTAAGACTCATGTAACCAGTGCCCAACACTACTTCCATCTTCTGCAGAAAGAAATAGAGAATAATTTAGCATGGAAGCAAAGTTTGGAGACCTCTAATCCAAACGCTGTTCAAAGCAGGGCTAACTTTCAAGTCACATCAGGCCATTCATGGCCTTCTCCACTTGAATTCCGAGCATCTCCAGGGGTGGAGATTCCACAGCATCTCTGGGAACCTGTTYGGGTGCTTAACTAATTTCTCATTATGTTTTTTTTGGTGKTTTTTTTTTCACCCAACTGGAATTTTCCTTGATGCAGTTTATTAACATGGTTTCTTACTGTTTTGCTGTGAAGCTCTAAGAAGAGCCTGGCTTTGCCTTTTCTGTAACTACTTTTTAGGTAATAGTACAACAGTATAAAGCTCCAGACATGCTTTAGTCAAGTCCATAGCAACATTACAAAATTATTTCCAGGCCTGATTTTCTGCAACCTGACAGACATTACTGTATGTATAAAATATTAAAACCTTTCTTAACAAAAAAGCAGAACAAATATAGTAGATCTTTCATTTGTTTCCTTTAATACCTCGATATTTCTGTGGCTAATAGAGTTTATTTTTAAAACAAGACAACAAGGAAAAAATACCCCTATGATTACATCATTAAAATATATCCAAAACACTTTTTTTAATTATCAGCTTCCTTTAAAGCCCGAGAAGTCTCTAATCAAATTAGAAGTTAGGAAAACCTAATTTTTCCACAAATACCACTCAAACAACACAGCTACCATTGAGCAGAAACCCTGAAGCTGACAGAGCAGCTATGCCACCCAGCATGAGACGTTCTGTCTTSTGTTTCAGTCAAGTGCTGGAAATACACAAGGACCTATTTAAGGCAGCCTCCAGGATAAAGCTATCATTAAAAGAACAAGCTTCATCCTCCCCAGCCTTATGCATACATATATAGAAAGAAAAGCAAGCATGTATGTATAAAGGGAGGAGAAATGAGGAGAAGGAAGGAACAAGAAGACAGGCAAACAGAACATAGTATTTTCTCAAGGTTATAGACGACCTAAAGCACAGCCAAGAACAGGTAAGCTACCCYGACTTCTAACCCTGTTCAATAACTGGAAAGTTATCCCTCCCATGCAAAATGCTGTTACCTGTTGATTAAGGACCATGTGAACTCCATGGGGCTTGATATCACCTGTGGCGTCTCCCATAAATTCCAGGATGTCATCAATGCCAGCAGTGTAAGGAAGGCCTCTGAGCCGGACACAGTCACGTATGCTACCCGTGGCGATGGTATACGGTGGGGGTATGACAGGAATGATGGGAGTTGGGAGAGTGGGAATAAGAGGTGTTGACATATATCGATTAAGTACCTGTTGGCAAAAAAGCACATTGATRGAGATTTACACATCATCTGGTTGAGCACAAATCAATTCTCACAATACTACCTCACACATTTAAATAAATCCACTTCCAACATCAGAGGAAAAAAAACCTTCTTAAACCAAATTATTGCAAATAGTTTCCTGTTGGGCATTTGAAAGTTTCAAACTCAGAAGGGGAGGGAGGAAGTCTTACAGATTTAATTTGYTAGACCCTAGTAACAGACCTTTCTAATCTCATTATAAAAAAGTTAAAAGCGGATTACAGTTCATTTTCAAATATCCCAACAAGGAACATTTGAAAACCACATTCGTGCTAATAAACCAGTATTGTCACATACAGTTCTTACTTAAATTAGGRTAAATTAAAGACAGTCATTTTAAAAGAACTGAGACCTGAAATAACTAATAAGTAAACACACTAGCTCCCTTCATAAAACCTGATTGGTTAAATGAGGATGTTTGTTTTTTAACCTGAGTGCTCATCTCCAAGTACAGGGTTTCTGGAAGGAAGTTAAAAAAAAAAGGATAAGGACTATAGGAGACCTTCATCTCCACGTTTTATTTTCTCTTGACTCATTCTCAAGTGACAAAGCGAATATAACTTGCTGTTGGGGCCTACTGTTGAAAAATATATTTAGCAATGATTATCAGAAATAAAGAAACAAATTCCACTGAGAGAAGTACCAGAAAAAGAGGTTACAAAGCTTYAGTTTTGTCAATAATGATTCAGCCTAGGGAGTTTGTCTCAAGAAAGTTTGCCTTTTTCCAAGAATCTACTTGTAGCACCTTTCAGGTCAGAAATCTTCTCCCTCGGTTGTGTACAGAATATTGCAATTACTTTGTCTTAACACTACCTAGATGAAAGCTGGCTTTACGTCTTGTAATTACTCAAACAAGGACCCTATAATTCAAAAAAACCCAAAAAAACATCTCTTACTCAAGCATCAGAAAAATTTGAGTGTCACCTTAGACAGGTGTTGTAGAGGAAGAAGTAATGACATATTGACAGAATATAAGTTACACAAGTTTTATCCAGGTCTCCCTAACAAAAATGCGAGCAAAGACTTGGTCATTCTGACAGAGTGGGTTTGTTCCTTAGAGGACTTAGCTTCATTCTCTCTAAGGAGCAGAAYTGAGGGAGGGGGAGGAAATCTCACCATGCCATTTCTATTAGTCTTCACAATACACATAGGAGATTCTTGGCTGTTCTAATCTCCATATCACAGTACTATGGGTAAATAKCAGGTCTACAAGTGTCGATATTCTTTCCCTTGCCCCATCACTTCTATGGAAAAGACTTCTCATGTCACATAGGTTGAAACAGTAACTGTATTAAGTTTTTMTAGCCAGTGGTTATGCAAAGACCAGATGAAATCTTATAATGGTTCTCTTTGGCAYTATCAGTCTAGAAATATTTTGTGTCAGGCAGAAAAATGCAATATGCAATGTTTTTCAGAGGCTTGAGTTGCTGGTGCCAAAATAAAATGGTTTTACCAGTTCAAGAAGGTGATAATAGGAACTGGTGAAGAATAGGGGRAAAAGTGAAATATATTATCTTAGAGAAACAAATATTTCGCTTCATTTCACCAAAAATCAAGACACATCCTGGTAATTCTCAGTTTCCAACAAGACACATCCTGGTAGTTCTCAGTTTCCAACAAAGCAGTTGAGGAAAAGCTGTTTTAATGCATCCAGATTTAGATTTAATGTTAGAAATTCTGTACATGGAGACCAGAATTTAAAGACTAAACTGCAGATTTTCCAGAAGCATTACTACAATGCTATCAACCTAGTGTATCTTTAAAATTATTTTTGTGATTTCAGTCAATCTTTAAGTGGAAGAAAATTATCCAATGATTTTTACTTTACAATCTGAGGGATGTTAAAAAAAAAAACAAAAACCAAAAAAAACCCACAACACACCGAGCAGTAGCAGTAAAAAACAAGAAACAATGCTGCGCAATTTTCCATGCCAATYGGGAAGCACATATTGCCCTTTCTAGAACTCTACATCTTTAATATAATAGACTTCCTTGGTTGTCTACAATGTATTTGTGTGTAAGTGTTAGAAGAAATGTTTTAACTGTTAAGTTTCAAGTCTCACAGCCAATAGTTACAACCTGTTGGACTTCTGCTGCGGTGCTCCTGAAGAGTTCAATGTAACGTTTTCCAAGTATTTCTTTGTGCTTTTTAAGTGCATTCTGTGCATATTCTTCACAGGAAAATAACACAAATGCATCTCCTGTGGGCCTGCCATCTGGGTACTTGACAAAGAGAAGTCCTTCTTTCCCTCCTGTGACTGGGCACTCTGGYCCCAGGAACCCCAAGACATCCTCCTGCGTAGCAGTGAATGGAAGGCCTCTCATCCGGATGATAACTTGATTCTCCTTAGATAAGAACTGGGCCACCTCGTTGGAGGTGCCTGGTGGAAAGGTAAGAACATACGGTCAGCCAACAACATACGGTCACGCTGGTCAGTCAATTCCATAGGATGCAGGAGCGCCAAAGCATTAAGGAGCAATATAGGGGGTAAGTAGTTAGCAACAAACCCACAGAAGACCCGAGACACTACTAACTCCCAGTAGTCTATTTTGAAGTAAAATTCCCTTACCCTGAAACTGTTCCGTATTTTAATGAAATTGGAACAAAGATGAGATTAGTGTGAACTTATACAAGGTACATAGATGCTTCCACTGCAAAGGCTCATCTTCCTCCCAAAYAGCAAGACCTGTCTGTGAACATCACAGCCCAAATGCTCACAGCTCAAAGTGAACCACATGAAACCAGAACTTGACAGRGTCAAGTATTCTTGGAAGGCAAAGCAGGAAAGCTACTTCATTATCCACTTGTGTCCTCAGCCAAGGAAAAAAAAACCAAAAAACACCACCACACACTCCTATGAACTTCAGTAATTACTCTGAACTCCAGCATCACTTACCTCCTGCAATTTTTAAGAATTCTTCCCCAGTTGCTTTGTAAACCTTGAAGAGGGAAAAAAAAAAAAAAAAGTCACACATAAAAATTACAACATTTAACTCTAAAACACACACACTCTTCCACACGTGAGAGAATGGTATTTTGGTACTTTGAGCAAAACAGAAGTGCAGCTTGCTCTCATTTAAAACTGTAGTCTAAAATATTCATGTTGCTCTCCAAAGATTTGTTTCATGTCACTACTTTTTACCTCAATGTATCTGCTACCCATGTGATGCTTATGTCTTTCCAGTGCGAGATCTCTCTGTTCAGAATTGACAAACCGGACTAATGCCTCCCCATTTCTTCTTCCTTGAGCATTCAGACAAAGAGCCACACCGCCTCTGCAAGGTAAGACCAACAAAAATGAACTTAGTTTGAATCTTTAATACATATAGTAGACAATTGTGTAAGAACAGTAGAGAAATCAGACTTTAACAGAGTTTACAGACTCAAAAAGAAATTGCTACTATCCACAATTTAATTTCATTTTTAATGTAACACAATTATACTGCAGAATCTGCTTCAGTGACATCTTGGATCTCATGCTGTTCACCACTTTCTCAACTTCCATGCAGATGTAAATTTTCAAGCCCTTCCTATCACCTCAGAGATGCAGATTTGAATTTCCTCATACCTCTAAATAAAAAAAAATACATTTTCTCAGTGTTGAGAATCTGGAATATATATGAAGTGACAGGTATGCTAAAGTAAACTCACTCTCTTTATAAATACACACATATATATGCAGAGGGGTACACACATCAGTCATAGGAAAGTTTCTTCCAAACAGCACTTGGAGGTTTCTGAATCTGGCCTGTTTAGGAGGTATAGCAAAATACTGAAGAGTTGGCACAAAATTGAAGCCTCTGTTATTATCTTGGACTCTGCCTTGATTAATGCAGTAGGAGTTTCTCCCTTTAGGAACTAGCAGTAAATGAACGTATGTTGGTTTTCAATTGATAAGTCTSTCTTCTTCTTCACACACTTCAAAACTCTTTCTTGCACACCTAAGGCTGGTAAACCTGTTCAGTTATCATGACCATGGGGTGGGAAGGGGCCTGGGTGGGGAAAGATAGCAGAAGCGAGAACTCTAGTGGGGAGTGTGGGAGATGAGTATTAAACAAATATTAAAAAGAACTTGCTATTAAAAGACCAAGTGATAAAGCAAGACAAATTCTTATTATCTTACTTGGCAATGTTGAGTCCTTTGAAAAATCGAGCAATATCTTGGTCTGAAGACTGCCATGGCAAACCTCTGGCACGTATTACTGTCTCACTGTCCACTGTTTCAGATTTACTACTGCACAGAAGGAAAAAAAAAAAAAAGAAGCTAAAGTAAGCTTTAATCTCGGTTTTCCTTTATCTTACCAAATTTCAGTTTGCAACTAATTTAACTTGTAAATCAGGAGTACATATGCTGTTAAGAGTCTTCTAATTCCATTACTCATTTCCATAAAGAAAGGAAAGATAACTGGGATAATCCTTTTATATACACAATGCCTAAGATGCACTATGTTRTCACCACATTGCAGTTCCTTAAAAAAAAATAGGAAGACTGCCTCAAAATGAAGTCATAAGGAACTGAATTAATTTTATTTGAAAGATCTAACAATCCAATATAGATGGAAACAAGGCAGTCCTAAATATGAATACATATTACTTATGCTTAAGATGTTTCATTCTCCAGTTACYGCAATGCATTTGGAAACAAAGAACCATTCTGTTTCTTCTCTCCCTAAACCCAATATGCAATACAGCRTATTAGACCACTCTTCAGAAGCACYRTGTAGCTCAGCTGCATATAGGGTGCACTAGCCATTACCCCTGTTGACTTAGGGAAAGTTCACAAATATTTCTTCACCACTGGGTAAGATAAGTCAGCCTTGCTGCTATGCAAAACAGAAGCTAGAGAACAAAGAGCATTTAACTTGCAGTGACTTTAAAGAGACGGACTAAAGTACAGCATTCTACATACCGGCTATAGTCTGTCTACACTAGACTACTGAATACGCTGTTACGGTTCTCAGGAACCAACCTACTTTCACAGTGACTGTGGGGAAATATTCACAAGTTTTCCTTGCTGCAGACAAGACTCATCTTTGGTTGTAAACAACCGTGACAAGGGCACTTACCAAGGACCTGTTTCGTACTTGTATTTCACAGTTTCAGGCTCAGTAAATATGTGATCTGCAACAAAACAGGAAGTTTAAATATAACCAGGGTCAGAGATTACTTAAGAATGACAGCACCACAGCCAATTCTTACAGAAAAAGAAAGATTTCAGCATTCTGTATAAATAGGTTACTTACTACAACTCTCAGAAAGCATGCTGAAAATGATAGCCACCATGGTTTTCACTTGCCACACGCCAAAGTCCTCCTCTGTTTCATCTGTCCCTAAGCCTAGATCTAAACAGGTGATTACAGAAAATAACAGACTTGCACAATCATTTGCAAATAAGTCATAAGGCTTTCCTGATATTAATACAGAACTGGTAATCAAATTTAGTGGTCTTAGCGGGGACACGTGACCATTAGACAGTTGTTACTCTGCTCATAAACTAGTTAATATTCACTTTAATGGTCAACAGTCTGAAAACTATTGATAGCTTACATGATTTCAGTGTTAACAGTTAAAAAAAAAAAGCAGAAGAAGTTCCTATTGCTTCAAACATAACTGAACTTTAACCACATTCAGCTGGGCCACAAAAATCCTCCTAAAATGTAGAATTAGGGTGTTGGGTTTTTGTTTTTTTACTTAGTTTTAAACTCAGTTCAGTCAGGATCATACAAGAGAACCATTACTATCTGGAAACAGTAGAAGCTTGCAGGCCAACCAGTGCTGAAAAGGCCTACTGATAGCTAAGCCTTTCCTTTAAGATCAAGTATCAATGCAAGTGATGTTTTTCTTTAGTGAATTTACTAAATATGGTTTAGAACTCATTCTTAGACTCAAACTGAAAAAAAAAAAAAAAACCTACAAGCAGAGCCATCCCCCCCCCCAACAGACACTTAAGCAAACATTCCTTCCATTTTATCTGTGAGTTTTTAAAATCCACGTCTTAGTTTAGAAGACTAAAACCTGTGACGATCACAGGGATAAAACCTAAAGAAGCATAATTGATTCTGGTGTAAAAGCTGCAGCAAAAGGATACATTCTGCCATGGTCTTGATAGTCTGATCTTTCACGGCGGCTGAACTAGGGTAGCAAGTGTGAAATTCTTTGCGCAGATCATAAAAGGAATAGAAGCAGTCTGACAGCAGGAAGTTCTACAAGGAAGGCAAAAAGTTTGTTTTGTACACACCATTCCTTTAAATTCTGATTAATATTTTTGGACTGAATGAGGCGGTCTCAAAAATCACATAGTTGTGTGTCATCAGCTTGTCTATGATAGACCAGTTTAGTTCCTTTGTAACACAGTTCAAATTCCATAGCCTTACAGAATTAGATCTCTAGATGAGCAAACCCAAATAGCTTCCGAAAGGCAGACCTGTGCAAAACAGCTAGAGAAGACAGCTGGGGAAGAAAAAAAAAACATTAAAAAAAAAAATCTAGCTTTTGCTGTTTTATAAATACTCCCATTTATGATACTGTATTTTCTCTTTTGCAGCTACACTGAAAAACAATATTGTACCAAAACATAACAAAGTTTAAATAAATATTGTTACAGTGTACAAAACATCTTCCAGCAACTTAAAGACACTTATTCATTACTGTGGTGTATTGGATAAGAATTTCAATTATATAACATTATTAAACAAACTTTTAAGCAGCCCTTCACTCAGACATTAGCTTATTTTTTCAAGGAATAAAACAAATAATTCTGGTCTAATTCACTGTTTTCTCTCTCACACTCTCCAACTATTTTACTATATAAAAGTTTGACTTTGGTCTAAGCAAACAGCACCCACCTTTGTAAATAAAGAATTAAGTCACAAGGTAATGCTTCTTAGAATGGTCTGAGGCTTACTAACATTTAATGTGTAGGGAGAAATAAACTTTCACTAATGAAAAAGTAACGAAGGAGAAAAAARGCAAAAAAGAGAAAGAAATGCAGTATTAAGAGACTCAACACTATCAGATCCATTCCTTGATCTGGTATGGACAATTATTTCTTCCACAACATTACAGTGTTTGTTTTGTTTTAGTCCATTTGTTTCAAGARGGAAGTACAAAGAATTACCCATAATCCATATTGTAGGATGGCATGAATTAAAAAAAAAAAAAGCACTATCATGTTTGAATGTTAAATATCATTCCTTTTTGCTTACTTGCTTCATCCCTACATAAACAYGCGCTTTTCATAAAAAGTCACAGTGTTATGTTTTAATATAACACAAATGCCAAACAATATTTGTAGAAACTCAGCATGAGCCAATACCCTTATATAGAGGAAAAAAATGCAACTGATCAGTCAACTCCTTCCATGTCAGCAGCTCCCATTCCTGTGGGGTTCCTGCAGACCCTGCCAAGCAGGCTAACTCAAGAGCCACCACCCTGCACAAAGGCAAGATTCTTCTCCCTGTGCAAGACAGCCTGCTCTAAGCCCTTGCAGGAACTTGGAGTGGAAACTGCTGCTTCATGTGGGAGCAGCAAGTAAGCTGTAGCGCTACTTCCCGCTGAATAAATGCGGATGGGGAACCACTGCCATTCTCCAGGGCAAGTCACTGCCTGTGTGTTTAGTCTCTACAGGACACTGACACATGGCTCCTACCAATTTCAGATCTTGGTAGAAACCCATGGCTCCGCACAGAACCTGTGGTTTAACTCAAGCCTAAACAAAGAAATAGTTCTCCATCACCTCTGCTGAGGTTAGACCTGTTCCTTTGCTTCCATTTCTTAAGACACAGAATTCAAAGCACTTGTATTGTTCCTGCCTCTATTCTGTCTTTCCTAATTTTCCTCTTCATCATGCTCATCTGGGTGTCCTCAAGTACTGTACCTGACTTCCAAGAGCAAGTGCCAAGACCTGCTTCTCTGCCACACAGGGTTGAGACAGGGAGGGGATCATCTTAACTATTCTTGGAACACTATAGTTCCCAAGGTTGAATCGTGTTGCTCATCTCAAACTCACAGAAGCTATTTTCTCTGATATCCTTAAAATACAGTACTGCCCTCCTGCATCAGTTCTGATCTCATACCTTCTTAGATGTTTCTGGGTGGAGGACTTGTCGAATGAGTAACTGGCCATCACTGCAGAGTGTGTAAGAGCTCCTTCCAAGTACTTTCAAATCACTGGATACCAGCTGACTAAACTGAAAAATAAAGTGATAAATTTCATTGTACTGACTGATACAGATCATTCCATAAAACAAGCAGTTACCATTATTAAAACACTTCTTTTTTTAAAGACGATTAAATAATTTAGCACTTTGTAATAGCTTTTGAAAAAACACGATGGAGAACAGACATGGGCTCCTGATAAAGGTAGGCAAAGAAACTATATGCACTTGCGGAACAGAAAATAAGAACACCAGCAGTATGGTAAAAAGAACAATTAAGATAATATGGCAGAATTATGAGTTCATATGAAAGGTCATGGTATTATAATGGTAATGTTCAAAACCTGAACTAATTATAATGAAAGCTATGAAATATTTAAAAGAAAAAAACCTTTSAAAATCAATCACAATACTGATTTTGCAATAGCCTTTCTTCACCTATGGCACCTTTGACTTCAGTTATGTCCTTAATATTATTTTTTTTTTAATTTGAACTTCAAAAAGAAAAAAGCTACCCATCAGGATTTACTAATGTTTCAAAAGTTATATGCCAAGAAAAGCCAATAAATTGTGGTCTAATACCTTCAAGAGGGAAATTACAATCAAGTTGGATCCAAGCCAATGAAAGTTCTTGGTAGATGTACAGTGTTAAAAACACTAGATAAAACAAAATTATTCCCTACCTGTAGGATGGATAACCCCCAATACGTTAATTCTCAGGAAGAAAAGGCTCCATCTGTGTATTGTTCAATGTTATTTTCCATCCCTATACAACAATTTCTGGCTTTTTATTACTCCATACCAGTGTTAAATTCCTTGCTCGTAATAGTCAACTAAGGCATTATAGTACCTACACCTATCAAATCRGTAAATAGTAGCTTGTTAGCTAACTTTCAAGGGGACAACTATAATTATGCTAAGCTTCCCTCTTGATGCTACTCCCTCCCAGGAAAGCATCACATCACAAACAAAGCAATAATTAACATCATGATGCAGTAGCCACCCACTGCTCTCAGCAATAGCTTGCAACTCCAAAACAACCACCCCCAAAAGCAAATTACAAGTTGACTTGAAACTCAGACAATATCTTTATGCTGTCTTTTAACCTGTGTATGGGGGGCAAAGAGGATTGGTTTGTTTTATCATCAACACATGTGACACTTTACATAGTTACAGTCTCTGCTCAGGAAAGATGATGTCCTAATGATCTGATCCCRCAGCTACACAGTATTCAGCATCTGTGTCCCAGAGGTAAGGCTCCACAAGGCAGAAATCGYGTATTGAATATGGTTTACTAGGAGCAGAGACATGATGACCCAGGCTTTATTTCAAAATAACTGCTCAAATCCAATTCAGGCCCTTTTCTAGGCTTGGATAGCTAACCAGCATTCCACTACCATTTTGAGTTCAGAAACGCTGTAGTAGTGGCCACTACATATCAAGCCAGAGAACTGAGGGGCAGGGCTGGGTAAGGAGGGGCACTTGCATCAGCATCTTGTGCAAGTTGCTTAATTTGCAGATATATATACACAGATATAGATATATATATATGTCTCTGTAAAATGAAGTTCTTTAATATCAAAAGATATTTTAAACTTTAAGAAGGGTTCTCCATCACCTCTGCTGAGGTTAGACCWGTTCCTTTGCTAAGGAAGGAACCCAAACCTTACAATGCACACTACCAAC
Organism: Oceanodroma leucorhoa; assembly: GCA_030449065.1. Taxonomy (NCBI): domain Eukaryota; kingdom Metazoa; phylum Chordata; class Aves; order Procellariiformes; genus Oceanodroma; species Oceanodroma leucorhoa. Next base: position 1,315,566 of record JASVER010000007.1, on the reverse strand, counting down.
ACACACAAACACAACAAACACCCCTAACACACCCCCCAAGAAATATAATTTTTTCAAACAAACAACCCAAACTCTTGCAGATTCAGAAAGCCAGTTTCCTCCTGATTGCTAGTTCAGGTTGTCTTCCTATCACAAGTTGAAGTCTGGAAGAACTTGAGGCTATAAAGCAAGTCATTGTTTAAGGATGATTTAAAGTCAGAAAATTGAGATCTGAGAGTGCTCAAAATACCTCAGCTGATGTGTAAACACCAGAAAAAGAAGAAAATTCCAGAGGACTCAAAAGGAACCACTTCAGAAATGYAGTTCTGGGGACTGCCACAGTCACAGGCCAGCAACAAATATTCTCACCACAATAACAGACATGAGGAGAATTGCCTTCTTAGTAAATGCAGCACCTTATTACTTTCTGTTTTAACTTCTGGGCACAGTAAAGAGCAAATATTTGTAAAAAGGGATTGGAAATGGTGATAGGAATTAGCCTCCAGAAGGTATACAGGGATTCTTGCCAAAAGGAAGCAGTCTTGCTGATGAACAGTAATAAAACACTCCCCAAACCTTCAACTTTGTACCCTGTGCTTCTGAAGATGCAAAAGAGCCCATATAAAGAGTGCAATTAGGGAGCTATTTTGATCAGATACAAGAAGAAATCCAACACACACAATTTGAGGGAAGCAGCAAATGTATGCAGCCTCCTGCTTTACAAATAAAACATARGAACTGTAGTTCAAAAAGTCTTAACCAAGTTAGAATACAAAAGGAGAAAAATGTTTGGACAAGGGAGGAAATGCTCAGGCCAAATCGCRTAAGTCATGTTGGTAAAAATCAAGACTGTTGCACTGAAATATTCACATTTTTTTCAGATGGTGTTTCCCACACAAYGTACAGCTGAAAAGACATAGAGACAACACAGGTATTTTCAGAAGCCCCTGGTGAGAAGACATCAAGAAGAGCAAAATATTGCATAAGGACACCAATAAGCCCAATACTCCAAGTGTACTAAGGTTTAAGGAAGGCATGAGAGGCAGCATTTGTTTTTATTTTTAACTGWGTCTAAGTATTTGCACTGCATATTTATGAAGTGTCAGTGATAACATTCAACTTCACAAACTCCTTTCCAATGGGACAATCGACATGCCAAAACAATWCTCTACTTTTCTTACTAGAGGCTAGCAGCTTAAAGTGCCTCAGATAAAATGCCACAAGGTTGGCAGGCCTTCCTGAATGCTTATTTAGAAACTTCTATTTTAAAAACAGCCTTTTTCAAACTTTGGGGTGTACTGCTCCAGAAGAGGGCAAAAGGAGTGTGGGAAGAGTCGTCAGGAGACATAAGCAATCCTTCCTATCCAAAACAGCTTACCTATTGCATGGGTTAACTGAGTAATGGGTAGCATGGGTAGCAGAGTGTGAATGGGAAGATTCACCTAGGAGAAGAGCATGGGGAAAAATAGCGAGCATAACACTGCCACAGAGGAACAACAGATATTCGAGATTAGCCTGAACTGGCTTCTTTCATCTACATGAGATGTCTCCAAATTCTGGAAAGGTGAAGTATGAAAGGCATAGCTGTGGACCAGCTCTCATTACTATAGATTACAGTGGACCCTTAAGTCTTTCAGGCAAGAGATACAGCCTATCACATATATCAGAAGGAGTTAAAGCAACTGGTGCAGATGTGTTTATAAAGCCACATTGAAATATAAGTTAAGCAATTCAGAGTTCCTGCAGAAAAGCCATCCTGAGCCTCCTTTTTTGCACTATGAATTTCAGGCAGCATCTCAAAACAACCTCAAGCCAGCATACACCCAAATGCAGCAAGCTAAGGACAAGTTAAGACCAGTGCCAGATTTACATTACATTTTTCTGTCTCACGTGTTGAACAACCTGTCCACAACTCTGTCATTTCATAAATTCCATCCACATCTCCTTCACTCCACTAATAAAAGCCCTCTCAGCTATTTACCTCCTGTCATTCATCTTCATGCTGCCCTCCACAGCACTCCCCCACTTCAGCACGCAAAGCTGCTCCACCTTTAGACTTCCTCCACCAAGCTCACACACCCTGTGTCTCCCCTGTTAATCTACTCATTTCATAGCAACAGAGTTATACAGCGTTAATTACTACTGTTTGCATCTTGCACCCAGCCCTTATTTCAACTGCAAGAACCACAGTGTATTGGCATCACCCTCCACCCTTTATCGCTTATTCCACCAGATCAGTCTCTCTAGTAGAGCTCTGATGAATCATTCCATATTTAAAGGAACATGTTCAATAATTCAATGCTGAGATTAAAAACTGAACAGAGAGAAGAGGAAGAATCAAACAAGTTGCTCTGTACATTTACCTCCACAAAACTTAAAACAGTTCTTGGAGAAAAGGTGGTGAGAGGGAAGGACAGAGTTTGAGCACCAGTTTGAAAAACTGGCTAAACAGGATTTTGGTCATGTAGCTGAGAGCACAAAGAGAGCGAAGAGACGTGTTTCGCCAGCAGCAAAAGCTGGATGAAAGCCAGCGCAAGCTGCTGTGTTTTCTGCAAATGAATCCCAAGTGGCTGAAATGACACAGCCCCCTTCGTGTTGCCTTAACTATAACTGAACAAAGCTGTGGATCTTAGAGAAACAACAAGATTSCTCATTAAGCTCTTTCTATAGTTATGATGCACAAAGCACTAAAATAAACCTCTGGCTATTTGGATAATCCCATTTCCCTAACTAAAAATAGCTCTCATCCTTGAGAAAGGCCACTGCATCTGCGCTGTATCTGTGCCTGGCATGGTAATGAAATACTGAGATAATTCAGTTGCAGAATGCATCCACATTGTCAACTGAACCATTTCTAAAACACCAGCATACTCTGGGGGATTCTCTCTTTAATTCACCTCTGAGAAATAACAGAAAATCTGGCTGCTTCCTACTCATCAGACATCCAGCAGCTCCTAATGCGTCTTCAAAATGGGAYCCTTCCCTTTAGCAATGCACCAAGTTTCTCTGGTTTGCTTCTTTTAGCCCTACTGTCCCATCACAGCTAACAGCACCACACAAGACACAAAATTATTCACAGAGCTTCAGAATTAAAGGCATCCTTGCAATTTAACCAGGTCTGGAATGTTATGCTAAAGCATAACATAAAAATCCAGAAAGCAGCTTAGCTTGTAGTCCATGCTTAAGCTAGACACACATTTACTCCCAAGTAGAAAGATGAGTTATCAGGTTTATCAATATCCYTTGCACAAAGGATGGTCCTCACGGTGTGGGGACCTGGTTTCAAATCAGTGGTATCGACAGGCATGTTACTAAATTGCCCAGAGATAACAATTTGGTGATTATACATTAATACATGATCAAGTTTCTGCCAAATTAGCATATCAAATAGTGCTCATTTTGACTTCTATGCCATCTTTAGACTTAGGTGGGAGGACAAATCACACCKGGTCCAGCCAAAAATTAAGACACAAGACAGACAGATGATACTTGATTTGGGATAAAGCCTGTCAAAGGAATTTGAACAGGCTTAGCGTTCTAGATAAGTCTTTTGCAAAAAAACCCAAAACAACCAAGCAACCAACCAAAAAAAAAAAAAACAACAAACACCCAAAACTTATTCAGGAGTGACATCTTTTGGTCATTACTAAAAGGAAAACTTTCAGGAATAACTTAGAAGAAAAGTTATTTTGGCTCACCTAGGCTCATATATTCCAATAGGTTCCCTTGAGCTTAAAGAACTCACATTACTAATATGTAACTGTCCTAGAGAAAGTGAAAATATACTCCACAGGTCTGTAAAACACACTGTTTGAGATGAAAAAAGTTTTATCTGAGGCACGTAAATATGAACTGCTTACATCTCTTTTGCTCAAACCTGGAAAATTAGCTACACGTGTTCTTTTTTTTTCCATATTCATTTTAAGAAATCAAGAATAAATTTCTGCTCTGACCAGCACAYGTCTCCATGTGAAGCAGAAGCTGGAGATCTATTTTAGATCTCTTTGGCAAATTATTTTACCTACAGAAGAGACTTCCTCCAGTAATGAATTATTAGGAAAAAAAAAAAAAAGGTGGAGGGCAGCATAGAAACCATTAAAGGCAGGCAGCTCTAATAYACAGGTATATGTATCTCTGTGTACACGTGCATGTTTATGTATAGAATTACATATAGTGATCCAAATTACAATATTTAAAATCTCATCAGATCAGCTGAACTTTCATGTGTGCATGTCTAACAACTCAGACTTCCTAAATTTATAAAATTATTTCTGAATTTCAATTCACTATATTTCAACATTTTCTTTAAGTCCTGAAATTTGTTATTTTCTTAGCATAATGAAGTTTSAGAACTACAGCTCACAGTGTATCAGACAGACTATCAAATAGAATTTACCAAAACAAATCAATAATACTATAGGATCTATACAGACCCGCACATATATAGCAGTGCTTTATGTGTAGAACCAACTTAAGTAGCAATCATATAAAGCACTTCTTTTTCAATCCAGAAAAATCAGAGTTCACTCTAACGCATACTCGCACACTTCACCATGTGAACTGTCAATTGAAAAGTTGTTAAACTTTAATTGCAGCTCGCCTAGCAATGAGACCACATACGTCACATATTAACATCATACATACTACCACTCTGCAACGAACACCACAYGTGCTTTGACTAAAGCCATACTGTTTATAACCATGTATGATATCTAGTCCTACTTGTGTTTAAAAAAAAAAAAAAAATCATCGTTACTTATTACTGTAATTGACTACATTAGAGCTTTAGACTGTCTTTTAGGCCTTYGGTGTGGGCCATTCTTTGCTTGTAGCATAGAGCATATAACAATGATTTGTCTTCTTTCGGGTAAGAGAGGCATGGAAAACAAACCACAACCTCAAAGAATTGCAGATTCTCTACTCTAGGTTCTACTTCAACAGGCAAAGATTGCAGTTCTTGTCTCAAAGCCTGATTTTACAGAAAATCCTCTACAATTTATTGCCAGAGAACACCCAAAACCAATTATATAGTTGCACATGCAGTTGCTGAAAGGAGATCTCCAGCGGTTAGACACTGAAACAGGCTGCACAGAGAAGTTGCAGAGTCTTCATCATTGGAGATATTCAAGACCCAASCGGACATGGTCCTTGGCAGCCTGCTCTAGCTGACCCTGATTTCAGGGGTTGGACTAGACAACATCTATAGCTCCCTTCCAACCTCAGCTATTGTGTGATTCTCTGATCTCTTTGGACTCCCTCTGTTTTGCCTACTCTGCAGCTACACTAGAGATCATTACATCTATGCCACCATAGTGTATACATGTGGGGCTGTGTGTGTGTTTGGGGAAGGACGTGTTGTCTGGGGGGAGGGGGGGGAAGGGGAGGAAATCAAGAGGTGAGATGCAGCCAAATTTGWTTAACAACTTTTCTGCCACCAAAACATAAGCAAGATTGGAACACCACTGAAAACCAAACATCCAGCAACCCTGAAGTCTCCCTCAAGACTTAAAGGCTCTAACACAGCATGGGAAGTCTCAAGAATAACAAGCCATGGGTTTGGTATACAAAGCTTGAACACACACAACATACCACGACATGTCAACTTCGGGAAATATTTTCACTTGGACTTTGTGCCTCAGACCCTACAYCCATGAGGGTTTCATAGTTATTTGCAATACTCTCCATGGGCAGTTTTCTGCTCCTTCACTGTTCAAACCCTGGTGATAATGTCAGCCTTATCCATGCAATGGAGGAATTTAAAGCATGTCAATACTACTGGGAGGTGCAYAGACTGCATTTCAGCAGTATTTACAAGTATGATAACCCTTTATTGTGCTAGGTAACTTTTTAAACAGAGAATCCTATAGTAAGCCCTTGCCTTTGTTCATCTGTTAACTGCTATTCCACATGGCTGATAATGGATACATGGTGACCTTGCAGTGAAATTGCTGTATGGAAAAAAAGAAAAAAAAAAAGTGTAAGCCACAGTGCAGCCACAAGCTGCAGCTAACTTTTTTCTTTCCCTTCTAGCAAAATAGGAGAAATKACTGTATTTAGAAACTATTCAGACACAAACATGAAAAAGAAATTGCCTCTTGGTTTTATTTCTTTGCAGGGGAAACTTGCAGAAGATAAGAGAGGAAAGCCCAGGTCCACTCACTACCAATACTGCCAGTTTGATTTCTCCTATTAAGAGGAAAGCAATTTTTTGCTCTACTGAACACTAATGCCCGAGATTATTTAGTGGCTGAAGACTGGCCTGGACAAAAGCATGGTTTTCATTTCCAGCATGCCACAGACAATATAATTGTGCTCAATATGACCAGTYAAGTTACACATCACCTTATGCCTCCTGAGGTACTATAAACTGTATTAAACAACTGAATGAGTCATCAGTCACAATGGCCACCATAAATGTACTCGAGAGAGAGAGAGATATGTACGTATTACCCAAAACCAGAGTTTCCATCCAACTTTGGAATTTGCAAGTGTAAGAGCAGGTTTGCTCTCCTCAGTCTCAAGGAGATGCAGGATGTGGCACTGAGCTTCAAGCACTGTAGACTGTCTTCTCCTCAAGTATATTATGTTGCTTCTTACTACCTACTAATCTTGTTGTCATTTTGTATTCTTTCCTGAAAAGAGGTCCAACAACAGCAAACCAGGTACGACACATCCTGCTACTTCTGCTGCTGTACCAAAACAGTTTCATCTACGCTGGATATCTGTATAGACAAACTCATATTGTTGCCTTTCTCACAGAAAGAAACTCATTCTTTTCCACCCATGGCATGAGCTAACAAAGGTAACAGGATTGAGGTCTCAACTATCCTATGCTTGGGGTTCTGCCATAAAATTCCAAACATCACAAATCTTCAAAAGAAGTAGTTGTTTAAAAATACAGAATTATATTTTTAAAGCTATTTAAGATATCCACCTTCATCTTTTACTTTGTTGGGAAGCTGAAGTTCCAGGAAGTAATACCACCCTGTTCTCCTCCTCGTTGTCATCACACAGGTCACCACAGAGTTCTCAAGTCAGGAAGGCACACAGCCTACATACACCTCTTATAATGACTGCAAGAGTTCAAGGGAGAAAAATGGAAGGCACTCTTCAATTTTATCACATCCTTCCATTCAACAAAACATAGAAAAGTACTTTAAAATTCACCATACTCCTTCAGAATTACACAGAGGGACCAGAAACTTTAAGCTTAGGTGAGGGTAGCCTACAGCTAATTTTCTGCATAAAAATAGGTTTGTTTAGCATAGTTCACCAACAGGTAGAATATGAAATACATAAACGGAGTACCAGTTGTCAGGCTTTGTCTGTCCAGTGRCAGTTTGTAGAGCTTAGAAAACAGACCATTGTGACTCAGGACTGTGACAAACCATCTTAAGGGTGAAACTTCCATGTTAGTTCTTTCTTTGGCTCATTTTAATTGGGCCTGGGTCTTTGTGTGACAAAGTAAACAATACCTAACTAAAAGTTTTAATTCTTCCTAGGAAAGAATGTAAAAATCTAACCTTCTGCCAAGACAAAGATCTGTCCAAGCCATGCCACTTGAGCATTTTATGACCATTTTTGATTAATTATTTCTTAGATGGAAGTTTGCAACACCAGATTATTTGCATGCTTTCCAGCTGTGGTATCTACACCATCTAATTCAGGTAATGCATTAAGCATAAAAGCAGGACCATGGTTCAGGCCACCTAAATGTCACAGCAATCAGGTCACAGCTTTTATCTTCAAAAGCACAATCTGTTTTAATAAGAGAGTGTTGAAATATGCAGAGTACTCCACAAATAAGCTACTTGAAGTTAGCCTTGTGTAAGATAAAGCACCCCAGTCCAGCAACATAAGAATTTCACAGTTTCTGGACTTACTTTACTACTATATTATGTATCAGGAAACTGCTAAATAAACATTTACTGAGATAAAAGAAGTTTTCACCTTTAAATTAACCTGTATGAAAGAGGCCACTAGCTATCAAAACCAACAAAATAATGCAAAAAAGATGCATATCTTGCAGAACACCTTAGCATTTGTTAGCATAGATTATTCATGAGTCTGTCTTTAAGCAAAAGGAAACTCTGAATATTAGTAATGCAAAAAAAATCCATACTCTGTCAACCTTTTACCTACACTTCAAGCAGGATTACAATGGTGCCTCAACTCCTCACAGACTGCTTCCTATCAGCTCAACTCACAGAGCAAGTCATTACAGCCTGAAAGACAAGGTTGAACATACTTTCCAAACTCTAAGTTTTAATTAATGCCGTGACTGCAATATTTCCTAAAGCCTTGATTTAAGCACAAGCTCTCTCTCACAGTGTTCCATACCTCCCCCACTCCCACTTACCTCTGTTTCAAGGACAAACTTTCATTAGCAATGTGATCTTTAGCACTGGCTCTATTGACTGTAATGCATGGTACTTCTCTATTTACTCAACACTACCTCATTGTTTGTAGTGCAAGCTTAACCAGTTGTAGGAGAATAGCCAATACCTGCAAAATTAAAGCTTTTTTTTTCTATTGGATTGTTTTTGTAGTAATATCCAGGGAACGTAAAAAGAAGAGGAGACACAAGAAGAAAGACAACACACCTATTATCCACAATTCAGTTTCCTTCAAGATTCTTTCATACTCCTGCCTCTCCTTTAAACTTATATTGTAAGAATATCGTAGACATGGCCTTTGCTGAATAACACCCTTGAGATCCATGAAGTAGCTTTGCTTTTATAAGAATCCAAGCGATTCTTGCTCAAACCCTTACAAATATCAGCAAAAAAAGTCAAACGTTTATAAACTGGCTCTACTCTGCTTCAGAAACAGGGAGTTTTCCCTTTCTTGTTCAACACGCTTTCACAAAAACATAAAGGAGAAGTGGAAATAGATCCCTAAATCAGCTTGCCTTTAATCTCTGAAATTTAAAGTCACAGATTAGGGCAGCAACCCCATGCATCAGGAATTGATTATGTTTGATAAAAGGAAAAATGAGAGTAAGAAATTATTATCTCTAAGATTTTAGCAGTTCATAACTGAGTAAGATCGAATTTACATTTGGCCTTCCAAGCGATTCAGACCTGCCCAATACAGAACAAGGACATGAAGGGTGATACTATTTAGATGTTGCTTCCTCTTATAGAACTACATCCTCTTTCAGGTAGCTTCTTGTTTCCAAAGTGAGTTCATTATGACTGAAAAGACTTGTTATGAGTTGTCTGGAACATGAAGCAAGTCACACAGCTTCCTGTGATCAATTCTTAGTGTCTGAAGTTTATAGGAAAAGGGGGTTGATTTATATTTTCTTTTGTTTCTTTAAGCATACCACAAGAGCAGCAGTTTTCTTCTCCTGMACTTAATATTTACATGGTGCCATTTCACATGCTTTACAATAAGCAAAAGTTCATCCTGTAACAGTTTAATTCTGCTGTAAGAAATAACATTGGCTAATACACTTGAGTAATCAATCAAGCAAACCCCAAAACTCTGTCATAGTCATATTCTTGTGACTGCTATGTATTTTCCAGTTCTTCATCTCATGCATCCCTCTTCAATCCAGCAGTTATGTGATTCAAGAGGTTTAAGGTTTAAGACACTATTTTGTGTCTCTCTTCAGCTGCAAAGGACTCCTAAATTAACTTTCAGGCACATAGCTACAATAAGATTAACTTACAAAGCAAAACCTCCACAGTGGTTTTTGCACTTTTATTTTCCAAGTTGCATACTATAGCTCTACTCTACTCTTAGTGCAATTCACTGCAACAGAATTACTTATCAGGACAGTACTTCTGCCATAATTTCTGTAAAGACATTTCATTTCACACACTGCCAACGTCTACACAATTCATTATAATGTTAAAGCACATGCTTMAATTTCTCTAGAATTAGAGCCAGAGAATGGAAACACCAATAATTAAGTTTTGATTTCAATTCAGTAAGAATGATAACACAATTCAGAGACTGCCCCAGAGCTCTAGTAATAGAACTTTTTCTTTTAAGCTAACAGGTGTCCAAAATCATCACAGGAGCCAAGTTTTTGCAAAAGGGAATACAACTGTTTCTTAATCTTAAAATTAAGTTTCTTTACAAGATTTTRGTGCTAACACAATATTCATTTCTCAACACTTTTTGCCCCTCTCTGCCCACTGCAGCTCTGCGAAGAAAAGTAGCAGGGGAAAGAAAATAAAATATTTTTAAATTGAAGTTTGGGAGGAGTTGCAGGGTTGGKTTTTTTTGTTTTGTCACTCAACACAAGTAGTGAGCATTTAAATTTCAATTCCCAATACCTTTTGCGTATTTATCTTATAACTCACATCTACCTTCACAGCATGTGGGTTTAATGAATGAGGGACAGATTAGTAAAGCAGCCRTTTATAAACAAAGCAAGAACAGAGGCTATTTTATAGAAGTATACTGGAATAAGTTGTGAACAGTTTAAAGAATATCAACACAGATTTATCAGAGTAAAGCACTAAAAAATGATTTGTAGAGCAAACATGACTTCTGATTCAGTGCCTTCTTAGGACACACACATGAAGTTGCCTTTCAGAGTATCAATATTTTCCTCCTTTCTTGAAATAAGGTTGTAGCTAACAGAAATYGATCGTGAAGGAAAACAACAACATGGTATCTCTGCAGTTTTTATGCAAAGCAGCAACTATTATGAAGGAAAAAAAGCTTTTCCAGAGCAGACAGAAGATGGCAAATACATGAATGTGAGGAAGAGGGAGAATTACTCTTTATGTTTCTAATTAAGAGACATAAAAGTTCCAATTTTAGCCATAGAAATTATAAAATAAAACAGGGCTGACATTATGTTGCTAAAAAAAAAAAAAAAAATTAATCTCCAATCAGCGTTTTTAGTTTTGGCCACAACACTGCTTTGCTAGCAATATCAATTCCAGCGTCTATGCGTCACTCTTAAACCTAACTGTTCAGCAAAGAAGTGCTGCAACACGTTGACAGAGATGTTGCCCTCATTTGGCAGCACTTAGCTATCCAAGACCTTCTGCATATAACTTAGGGGGGTGTTTTGTTTTGTTTTGTTTTGTTTTTAAGGAAAAAAAAATTCCAAGTAGACCAACACACACATGCAAGAACTGTGCAACCCTTTCAAAAGCTGTGACGAGAACTAGATAAAATGCTACCAGAGGAAGAGGGAAACTGGGGAGGTTTGCAGACAATCTAGAGACAATCCACATGTTTTCTAAGCTGCTTCTATGTTAACATATAAGAACTGGTAGAAACACTGCATGCATACTTATTGTCAAAATGAATACAAATCCTTTATTCCTCATTTATTATTCCTCAGCCACTGTTGAAAACCCTGACAATAGTTCATGAACACATTTCCAGTGACTTTTTCAGTAGCTACTGACAGCAAGTTAGAGGAAAGAAGTTCAAAGTCTTTGAGGATCACGTAATCCAGCAATCTTTGTATTCAAAGGCRTCTACCCTGTGTTTTACTGTCTTCCAATTACTTTTAAAAAAGCTGCAAGTACAATTTCAAGAGAAATTCAAGTATTCACATATAATATTATAGCCACGAGAACATCCAAATGTGCTAGTGACACAGTTTTGAAACACTGCACAACATCACACTGTGTGAACACAGGCGTTTCAAGCTATTCTGGACAGGTCATAGTRAAGTTTATTTTTCTATATATGCTAATCCACCCAGACGTGGTAAGAGATTTAATGTTACTGTTTAACTTCACCAGAACAAGCAGCAGCATCCACTACCATAAAAAGTCTACTCAGGCTCATCCTCAAATCACTGAGCCAAATTACTCACTTCTAATTAATATTGGCACTYCTAATTTTAAGAGAAGATAGCCCAGCTAGCCAAGACTACCACATTTTTACGCTTGCAAAGAAAAGAATATGCAGCTTCAGACASATTCCTTTATCTAATTCTCCACTCATTCTGAAGTGAAATGCACCTAAATATAGGAACAAAGTAAGGTTTAAGGGAATACTCGAGGAATTCAGGTGAAAGTATTGCAGCCTTCAGAGAAGCCGAGGTTATTGCTCTTCCACAAAACCTAACAGAAAATGAATGTTGCCAATAACAAATGCATTCACATGATCTACATATGTATATTCATGTATACATATACATATTATATACACAACAGAGGAACTGTTTCTGCTATTAACTCTTCTCTGCKTTTGAGAAAAGAGATTTGAGTGTTTCTATAATAAATTAGTGGGAGCTGGGTAGCACAGAGGATTTGTAAAGGGAAAAATAGTTTGCCTATACCATCAACAACAGAATTACAACTAGGGTTCTGAAACAAGAGTTAGCCATCCATTTTCATTGCTAAAGAAAAAAAAAAATCCACGCTGTAACAGCCTGCAGCTACAGGAAGCATTAGCACATCCTTACTTCCCCACAAGAAAGACTGACGATATTCCAATTTTAGGTATCAAACATCATTTAACCAATGCTCATCTAAGTTCGTCAATGGAAACRGGGAACTATTAGATGCTAATACATAGTAAGAACCCCGCATAAGGCTACATGCGCACAGTACACTCAGCCCTCCTGTAAGAGCAGGAGTTCATCACTTACCTGCCCTGACAATTTGAAGGCCACCTTGTGTCTGTCAGGAAATCCTCATCACTCACTGCTGATACCAAACCAAGGCCACAGTTTCACAATACAAACTGCTTGGTGGCCAGCCTGTCTTAAAACGTTTCCCTCCTTTCACCCACACTGCTTGTCCACACCTTGGTGCTATGGCTGCCCTCAGAARAACTACCTCACCTGCCACACTGCACATCAGACAGAACCGCTCCAAAACAGAATTGTTTTTAWCTCGGAACAGTGCCCTGCTCCGGGTTAGTAGGCAGCCCCAAAAACTTTTGTATTGGCAGAATGATGGTAAGGGAGGTCCATGTAGCAGCACCTACCTAAGTGAAAGATGCCACTAAAAAGTTTTCATACAACTGCAGCTTGAGAAAACGATGCGGGGGCAGAAATACCTTAAGCTAGTATCGCCATCAAACATGTTGGATCATGAAAATACAACCAATGGGTGTAGTTTCATGGGACGCGAGCTTGGACAGCAAAGCAGCTTAGAAGTTCCCAACCTACCTGCTCATTTCAGTGATCCTGTTTACAGCACAGCTTCACAAAGAGTTTTACTGACACAACAAAAAGATAGCAAAGTATGGTGCAGGGGCAAGAAAGAAGCTGRCTTCACTGCTGAAGCCAAATCTTGTGAAACTACACCCTAAGTATTTGTTGTGGAGATAACACCCTGCTCAGGAACACTTGCCAAAGGCTTGCCAAACACCTGCTCCAAAACTTCAGAACTCAGACCCAGCAAATACTCCAAAATACAGATTCTGTCAGTCACCAAGTAATCTGAAGTTGGAAGACCAGCTGTGAGACTCAAGAAAAAAAAAAAAAAGAAAAAAAAAAAATCACCCTGCATTTTCAGGCTTTTTTCCTGCAGTCTGAACGTTCAGAGGTATATTAAAAAAAAAAATATTCAAAAAAATCATTTATCCAAAATGAAGGTGTGACAGTTGGCAAGCGGGCCAAGAAAACCTTCTGCTAGCACTTTGTGAAGAAGAGGCTGCAGAACAAGTTTCTCTTAAAAAAAAAAAAAGTTGTAACCGGTTTATCAGGTTAGAGGAATTCACTGGTTCTTCCGCCTCTCCCCCCCACCCCATTTGTTTCCAAATGCTCATCTAACCAGCTTGTTTCTTGCTGAATTTGTTGATATGTAAGAAAATAAATTGCACCTGCAGCTCAGCTGGATGATCAATAGGCATCCAAACATGCTTTAGAGAATTGGTAATTTGCTACAACCTGATGAAGTGCCAACCCCTCAGTATTTTCAATTTGTGCATAGTTTCAGAGAGTGGGGGGAAAAAAGGCCCAGCTTTGTCTTTCTGTGTTCAAGAATATGAATCAAATCTATCACTGATGTATTGGATTCAATGTACAATGCGACGAAAGATCAGCAAGTCTAGGACAGTCTTTCGAACAATCTTTTAATACTTAAATGTCAATCCATAGATGAAATTTGGATGCTTTCAATAGGCCCAAAARCAGACCCAGCTCTCATGAGAACCTCTCCCTTTTCATGAATATCGTTCAAAGTAAGATGGTAATTACAGCTAAATACTGCAGACAGCTCTCCAAAATTATTAGCTCTTCTTAGACTTATCCTTTGTCAGGGAGACATGCAAATATTGCCTTGCAAAAGGAAAGTAACATGTCTTAAGGCAAGTCATGCTGATTCAGCCAGGTTTTCTGTATGGGAAGGATTAAGAAATCCACAACACTTTCAACTTAGTATTCAATCTTTAACTCAGAACCCCCATGGCTAGAATCAGAGAAGCACATGAAGATGTCAGCTTTTTGATGACAGAGTAATGGGGCTGAGAGAAAGGCAAAGTTCATTTTGGTTTTGCTCTTTAAAAGCAAGCTTCCATTCCTGCAAGGCTTCAGAGCAACCTGAAAACAATTTTCTCCCTTAAAAGCTTGGAAACTGGGAAACATAAYGCTCCAGCAGTTATTTAGAAAAATACAAATAACATGCTAAATAAGCCAGTCCTGTGATGTGAGGATCTGAACAATGAAACCTAGCAAGAATGTCCCAGTAATGCAGGAAGAAATGTAAGACGCTATTCGCTATAGTAAGTAATGTAGGTAATGCATGTTTAGAGGCTTACATCACAGGCTCAAGAGAGTTCCAAATACACACTTGAACAAGAGATCTCCTACTCACTTTGTTAAAAAAATCCTAATTTTTTTCTACTCCGTAGCATTCTGCAACTACAACAACACATCTCAGTCAGCAGCTATAAGTTCACTGTTATTGGTCCAACAACAGAGATAAGTTATTAATACCATTTTGAACTAAATATATCAAGCAACTGCTTCCAAAGGGCGCACATTTTATGACTTCAGGTAACTATTTCCCTAATATTTGTACATTATCATGATCTCCCCTCCCCACCCAAAACATAGCTATCAAAACATCGCACACCACCTATCAGAAAATACAGCTGGATCCCATAAATGCACTGGCATCTGTGGAATCAAATGCTTGTTACCTTGGACAACTACAGTATTTAAAAGCTTGCAGTAAAAGGTATGGCACATATAGTGTGGCAAACAGCTTGGTTATTTGGGGGCACTGTGTTTCAGAACCTCACTTTGTAGAATTACACAGCAGAAATATATTGGGGGGGGACCCTATTTTAGAATATTTCTTAAGACATACCCAAGTAGTAAGTCATGTGAGATGTAATACTGTAAGAATGTGAAATAAAATTGAAATGATGCATCATTTGTTGAAGTGCCTTGTTACAAGCAGAGTAAAGACAACCACAGATTACAGGCTTTTGGTAGACCCTATCATTGCTGGAAACTAAACTAAATGGTAATAGAAGGAGGCTTTCTGTGGTCAGTGGGAAAACTCCAGGCCCACAGTAGCTGATCTACTGTTTACCAGTTACGACTCTCAGAATCAGAATCACAGAATAGTTGAGGTTGGGAGAGACCTCTGAAGTATTSATAAAAGTTACAGTGGATTTGTGCATAGTGATTCTCACTTCCCTCTACATGTAGAGACTGGGAACCCAAGGCAAAAGCCAGAAGCAGGCACTGAAAATTTAATTTACGTGAGTGAGAGGTGTGCTAAAGTGGGCCAATTTTAGCTGCATCATCAAATTTTCTACCACAATCCAAGCAGGGTGTGGAAAGCTAATCTCACATAGTCTATAACATTATCCCAAATCAAGGTACAGGTCTACTTCCTTTTCCTCCTCCTTTCCAAATAACCACTTCACCCACCTGTGCTTTTGTTAATCAAAACATTTAACTGAGAAAAAAAAAAAAAAAAAATCTGTATCTGTTGACAAATACCTGACTAATCCTTAAAATACAGGATGCAATTAAAATATTTAATGGACTTGTCTTCAAAAGTGCAGAAAAGGATCTACTATTAAAGAATACAGAATTTTGCTTTTTGCCACCATTGCAAGTGGGAAGATGAATGAATTCTCTCCTAAATCCCACGGAGTCAGGACACATGGAGGGGAAGGGAAACGAGCTTAGGTAAAGTGTGTTCCAGAAGACCTATGACGGAACTGGCCACATCACAACTGGCATCCAACAATTAACAGCAAAATCATTATTTAGTTGTATAGATATGCCAACCAAAAAGGAAAAAAATTGTTGTTTTTCAAGAGTCTCTACCCACCTACACACAAAGGTAGTATTTCCTTTTATTTGCTAAAGCAGACCCACCTACGGTGCAATTTACGGCAATAAGATACAATCTCTCATAAAGTATTGAGTATAATTAAAGTGTGTCTGTTATAAAGGTAAACAGAGTGTACTAGGCTAAGCTGTTCCAGATGTCTTTAGTGCAAGATCTGGGACAAGATCAAACCTGCAGCTGCACATTTTCTCAGGGGTTATTTTGAAGCTTAAAAAAAAAAAAAGAAAAAAAAAAATCACCTCTTGGTCTTGGGCTCTAGAAAAACTAGTGCAAGTAGAGTAAATGCCATCTGCAGCTAATGTTGACAGATTTTAAGACATGTAGAAGTTACACATTTCTATTTTCAAAGATACTCCGGAGTGAAGTGTTAACCATTCAGTATCAAAGAGGGTTAGGACCTAGTCTGCCAAGTTATCTGTGTCACCAGGAGTTACAGCAACATGAACCTGTTCTACTGCCTAAGCAAGTTTCTTGCTGAAACACACCTAYGAATGATTCAGACAAGGTGTGGAAAGCTAGTTTTATGTGTTACACAAAAATGCACTATTGTATTTTTCCATTCAAGCACATTTCATATATAGAAAAGACAGTGAAAGCAAGCAAACTTTCAGGAACTGCATATGTATACACTACTTGCATTAAATTTTTATMGGTAACTTAGAGCCTCTTGAACCGCAAGGATCATGCAAATTTACAGATTTACTGTCTTAGTCTGATATTAAGTGAGCCAAAGAGCAAAATATAGAAATTGTAGAAAAAAAACCCAATCACTTTACAATCCACCAAGCTAATAAAGCTCATCTGGAAAAGAGTGATACACAACAAGCGCAGCTGATGTTTTATGAAAGTATAGTTTTGAAGATTTCAACTAACTTTAAGAATAACAAATGAGAAAAGGTCAAGTTTTTTAACACACATTATAGCAGTGAACCTGTAGATGAAAACATATCACCTGAATTTTGAAAGTTTGATTAGCACTGCTAAATTAAGTAGTGCTTTTATCGGCCTACTCTTTTAAGGCTTGAGTAAGAGAAATTGGGAATAAAAGCAGACCCATCAAAATAATCAGAAGCCAGATCTTCCAAGGACTAGAGCATCAGCTCAAAAACATAACTGTTTCAGAATTACGGGGTTCCCATTTGAAATGGTTCAGGTCTCTTTTGGGTTAGCTTTAAAATAAGCACAAAAACTTGCTAGTGATTTTAAAGTGAAAGGCAAAATTAAAGTCTATTTCTTTTATCAAATCAATTGAATCTTGTCCCCAGGCTTCACCGCGATAGCCCCTGCTCCCAAGAGCAGCACCTCACCTGTTGAAGAACCCGGTCCAGTGGTTCAGCTTTGCCCAATCCCTCTGGTGTTAAGCCACTCACTTCACGACACTGGTCACTTAAGTCCAAGTTGTCTGCTTTCACCAGGGATTTGTGTAGTGTCCCTACCTAAAAACATTTAAGAAATTACGGACAAAAGTGAGGAACAATCGAATTAGCTCTTTTTAACAACGCGTTCAGACTGCAGAAAAATCAGAAAGGTGCAGTATCATGTTCCCGATAACAATCGCAACGAGAAAAAGCATTTGTCGATTTCACAAATCGAAACCTTTTGCCTCGGTTTCTTTCCCTCCCACCCCGAGAGCCACGCTCTCTGCTGCCATGGATCGGAGCCGGTTTTCATGCGACGCCTTTTGCAGTTAGCACCGATTTTTGCGGCAGCTGTTAATTGCAAAGGGAAGATCACATAATCTTAAAACAGTTTCCTGAATCTATTCATGAAATTGAGAGTCATGTTTGTTTTATCAAAGCCCTTCATCTCGAGGGGGTTCTTGTTTATGATAGGGCTTTTGGGAAAAAAAAAAATAGAGCATATTTTCAGATTGACCTAAAAATTAAAGGAAGTCAATATTCTCTTAAAGGTTATCCAAACATTGGTTTAAAAAAAAAAAAAAAAAAAAAAAAAAAAAGTCTCCCGTAGCAGGCCGCAGAGGGTCCAACGGTTACCCTGAGACAGCTCCCGTGAAAGCATGCACGTCTGGAGCCTACTGAGGGCAGCTTTTTGTTTTAAAGCTTCAAAAGTCCGTAGACATCTTCGAATTTGAAGCTACAGATGTTTTAAGGGGGACGGGGCAGGGGGGTAGAAGCGGCCAAACTTTCTTTAAAAGTTACTTCTTCCCTTAAAACGGAACAAAAAGGACCTTCTTGAGTGACTAACCCGATGAGTGAATGACCCCCGGGCACGGGGGCCCCGCTCCCTCCCCTCCCCTCGGTGCATTTGTGAAATGAACAAACGGCTCCGGGGAGGCGGCGAGCGGCCGGGCGAGCCTGCTCGCCCTGCGCCCGGGGAACGCGCCCTCGGACCGGGTGTCGAAGCCATACCTTCTTGCTGTGTAGATCCACAACTTGCCACACCAAGAGAATTAGTTCCCTCTCATCCGAACCCAGTTTAGCCCCATATGCACCAGCTGTTGCCCCAAACAACACCACCAAAGAGTCACTGTGCGAAGCCGTCATGACCACAGGGGGAAACAACTACAATCAAAAGCAGAGGTCAAAAAAAAGAGAGAAAAAAAAAACCAGAAAAAAAGAAAGACAGACAAACAAACGAAAAAAAGAACAAAAAAATCCCACAAGGCTCACCCCCTACCTCCAAGTGATCAAAGGGGAAAGGAGCGAACGAGGAGTCACAATATCAAGAGGAGAGAAAGAGCTATTTAGGAGGTAAGGGTGTTTGAGACAAAAAAAAATGGAGAAAGCTTGCATCTCTACCTGTTCCCGGTGATCTCCTTCTTCCCGGGGCTGATTGGGAGGTGAAATTAGCAAGCTGTGGGTTTCTTTCCCTCTGACATCATGGCAGAAGCCCAGCCTGGGCTTGGGCTTTTTTTTTTTTTCGCCTTTTTTTTTTTTTTTTTTTCCCCCTCCTTCCCCCTTCCCCTTCCCCTCTCCTGAGTTACCTGCCCTTGGTGCAGCTCATGTGACTCTAGTCAATCTCCCAGAGGGACAAAGCCATTGGGCCTTTGGAAAAGGTGTAGGAGGGACGGACGGAGAATCAACGCCTGGCTGATCTGGCCTGATTGGTTTTTGAGGGAGATCAGAGGAAAACTCCTCTTTCTCTCTCTTTAATTCTGCCTGCAGGAAGTGCCTCTACCTGCTTTCAGTTTTGCGGGATCGTCCGGCGCAGGGCGCGGGCAATGCGCGCTCCGGCTGCGCGCCCGCGGCCCCTCGCCCGGCGTACGGGGGGAATTTGGGGTCTGTRCAATCAGGCCGGGGCCCTTTTTTGTGGAAATCTGAAGAATATACACGTACAGTTGCTAAATTACAATCTATGACTTAGCAAAATGTGCAAAAGTCTTCACCTCCTTCTAATTAATTGCCTTTTATGCACGCTGCTGTGGATGTATTGAGCTACCAATGCCGACGTTAATGTATAATAAAAGTGTAGTATTACACGGGAATTTTTAAGGGATATTACAGGCAGGAAGTACTTTGCGTTTTAGGCCCTATTCTGCATATGGGTTTGCAAAGGTGGGTCCTGGTAAAATAATTTTCGTTTTTGAGAATCTGTGTCTAGGATGTTTTGCAAAATAGAAATATAAAGCCCWGTATTTTCTACCCTATAACTGCTCAACAAAGAACTATCTCCTGGGCATTTACTGCAGTCCAGGATTGGCAGTTTTTCTCTATAGCTCTTTTCTGTTTCACAGGTGAGATTCCACAATGGGAAAACACCACCTAGTTTAGCTACTATAAAAATACTCCTCTAAGCATTTCTGCTCAATGGAAGCAGTGGTAATATTTTTAACATCGGGGACCAAGACAATTTTTGGAGACATTTTCAAACTCAAATTTATTTTAAAGCAAAAAATGAAAATAAAGAAGCCTCTAAACTGTTTTGACCATGTTATTATTTTTCCTATTGCCACCACTGATAAGTTACTAACGATTTTTAAAGGCCAAATGCTGCAAGTTAGACTAGTCATAATTTTTCTTTTGCTTAATTAAATCTTCAGTTTGTACTTCARTATTAGTGTTGTGTTGAAATACAGTTTTCACTGAAGGAAAATGGTACTGCTATTTAGCCACTGATGTCTGTCATGGGAAAATGCAGWGCTGGACATTTAACTGTGATTATCTGATGGGTTTAAATATTAACATCACATTTTCTCTTCTTTTAACATGCTAATTTTATAATTGTTTAATTATAGCAGTTATTATGGACCTCCTTCGGCAAACACCAATTCACATGCTAACACCATCACCAAGACTATTTCCATTTATTTCAATGAAAGTAAACGACACTTCAAGGATGCTCTCTCTTGTGAATTATCTTAGAATTCATGTATTGCAAGTATTTACCTGGCAGAGGCCATGCAGAGGACTTCACAGTGCACAGGTGTATCTCACTGAACATTACCAGATAGTTGTTAAATGCCTCTCAGCTGTTGTCTCTGCTGCTCACATGTGCAGCTGCCTGAAAAGCAGTGCTGAAGATAGATCATGTTATAAAAGGGCAAATTCCCAAACACTCTGAGATGAAAACTTTAATCTGTAACATATATATGTTTACATATTCAAAATGTTTTCAGCAGTATATTTTCTGGCATTGCTGAATTTATGCAACAGCTGTATTTTCCTCTGTCAATACATGTCTAGAAGTCCGTGGTAGCATAAAAACCCATTCATATTCCTTTTGTTTAGTTATATCCTTTGGATAATGAAGCAGCATAACAGCCTATTCATTGTATATGGGATGATTCTTATCCCTTAAGTTTGTAGTAAGAACCATAAAAATACATTGACTGCAAGTGTGGGAACTGTTCCTCTTATCCCAACCTATTCCTCCCCTCCCAAATACACATATATCATGGGGGTGTTTGGGGGGAGACAGTGTCTGTACATATAAATGTAAACACAGATTTTACCTGTAGCTACGTTCACAGAAAAGAAGTACCAGTCTGCTACATTTTAGCTGCCTTCATGAGGGTGCCATTTCATAGGTCTAATATGTAACTACTTCATACAAAATGGTATTATAATTAGCAGATTTCTATAGAAGAGCATACACATGATATATTCTTGGCCAGCTTGACATAAATGCTCACATGCTTCAGTGAACTGGCACAGAGAATGCCAATACGTATGTAACTGTCTCCTAGGATCTAACGTGAAAGAAAAGAGTATCATAATTCACTTATAGCAACATGTCAAATTAAGGAAGTCCTACTCATATCAATGACAAAGACCCTTGGAAACTTATTTGAAATCTATGTATGGTATCAAAGGCTAGTGAACCCAAAAGCTTGTGTGCTTTTCACAATTATATTAGCTTATCTAATAAAATGTAGTTTCTCTTCCTAGAAAATCCATCTACTGTTTCTACTGTTAGACTATCTTGTCTCATATATTTCTATTGTTACTAACTTATCTAAACTATTCTAGCTAAATTGACTCCAAACATATTCTAAAATGTTTAAAAGAAAAATCTAAATAAACACTGGCCTTCCTGGGGTCTCAGACATTTTCAAGTGTCAGATTATGCAATTGTTTTCCCATTCACCTTCTACCCACAACCCTCCATCTCTCTGCATGCAACCCTTAATTATACCAGTCTCTGCAATGTTATTGATCTAAAAAATTTAAAGGAATGACATCGCATGTCTCCACAGAACAGCAACAGGATCCACTTCCTGAAACAACATGTGGGACAAGCCCTTGTACACTGAGCATTAGCAAAGTTAATTTGTAACCAAGATCTTGCTGAAATAAAGAGTTACTGCTCACCTTTAGCTTTAATCCTGGCAGGCATATTTATAGAGGTTCTTGTTTGTAGGCCCCATACATGGATAATGTCTCATAAATGTAACTGGGTGGAGAATAAAAGTTTTAAAGGTGGACATTCATTGTTATGCAAGTTCAGTATTGTGATTATTTTGTTTGTTTCTTTTTTTCATCAAGCAAACAAAACTGGAAAATAGGATGGTTTTACACTTAGATCACATGAGAATACTGAAGAAGCTCATGAAATGCATTGTGCTTGCAATGGACAAATCTGTAGTGACAATTTCATTCTTACTGTACACACTATCCAGTTCATGAATCAAGACAAACAAAGATTAAAAAAAATAGAAAAGAAAACATCACCCCCCTTTTACCTTTACTACATTACTATTAAAAATCCCTGTGGACTGAATGTCCTGATCACTGAAGTTCTTTTGTTATAGCCTAATAAAAGGAGTATGAAACTTGGAGACATGAGATCTGGAGCAATATCCTGGCCACATTCAGATCTACAGCAATACTTGAATTACCTTCCAGGGAAGCTAAAAGTCAATCTTCTGTTCCAAACTTGTATGATATTGAAAAGCTATTTGTCTTCCTTATGAATACTTTTCTCATCAGTTAAAAGGAAGACAATGATGATGATGYTTAACCTTGTAAAATGGTTTGAAATGCCCTGAGAAAAGTGAACTAACTTTGAAGTTGGGTCTAACTTCAAAATTGGCCATGCTAGTGGGGCAGGGAGGTTGGACCAAATGACCTCCAGAGGTCTCTTCTAGCCAAAATTATTCTGTGGTTCTGAGAAACAGAGATGCTAAATTAAGTAAGTATGGAGCCTTGGTGTTTATCTGCACAATAGGGATACTAGTAAATTCTCTGGGTGCCTCAGCATCTCCAGMCTGAACTGGCACAGGAAGTAAAAGATCTGTAAGTGATCTATAACTAAATGTGAAAAGACATTTAGATTTCATACCCATTCAGTCCTTGGCTCCTGGATGGGATTATAAGCAACTGTAGCAATATTTTCTGAAGGAGGAGCTTACTGTAACTCCTGAAACATAAACCCATAYGTAAAGAATTTTCTGGCATCCTTTCTTTAACAGAAAATGAGTGGGAAAGGGCATGGGAACAACTGCTTAACAGTGTTCTTTGATTGCTGTCCAGATGTTTGGAGAGATCTGATTTTTTGGTCTGCCAGGTAGGTCTGTCATGATTACAATGCAGTRTAGAAGCCTTGAAATCATTTCCACTGGGATATTCACAAAAGCTCGGCAATATGCAAAAGTGCTTCAGAAAGGTGGTTTCCAATGGGTTGTTACCCTGCAGATACTAGACCCATCAAGCCATACTGAAAGCATTCACTCAGAATCCTCTATCAGTTGGAATTTAACTTCTGTTGACTCAAAGGTAAATTAAAACATAAAATTGGTCACTAGCCTAGATAAATAAAAATGAAATTACTTTCCCTATTATTTTACATAGCTTCTCTCCTTTATGGGATGACAATCAATCCAGTGTCTTAATCCTACAAAGGTTTTATACATGCTCAGCTCCCACTGGAGTATAGGTGTATGCTGTTTAGCCAAATTTCTCCAGATTACAGGTATCAGGCTTTTGAAGATATAAGCATTTACTTTTATATCAAATCTATGGACAGATCAAACACGCATACATAGTAGTGTCTTTCATTAATATTGCTATAGACTTACATTAAAGTGAACAGTTTACAATAAATACACAGTGAATTTGGATTTTTCTCTCATTGGAAATAATGCTTTCCTTCAAAKAATTTACCAAAGTTTTCTGGAACTAGAATCACTGAAATGTTAGCTGGCGGGGACCTCTGGAAGTCCTCTTGTCCACCATTGTGCCCACAGCTGGACTACTGCCAACACTAGACTGAACCAGCCAATGTTTTATCTAGCTGCGTCTTGAAAACCTCCAAGGGCAGAGATTCCAAACCTCCTTGGATGACCTGCTCCAATGCTGCACTACACTGCTGATGAGAAACTTTTTCCTAGTGGCCAATCTGATCTCACTGCTAAATTTTTAAATAATTCACTRCAACTAGTTGAGACAGGATCTTTAAGCTGCGGTAAATTAGACAAGCCATGTGATAYGATTTCTGTTACCTAATGAGATGAATATGCAAGTACTTCCTGAACCTTTCAATCTACCTTACCTGTGATTGAAAATTCACTTTGTGTGAAGCTCTATTGCCCCTAGAATCTGCCTAAATAAATTTTCATTGCAATTGGCTACTTTTTCGCTAGTCTTAGGTATAATATGAAAATGGAAATTCAATGGAAAATATTATTTCTCTGGCACGTTTTTAAGCAAACTGATGTTCAGCCTTAGACTAAAACACTTCTATTACTAATCCATCCTCTCTTTGTCCACTGAAAGGATATAGCAGTTTACAAGTCTGCCAGTGTGACTGCATATCCAACAGCAAAAAACTTGCTTTTTAACGATGAGGTTTAATATAATGAGTTGTTTGTTACATCAATTATAAAGGAAAAAAAACCACTACCATCGTCCTTGCTACCATCACTACCTCATTTTAGCAAAAGGAGTAAATACATAAATTGATAACACAATTCACTGCAATAGCTAAAAGCCAAAATACTGGCTTTTGTTCACTACTATTTAAATGCAATTAAATAGAATCATTTTATTAATTTATAAGCAATAAAATTTAAAATTACTTCACATGTTTAAAGTTCAACAGGATAAACTTTATATCCTCGTGTAAAAAGATCAGGTGGTTAACTCCTCGTAACAGAAAATGAGAATGGTCTGATGTCTACATGAAGCATTTAGTTTGGGCCATTTTATACTTCACATTTAAGAGACCAACTCAGAGACTTCCAGTCATAGGAACAGCAAGACAGGAAATCCAGTAGTCCTTTAACTTTTTACAAAAGAATTTTTTCCTTCAATGAATTGATGATATTCAGCCCACCATATTCCCACACATAAATGCATTCACACTGTAGATCTAGAAAGCTCTCAGAAGTTTACTGAAACACAAACATCACTGATGTTTCAAAGTGAGACAGCCAAAGCCACGTGGAACTTTGGATATCCAACTCCAGGCACCTTGGATGCAAACATAAAAACCAATTAGACAACATAAAAAATGCAAATGTCACTATCTATATCAAAAGATCTGCATGCTATACACTACTTTCACTTACTGAGAGTTGATAATCAATTCTGCAATACAGCAGTGATGAAATAACTGATCATCAAGAGAATACAAAAGACTGTACTAGAAGGCCAAATTGCTCAATGAAAAACAACTGTACGAATTACACAATTAATGATGAATTTATGCAACTTACATTTTCTCAAGCGTTACTGACAACTGGCTGATACTGGCCTCATGAGAGTATCTTGGCAGAGATTACTAAGCTCTGGCTTTTTATTCAAATTGTACCACAAGCTCTCAGCTGACTTAAAAACCCTCATAAAAAATGAGGGTGTGTTCCTACAATACTTCATTCCCATTTGATTTAGCTGCTCTGATATTTAACCTGTTTCTTCATTATAATTTAATTAAACTTATTCCACATACAGATATGCTAATATACATCTTTTTCTCACCACAGTATAAACAGAAGTAAAATATAAATGCAAAACTTAAGCAAAACTTAACCACCTGTCAAAGTACTTAGGCTTTAAAAACATTTCATCGAAGTATTTTGTATAATAAACTGATGAATGCAATTATGTGCATCCAAAATAGACACGATAGGAGACCTATCATTCAATGGTTTCTTGTTCTTTCATCTTGATTATGTTTATTTTGCTCCACTTCACTTCCACCACCAATTATTACATACTTAGRATCTGACAGGGGGATTTAAAACATGCTCTGTGTCCTATTCTATCCAAYTACAATGATGGAACAATTTCGCCAAAGAATCAGGCCTCTGATACAACTTCTGTATTTTTGTTTTTACYGTCTTTGTCTTGAAAGTACATGGTCTTTAAAAAGTTGTCTTGTCTGAGTCGTTACTACCAGACTCTAGCCGAACTAATATGCCAATTTCTAGGAAGATTAGGTGAGTTTATTTTCTACTCTACCATTTGCAACTTGATAAGACAACTACAGTTTTTGCAAAGATACRTTATTTTTTCTGTAGCACCTCTAGATGCAGATACAATTGCTTGCATGGAAGACTCTAGTTTACACTGAACTGTATTATAT
The DNA here is from genome assembly GCA_030449065.1 of Oceanodroma leucorhoa. Lineage (NCBI taxonomy): Eukaryota > Metazoa > Chordata > Aves > Procellariiformes > Oceanodroma > Oceanodroma leucorhoa. Next base: position 1,289,353 of record JASVER010000007.1, on the reverse strand, counting down.
RGTTACAGTTATGTCAGTAGATTCATCAGATTCTCACTCAAATAAATTTCAACAAATCCTCTCTTCACTTTAATCTCTGAGCACGGTTGAGCAAATAACCTTCTTCCTTTGGCCTGATGGTGGATTTTATATGCTGTGGAATACACAGTGGAAGTAAGATAGAAGTGGTGTCCTTACTGATACATCTGTCTGATTACTAGAGAGTAATATGAATTCTTGAGAAGAAACATTCTCAAAGMAGCATACTGTACAGTCAGTAAATGTATTCAAGTAAAAAACAAAAATAGGAAAAAAAAAACCCAAACCCAAAAGAACCCGAGGACAGCTCTACCTGGATTCTTCCCTTTGGCATATTGTAGAAATTTTAAATTTAAGATGCTTTATGATGCAATTCAGTGCATTTTATCACTTAATAGCCACAGAATTGCTTTATAAACACAGATAATAACTAAGCACATGGCGAGCAGGTGCAATGAGTTCTGCCCTTTCCCTTCCCAGTAAGTTAGAGTTGTGATAACATACCGTGACAGAGCTGTTTTATAAGYGCCAGTACTACCACACCTCCTTTCCACAGCCCTCTGCTAATGTGACACACCCTTGTTTGACAGGAAACGTCACCTTGTGTTCAGTCATTCCTTGGTCTTCTCAACTATTTCAATCGTAGTGTGACACAGTTAACATACATTAAGCTTTTGCCTTTTCTGCACTGAAATATATGGTGGTGAGGAAAAGAGCCSTGGGGCATACACAAGAGAAAGTTGCCTGGCACATCCTGGGAGTGGCTACACAGTGAGTAGAGTGAACGTACTGATAACGCTTCGGGTGAAGTAGATGTCTAGGATGTAACTTTAACTTACCATCTTTCAACCATTCCTTTCCATTCTCTAGCGCTTTGCTTTGTGTGAGCAGGGAGGCAGAGGAGTCCCAATTACTCCTTCATTATTTTTCAGATAGATTAAATCCGAGTATGCACTATAAACAAACATACCCCCACTGAAGAAATGAGAATAGTTAGGAGTTGGGCCTACCACGTATAACAAACTSTTCTCTTAAGCTGTAGGTTTCATAATAAAATATGTTTGACATAAATTTCAGGCATACCTTGTTCATCCAGCCTCAGCTATTCATTCTTATCCCACCCTTGGCTCACTGTCCCCTCTGATTCTTCACTATTTGTGGGGCTACACTGTGAATCAGATTTGGAATATTGATAGTTTCAGGAAGCTGGAYCTGATTCAGTTAAAACCAAACAGAATACCACGTCACCTCATTTTGGTAGCATATTCCTTAAGACAGATCCATTCCCTCATTTGCTTCAGAGGTTGGTGCCACAAACAGTTATCCTGGCAAAAACAAGACAGAGACTCATGGGAACGGGAAAACAAGAGGGGTACTGCTGTCTTATAGTATCGTGAATCCATGGCTTCAGGTCACATCAAGCTTTTCTATGGCCAGTTACTACTGAACACCTGCAGCTGTCACTTTATTCAGGTTGGCTATCACTGTTACAGATGAGTCATGTTGGGTACCATTTTACACCTACTTTGTATAGACTTTGTGTAAGTTGTAAGACTATGAAGATCAGGTCTTCTTGTCTCTTCAGATCTCTGGATTACTTTYTATCTATGCAGGAATCCCTGTCTGAGAGTGTATCTACAGTAGGAAAAAAGCGTGCTTTTGCCCTGTAGATTCCTGGAGAAGGGAACACTGTCTATAAATTAAATTCTTGCTAGCCAGATGAAAGTACCACCAATCTGCTTTGCCTTGTGTAAGAGTTGAACTTGTGCTGGTCAACTCCTGGTAAGAGCACATAATTACCCTTGGAGAAGACAAGGCAAAAGGACTCAATAACAAAGGGTGGAGATTTTTTTCAGTATTATGGGTTCTGCTCCATACCTCTCAGTGTAAGATGAGCCATTCTGTACAGGGTGATGAGATTTTTAACAAATGATACAGGGCTTTTCCTCTTATTTAACATTATGTTTGTGATAAAATAACATGTAAATTTAATCTCTTTTTCTCACAACACACCTTGCAAAAATGGCTAAAAAACATTCCTTTGCAGTGGTATTGAAAACACAAGACTTAATCTATCTAACCCTTGTGAACCTGTTGGGTGTAGGGGAACAAGGTGGAGCCCACCACCTTCAAAGATTAGCTGCTTTAATCAGAGAGATGTGAACAGCGTGCATTCTCAACTTTTGATTTCCACAAAGCCTGTTTGTTTTACTTAAGGCTAGTTTACTACGCCCCTGTTACCATGGAATTGCTAGGGAGCTAAGCCACACCTTTATGAACATACTTAGCACTTCCTGCTCCTTAAGAGCAGTCTCCTATACTCCAGAGAGATAATTGGAGGTAAAAAAGCATAAACAGCTAGATCTTAAGATCTTGGCTGGCTGGCAAAGCCAGTGCATCACCTGTCTTTGTGCTCTTGTTAAACAGTTCACACAAGGTTTTGGGGAAGCATTTACCAGGAGATATTTTTCAAAAGTATTCAATGCTTAGGATACTGATAATATGTTTCCTACCCTTTCATCGGTTTGAATCCAGCTTTTCCATTGGTGGCTGCACTGTGACTAGAAGAAAATGAATTGGTGGGTTCCTCTCCAGTCCCTCTGGGCTGATATATACGCTGTATTAGAGTAATGGTAGGCTGACTGGCAGTTCCAGCAGACAGGATAAGGGTTCATTATACGTAAACAACCCTCTCAGTGCTCTGAGGCAGCATCATGGTATAATTGCTAGATCACTTGCATCCTCCTTTTTCTGGTTCATCTGTAATTTAAATTATTATATAAAAATATTTGTCATTCCTGYCAATGCTTAGTATTTATATGAATCTCAGGAAGTTGTTGTGTGTGTTTGTTTTGGGTTTTTTTTAAACATAGTATACTTAAAGAAACAATTTTTAAACATATGCATTGAGTACTATAAAAAAATCAAAGCACAGAACTCACTGCTGAAACTTAAGCTGCCTAAAAATGCCTATAGCACACCAAACATTCATATTCGAAACCTTCTTACTGATGAATCATTCTCGTAGTTTCACAGATTTCCCTCTTTACCTTTCCCTCTGATCCAGGATATAAAACCATCCTTTGTTTTATTGCCACTGCATACTGCAAATGGGCTAGTAGTAGAGTTTGTGCAACAGCAAAGAAAATTTAATGTAATATAAAAGACTGGGACTTCAGGTTACCAGTAAGTATTTCTTACAGTTTTTGTGACATGTTACAAATTATAGTAGCTTCTAAGGCTTGGGTGGATAGTAGTGATGATTAATAAGATACAGTTACCAGCACAGCAGTAAGGTGGAGTAGGTGTGAGTAATTGTATTCTGTGGGAACTTAATCAGAATCCTCCAGCTCATGGGCATGAAAGTATTTTGTAATCACAACAATTAAAAGAAAAGACAGAAAATCAACAGCATTTTAATGCAAGTTTCCATCAGGATTTCTTTAAAGAGGAAAATATTTACAGGCAGACAACTATAGAAAATTAAAAATTGGGAATCAGTTACTTCATTATTATTTTTGCTCTTCTGAGAATGAAATCTGCAGTACATATTAGAATGATGTAGGCTCAAAGGTAATGGGAAAGGATTCATACTTCAAGAATTACAACTCGGTTGCACAGGCCTAAAAGCAGTAGAGGAGAGTAACAATGCATTTGAGGATGCATCTTCACTGCTTCAAAGGAACAGCAGTCTCCATAATAGATAGTCACAAAATACTATTGGGGGGGGGGGGAGAAGGAAGTTGTGAGCATATACATAATGAAAAAAATAGTGGGTGTAAAATAACAGCCAGTTTCATTTATTTGCRCAGTTTATCTATAGTAGCAACCAAAGCCCCAGTATGCAAACAGCCTGGGCAACTGGGGTGAAGGAATGTATCCCACAGCTCTGCAAAGATTTCATATGAAGCAATACACTTCTACTGGGATTAGTTGCCTTTCTCAAGACTAGGCTCAAAGGGATTTACAAAAACACTATATACGCACACTCAGAGTCATAGAGTAACTTCTTCATTGTTGTGTGGACAATATGCTGCATAAGATGGACTTTTTCTCTCACGTAGAAAAGAAAACATCCCTTTCTTAGAAGAATCCTAAGGGACTGGTAATACGTGGGTTAAGCAGGCAGGATTATACAATCTCAGCTGAAAAAAAAAGAAACCATATTATCACTGACAAAAAGTGTTAAGTCTGTTTCAGGAAAAGGGATAATTAAGCCAACAGTTCGGCAAGTCAGGCCCACAGTTCCTGGTTCTTGGGCAACAAATATTCATTGTCAAGTGCTGCAATTTAATACAAAATTTGCTCTTCAGTCTTCGTTTGTCTTTCCACAATGCAATCAAGGCTAGATGACAAAAAACATTTGTCACATTTCAACAGGGAGCTTGGCTTGGCATTGGGCATGATGGTTTGCGCAATGGTTGAGATATACTGAGGCAAAGGATGTGTATTGGAATGCTCTCAAACTTACAAAGCCTCAGTTGCTGCCTTCACTTTTGATGTGAAACAAAAACTTCAGCATGTATCAAGAAAGACTAGTATGAGGATGAAACATTGAGAAGTTTATTTGATCCATTGTCTTTGAGTGAGACAAACCCCAGTAATTTCAAGAGCATTGTTTATTCACGAAGGAAAATCAGAGCTCAGGGATCCATTTGATTAATCTCTTTAGCCCTTTAGAGGATAAAGACATATACGAAGCTAATTTACATACTGTTTGAAACACTTCAGTGACCTCCACATCAAATTTCAAAGAACCAAAATATAACAGTTCAGTTTCCTAATCTATTTCCTAGATCAAAATACATCTTATTTCAACTAAGGTAACATTAATGTTTCGATAGCAAGCTCACCAAAATACTTGATTCCATATTATAGACAAATACATATGTATATGTACATGCACATATACATAGATCCTTCGTTATATATTCATTTTCATTCCTCACCTTTGTACTCCCTCAGAGTTTTCAAGTTTGGGCCAAAGACAGACRCTTGATCTGTTCCTTTTTAGCATTTCTGGCTTCCTACCATCTTCCTTTAGTTTATATTTTTCTATACTTTCTCTCAAGTATCTGAAAATGCAGAATATTAGCTGAGTATATAGCAACACAGAATGACCAAATGTCTATAGACATCACAAGTTTCCCACAACAGTATTACAAGTGTAAATCGAATACGTATTATTTAATACATCATTCCGGACAAATAGTCATTACTGTCTCTCCCTTCCCCCCAATGAAAGGAAGTGACACTTCAAAGAAAAACTGCCTTAACAGGGTGAAATTCACACCTGCTATAATGCCATTATACACTTAATATTTTTACATTTGATTTGAAGGTGATCCCTAATGTGATGTAAACCACATTCCTGCAAAAGACCTCCTATTTCTTACCATCTGCACAGTTTCTCAAGAAGTTTCATTGTGACGTGACAGATGTCAGTTGTGAAGGCAGCATTCAGCACAGAGCTAACTTGTTGCATTGAAGTTCCACTCTTGCTTCCTGCTAAGCAGACTCAATAGAAGTCAGCAGATAAAAGACCCCAGTGGGCTTCGTAAAAATTCATTTGCTAGTCCTGAATAGTACATGGGTGAATTCCTGTTGAAAGTTAAAGCAAGAAAGGAAAAGCTTTATTGCCATTATTTTTATATAAATTAGTTATATTATGCTTCCTGGTCTCTGGATCCATTCTGAATAAAGAATGCATTGCTAGTGTCATGCTTGATGCATTTTATTCCACCATGGTAAGATATGCAGTGAATGCAGGTTTTAATGTTAGTTGTAATACTTGGCTTCATTTTCATTTTGAAAATTCCAAAACTGTGTCCTCTGCCCATGGCTAAAGGGCAGAATTATACTAATGGAACATAACTGTCATTTAATCTCTGCAAGACCACACACTGGCTTAGGCATGCAGTGAAGTATGCTCTAAAAAGCYAGAATTAGTGTGGGAGTCTTTAAGTAGACATAATATCATGATGCATTTGTGTTTGGCCATGAAACTATGAACCTCCTATAAGAAATGCTCTGGAAGATGGTAGTGGCACAGTATCCCATACCAGTGCTCTGCAGTTACTGTCTTACCTTCACATCAAATGGTAAGTGCTATCAACTGAACCAACATCTCATCGTGGATTTTCTCCTATGGAACTCATTCAAATAATAATCCATACTAATTTGTAYGTTGTTCAGGAAATAATAGAAGGATGTAACATTAAGCTCTACATAGACTACTTCTATGGCTGGACCACTGTGCTGATCAAACACCACTCAGATTTGCAAAGTCAGTCTTAAATGACTAACTTCACATGAAGAGATTCTTGCTTTTGTTTGCTTTACAAAGCATTATAGAAGAAATCTCTGCTCAACAGTTGCACATCATCTCTTGCCTTCTCCTTCTTTTTGCTTCCTTCAGCTTAATTCTAGTAATTCTCCTTAATGTCTTGGGAAGATGACATCAAATTCTACCCAATGCTTAGACTTTTCCCCTCAAGTTTGTGTGTTCTCTGGACCAATTTGAATCTTTTACCCTGCAGAGTATCAAAACAAGTAGATGTATCAAAAAATATAGGAGGCATGTTCAAACAGTAATAAGTCTCACACTTCATATGCACTACAAAGAAAACCACAGGATAATAGACACATCCAATTTTAAATACGAAATATGTATGTTTATACATATATAATAATGACATGTGGGAATCRGCTAGGAGACTTCCATAATATAGAGGTGATACACAGAAGCCTTGAAGAGTCCATGGATATTCTTTCCCTTTCCAAACAGGCATTTTTGTTTATAGCCCACTCAGAATTAGGTCACCTTTGAAAGCGTTCTTAGGCAGTGAATGTGCAATACATCCACAGCAAGAGGACAAACATACTGCTGTTGCAGTTGCACTGCTGTACAGTTTGTCTCAATGAGGCAGGAGGAGAAAAGGAGTATTTCAACTTGTTAGGGAAAAAAAAAAAAAAAAAATCTGAGTCTTTTATATTGAGTTGTGGCTCCAAAAAACCAAGAGAAAAAATTACAGTCCATAGGAACATTTAGCAGTAGCAGTGTTTGTTAACAGAAACACTACATCACATATGTTAAATGGTAAATGTCCATTTATTTGCTCAGTTTAGCTTTCATCATTACTACATTAACYCTTACAGCTGAATAATATGGTATCCTCTGCTTGAACATTTTCTACTATGTAGATCAGGGTAGTCAAGCTATGATCCAGAAGGCAAGCATAATTTRCAACTTAATTCAGCTCTCATGTGGCCTACAGCCAATCATTTTTCATATTTTGTGCGAATTGTAACTAGTTTACACAGAAGTAGGTACTAATAGTTGGCCTGCCAAAAGCATTGCAAAGATCTATTCAGCCTCAGAGTGAGAAAAACRTTTCCAGAGCTGGTATAGATAAAGTTTACTTTGTGAACAGTTTTGTCAGCTGAAAACAATAATACATCCCATTTACTTGTCAGAGCTTCTACAGCAGAAAGTGCAGCCTTCTTGGGTCTACCGTCAGAAAAGGCAGGTACACGCTATCTCATTTCCTTCAGTCATCTGCTTCAGTTTAAACAGACAACAAAGACATTTTATGACATCTGGGATGATTTCACCCACAGAGCACTAGGGAGCATTCATACGATCCTTTCTGCTGCCAGAACTGCTCAGTAGTTCCGCTGCTCACAACTGCTCCAGATGACAGGAACAAAAAAATAGGTTACGTGTGACAGCATATTCACTAGTCTCAGCAGCATTGCTAAGAGAATGCTGGACTAGAGTTTAAGAAACTGCTAAAATCGTCGTAAACTGATACATTGCTCTATCACTTTTCATCTTAGTGGGCATGGTAAGATTACCAMAAAACTGGCTGAGGGTATTTAAGCCTCTGTATATTTTGTTTCATTGCATGGTATTACCAAGGGAAATTTTTAAAACTTTAATATAGAGATGATACCTAAGTCTAAAACTTTARTGGTTTGAATAGTTATCAGACAACAGGCTCACATGACCACTTGCAAATTTTAACTGAATTCTGAACTTAAACTCTGTTCAGAAAAATCTTTAATTTGACACTTGCCTTTTCAAGCAACACTTCTGAACACAATTTTTGAAGTTAAATACTACAGCTAAGCTGGTTTGACAGCTTGCCACTGCCAGAAGTGGGAGGTCCTTCTTGTTTCCCCACTCTTCTCTTTCCCAGCTTCATGTATCCCATCTCTTTGTACCTGCTGTGGTTGTGGTCAGACTCTAGCTGAGCTAATGCAACTTGTTAATTCACCAGTAAAACACCTTTCAGTCACCAGGCTAAGTTTGTTCTATGCAGAGTCTGTTACTGCCAGAGCCTATATAAATAAGAGGGCCATACAGTTAGGAGTGAGAGTAAAGAGTCTCCCCCTTTCAGCAAACAGTAAGGCTGGCCAAAGCCATGATGCAACATCCCTCTCATTACTTACACACTGTAAAAAGCTGATTTTGTGTCTGTAACCAGGAGTTTAAAACTTGTTTTGGCAAGTAAGTTCTTCGGGGAATTTTCAGAAGCCTTGACTCCCTAACTATCCTTTAGCTAAAGTCAGTTGCAGTTTCACAACCTTTTTCTTTTTGGGGGTTGGTTGGGGCTGGAAATGCTGTTTTAACTATAAGCTGCTTTAGCAAGTAGTGCCGCCAAGAAGAATGATCATGATGTTACATCTTTATAGGGTCCTTCAACCAAATATAATGTTAGTATGAGAGGTGACATAAGAACAGACTTCCTTAAGGTGTCATAACTAAAATGTTATGGCATACATCCTAATCAGTTTAGTACAGACCATTTGATCTAAAGACATAACAGTTATTTACTTCAGATGCATGTCCAGAAGGAGACAAAGCAATAGAATGAGATTAAACAGTAAGCAGCCAAACTCTTCATTGGTTAATGGGTCATGCACTCATAGCTACTTAGTAGTATTTTAAAATATCCACAGCAACTATTTCAGTCTCTGGATCTTTCAAATTACTTTTGGAATTTTACATTTTCAAATCTTTTTAGAGTGATAGCTAAAGCACAGATGTAACAGCTGAGGAAAAAGAATAGTACAGCACTATCCTTAAACTTTTTATACCATTGATGTATGAGACAGRAACTGATCTTGGACAAGAATGTCAGTGTTTGTCTCTCAGAATATCACAAAAAAATGATGGTATGAAGGACAGACCTTTTCAACATATCAGATGCACAAGCTTATGTATTTTGAGTGTTCCCTTTAGGTAGTTCTGCACATGCATCTATAGCAGTATGCACAGACATACCCCTCTGAACAGTTGCTTTCTTTAAGTATAATTTTAGTCTGCACGAAGTGATTCAGGTTTTCAGGAAGGGACTCCAATCTGATGGCTGGAATAGTCAGTTTAGAAACATCCTGTCCCTATTTGTTAACCAGCTTTGCTCATAAACAAAAACCATGCAACCAGCTTTTTTCCTCCCCTTTCCACCTTTTAATAACAAAAGCAGCCTCAGGCCATCGAGCCTTCCCCATCACCTGTTAATCTCCAGGAAACAGCTTTTCTCAATTGTTGTTGCTTAACTAATGCAACATTTAACACCCCAGGTGAATCAGCACTGAGCTACTAGTAAGCTTCTGACTCTACTGTCCCTTCAGCTCCACAATACTAAATTTACTGATGAARGTGTCAGGACTCAAGATGACTTCCATTTTGGGAGGTCATTTTAGAGCCCACATTTGCCTCTGATGCTTTCTTACCTCTTCTTCCTTTGAATCTGTCTCTAGATTCCGGTAAATGCAATTCATTTCTATGATGTAGTTCATTCTGGTTATCAGAACTCATAACATCTATATAGTTTTTGTTGTTCTCAGCTGGAAAGGTCCTAGATAATGTTTTTGAAGCTTAGGGATTCAGGGTTTAGTCCCTGTATGACCTTACTAAACATCAAAATAAAGTATTCTGTTGGTAGAGCCACTGAAGAGACAGCAGTTCCAGTGAACAGAAACCAGTTTCTCTTTCTCATCTGAACTTAACAAGAAACTCCAGTGGATGATGGAAACAAGAGGACAGAAGGATCAATGAATTTGTTAGGAACCCTTTCCTCAACAACATGCAGCTATATTTATATATATACACACACATATATATTTAAAATGTATATTATAAGTGTATATATATATACACACACTTTTTCCCCCCAAACAGTTATTCAGAAGGATGGTCAAAGATGAAATCCCTTGATGTTTTTGCTGGAGTTCTAACTTGTTCCTGTGCATACTTTTTTTTTTTTGTTTTCCCTCTCAATTTGATCAAGCAGAATGGCCTATGTGTAATAGAAATAGCATCAGTCAGCAAGATCTTGTCTTCAACTGTTAATGCTTATAAGCAGCAAATAAAATGACCCAGGAATCAGAAAAGGAAATCTCAATTGTTTTTTTTTTTTTTACTTYTATTCTATTCCTCACTATCGCAGCCGGGAAGAACGTATTGTCTTCTAGGCAACTGCTCTAGTAATGTTTTTCTTCAGTCGTGCACATGACCTCATCAACTCTCCTCAAGGGGTGAGGCTGTGGCTGCGTTTACTGAGCAGCCTCTAGTGGTTCACCATAGGAGGTACCCTAGGCTATAACTTCATTTTCTGCAGTTGCAGCATGTACCTGCTCATACCTTGCACAGTGCTGTCCAAAATGCTCTTGACCACAYGCTGGCCTGTGAACAAGGATGAAGAAAGACAGTAGAAAGATARTAAGCCAGTAACATTGACCTCTGTGCCATAAAAGTCGATTTGATCCTAAAACATTCTGGTAATTGCTTACAGGAAATGCATGAAACCAAAGCAAAGAAAGAAGAAATAGCCACAGGGTCTTTGATTTGTCCTGAGTGCAGTATGTGAGGGGAAGAAAAAAAAATAAAATTCTGACAGYGATATTTATCTTGGACCTTATGTACTCATTCTTCAAACATGCTACAAATTTYCCACACTAAATAGAGACAAGATTTCCAAGATATCTCATATTCTAATGTGAAAGTCTTAAGAATTTCTATTCCAKTCACAACTTTAAAAATCTACAATTAGTGAACCTACAACAACACTCCAGCAAAGATAGCAATTGCTCACAGGAAAACTAGTGCACTATGCAAGTCTTTTTAGCTGTTCTTYCATTTTAGTCAGAAGAGCTAGGTATTGGAGATGCCAGAGTCACAAGACTAGCTAGACTACTTTTTGCAATCTTTAGGAGACATTAGGTGAAAAGACGGAGGCTTAAGGTATGCCTTGAAGATCAAAATTGAGCYTATCACTGGGAATGATAAACCCCAGTTGCTTACCTTCTAATTGCACACTATTAGGAGTTAATTTGTGACACTGTCAGAAATAGTTAGTGAAACAGTATCTGACCCACATAAGGTGGGCAACACAGTGTTGAACAACATCCTGTAGAGAATGAAATTGCAAGGGTAGTAACTGACCTCTCAGCTATCTGCATTCWGAGACTGGGTAGTAAAGTAGTCCTGTTGCTATTCTTTTACATATTCATCTGCACTGGAGTGGCTTCTTCCCTGAAGGAAGAATATTGCATATGTGAGCAAGATGAGGCAGCACGTAGGAAAGCAGCTGGTGCAAGAAATCTTATGTTTCAGATGAGAACATTTATTCCTGCTTCTTAGTGCAAGAACTGCAGCACTGTGAGCTATTCACACTGTAATCCTTCCTCATTTCATAGATTGCCCATAGAGAACATTGTACCAGAGAGAAGACCAAASGCAAGTACACAGATTTCACAGATAACAATCCCCATCTGATTCTTACCATACAGACTTCACTTCTGCTAGAACAGTCTGATTTACCTATAATTTTATCCATTCAGGAGATTAAACACGCAAGGTACTTYAGAAAGGCTTTTTTACTTTCTGCCTATACTATATTCACTGTCAGCACCCCAAGTACACTAGTAGGCCTTAGGTGACCAGACTCAGCTCAGCTGGGGCTTCCATCCACATAACATGCCTAAAAGCCCAAGAGTCCCTTTCAGCTCAGCCCTGGGCCCCTGAGTCCTTTCCTTAGCTATGCTGCACATGTACCCATGCCATAGGTAGCTTGTCTCTCTCCAGTGTGATCTCTCACCCCATCTCCTCCTGCTGCTGCTGACTGGGACTCCCAGAAAAGACCCTGGCTTGTTAGCTTGCTTCATCTGGGACTGCTGAAGGATCATGACCTCTGCACACCCAAGTCAATTATTGCAGGACTACCCCTTACCCAGCAAARGGGCAGCCTGTGGAATAGTCACCCACGACTCCAGGGTTGCTGCCACCTCCCAAACACGTGAAGCAGTCCTACTCTTGCTACTCCTTGACAGGGAGCTCAGGCCAAGAACAGTTTCCCAGGCCTGAGCTGAAATAGGGCTCCTGGACCAATTGGCAAGGGGTGTGGGTGGAGGCCTCAGGTGATGCTGGTCAGAGCAATAAAGGCCCAGCACTCTGACAGCTGGAGATAGGTTCCATGTAAAACTTATCTTCATTCTGAACAGCTGATATCTTCCCCAGTAACACTAAATACTGTATTTCAAAATAAAATTAAAAAATATTAACAGATTTGCAGTTACAGCCTGTGGGCAATGCTCTTCTTTAAAAATAAATATTATAATAACCAAGATCTTCAGTTTTGGAAAGCAAGAAATGATCATCTTATGTTAGATTTTACCACTGACTTCTTATTGCTGAGAACAGAAAATATTTACAATGTGCATTAATCTTAACGGTTACAGGTAAAATCAGATTATCAGAAACGTACACTCACCATTTAAATGAAACTTGTCTGAGATATTCCTAATCTCAAGCTCTGAGGATGCTGAATTTTTGTAAATAAATTAAACTGTAAAGGGTAAAAAGTATAGACTCTTCTCAGAGGATGAATAAAAGGATAGAGGCACAGGCTGCAGAAAAGGACACTCTGATGACATATTAGGAGATGTATTTTTCACCATGAGGTGGTCAAATGTCCAAACATGGACCCAGAGAGGTTGTGAAATCTCTGTGTCGGAGATATTCACATCTTTATTAGACAAGCCCTGTGTAACTTGATTGTACCACAGATCTCCAGAGGTCCCTCTCAACCTATAATATTCTATAATTTTTCTATTAGTAAAATCCATAAGAATGATTATATGCAATAATCTCTGAAGAGTGCCACTCAACTAACATTTAATTCAAAGAGAAATTAACATGCATATCTATTTTCCTGAAATATTTTTTCTTCTAAAATATAACAGGACTGTAATTTATGAGTATAATCTTCTGGATTAGGAATGAAACTGAAACTTGTACTTACAAGGTGTAGAAAAAAATAATCTTCAGATGTACAATTGATGCTGTTCTTTTGTGAGGTAGGAGATTACCAGAATTCATCACCTGACCCCAGATGTACCGGTGTAACTGGTTTACCCAGTATTTCTGTTTTTAGTTCATATGTAGCACTGCTCAGGATAATTTTTAGGAGCTCTCAGAGGTCAAGAGTAACAATCAATCTGATTATTTCCAGCAGGCCTAAATAACTTGATCATGTTGTCATATGAGAATAAAATTTGTTGAGGAAAGTTAAAGATGACTTCCGCATTTTGTGGTGAAAACATCAGATTATTTTTCTGTCTTCTCTTCTGTGAGGGAGCCAGGTAAATTTCAGGATAAGTCTTGGAGAACTTCTGTCACAGGCACTCAGACACTGAAATAAATAATAAGCCGTAAAAAAAGTTAAAATGAAGGCTTCATAGGGATGAGCTTCCAATGAAAGTAATGTATCTTTTAGTTTCCTAAACTTTAGTCTTCCTCTTCTAGAGATGTCATCGAAGCGTCAAGATACAGTGAATCAAAAGCAGCCACTGACCTTGCTTGTACTTGAGGCCAACCTTGGAAGCACAAAGTCAGTAACTTTTCTACTTTGGGGAACCTTTTATAAATCTTGGCTTTGTTTACATGTTTGGAATGTACAAACAAAAGAAAAAAACCCCAGTTTTTCAGTCTGGGAAGGTAAAGATGGGGACATCATTAAATATATCAGCTGCTTCAGACCCAAAGTTAGTTCTCATGATGAGGCCAGCAAAATTCTTATTTTGTTTCTGTATGTCAAACATGTCATGAACCACCAATACTCTTTATGCCATAGAAAGCAATCCTCAGAGTCTCTAAACGTCTTGCTACTATAAAAAACCTGCTGCTATAAACGTGTTACTATATCATATTTACACTGTGCAATTCTGAGCAACCTGTATGGGGGAATATATTTTATGTGAGAGTCTTCAGCTAAAGTTTCCTTGAACCTCAGTGAAATTACAGAAGGGATTAATACAAATTCCCCTTATCTGACTAGGAAAGGAAACAAACAAGACAATCTGCATATACCCCAGGTACTGGTACAGGGATCACTCAGTTTGCCTTTGAGCTTCCTAAACCAGAACTGCATTGTAACTACTTTTACCTTTCTTTCTGTCTTACTCCCCTCTTTTCTTACAAAGGATAGTAAGACCCCTCCACCTTTTCCTTCACCGGCCCAAGGAAAGAGCTATTTCCTGAACTGGTGGCAGGGGAATAAGCCCGCTGGGTATCCAGCCAGGTGATGGTGCAGTAATCAGAGACAAGGCTATTCAATAGGAAGGCACTGCTGCTCACTGCATTGATAACAGCACTCTCCAAGCCTGACAGTCATCCATCTCAGCTAATCTCTAGGTTTTAATTGATCCGTATAGGAAAAAAGCTTCCAGGTGATTTCATATTCTCTGGACAACACTAATAAGTATAGAAGAACAGATTCACAATCTGAAGTACTCATCTATATATCTTTTTTAGTATGATAATATTAGCGTAATCAAGTGTGATATTTGGTCCTTTGTTATGGGTAAGAACTTAATTATTTATAATTATCCTTGTGGCCTTCCTGTTGATCGTTTAGAACTCTGAACCCTGATAGAGCAGCTGTGTGTACACATAGATAGGCCTTCTGTTACGTTAATTGGAATTACATTTATTTATTTGGTCCTGATCTTTTTCTGAGATTCTTCCATACTAAGTCTGTGATGTAAAAACAAAGAAACTATTCCTTCTTGGAGTATCATCCAGTATAACTGAGTGTGATATAGATTGCTTTTCAAAATTCCCCATAATCCAGTCTGTATGTTCATCCACACTTCAACAAAGTTAGAAACCGTACTCTACTATCTCAGTGTATCTTACATTTTGCCTTTTTTCCTGGTTAATCTCTCAACTAATGGTTCATCATACCCCAAAAATGCTGTCCTCCAAATTTTGCTTCTGATAAGAATATTGGTTTCCTTTTTTTTTTTTAAACTTAGTGTCAGAAAATTCAAAGCTGAAAATTCATTACTTGTAGAAAACAATAAAAATTAAAAAGGGACTTTTCTTTTCCCACCATTGGAACTCTCCCCAAATTCTTAAATGACCCTAAAACCTTATGTTGCACATAATGAGTTTTACATTTAAACATATCATAAGGCTGGAAACCTGGAACACAGAAAGCGTTTTCTCAACTCTGAGGTCTTTCCTCAGATGCCTCCCTTTGGTTTGGTGAGTTTTGCAAACTCACTAAAAAGGTCTGGAATACATTCTGGAAAGCTGATAAAGCAATTGAGATTCAACCTCTGTTACTAGTCATGTTCCCTTAAGAATCAGCCATAAAGTAGCAGGAAGATATAATAGGAAAAAATCCTTTAACCATTAAAATTCAAGAACTGTCAAGAAATCTCAGTTTCCTTTCCTGTGCCACTTAATTATTATATGGAACTTTGGATAGAGCAGTCAACATCTGTGCCTCAGTCTCTTCTCCATCTGAAAAACAGGTTTGGTTTTCTTTCACTAGGACCAGTTTTGTAAGGATGAATAGTAGCTCAGAGAAATGCTCTAAAATGGGCACCTTGCCTAGAATATTGAAAAAAATGGAGAGCCTTTCTTTAGCCATCTCCAGTTTAACAGTGAAATTCTTCTAGCAATGAAAAATCTTTATTAGAAACCAACAATTGAAATAAAACTTCCTATTACTGAAAGATTCCTGCTTAGGATAATAAAATCTTTTTTATTCATAAAAGCAGTACTCATTGGGCGGCAGCAATGTGAGCCAGCCTACAACTCTCCATGGATTTGGTTCAGCCAGTAAAGGCAAGCATAATATTCTGTTTCTGTGCACAAATAACTGATATCTGCTGCAAATCTGCTGTGCAAGATGACTGGCTAATGGTATGCTGACAGTGTCATAGGAGTTACAGACACAGCATCAAACGTGACAAGCTTGTCAGGAATGTACTAATCAGAAAATGCTCAGATTCAACATACCTAGACATTAAGAGCTTTCTCCTACTGCAAGAATATGAAGGAAGAGAAAACAAGAAGGAAAGGACATAAAATACCTTGAAAATGCTGTACTATTCTTGACACACAATGCTAGCATTCAGGGACACTGAAAAGAATTATTTCCTATTCCCTCACCTAGGACTGCAGCTTTCCTCATGAACATCATATTACAGGGAAGTAGCTACATAGTTTGCTGGATCAAGGAGAGCGCAGCTCAACAAAAATCCAGAGGCAAAGCCTGAACTCGGATTAGACCCTCATATAACAGCAAACACTGATCATCAGTCAAAGTGGATCAAAGGGATCTGCGGCAAAACTCCTTTAATTTTACCTAGAATATTCCATGATCTTTGTTCTGTCCAAGGATCATGGATCGCAATAGCTTTGTAACATAACTGACATTTCCCATCAGCAGGCAAGCCCTTGGGTAGGGACAGAGAAGATTGAGCTGTCTAAATTTTATTTATTATCTCCTCCCCAGCTAGCCAGATAGTTCACTAGTCAAAACTTGTTGGAACTGACTTTTAGGTTTTGATGGTCAATCTCCTGCAAGTTAAGGTGTCTGCATATCAGCTGCTCTTTGTTAGGCTTTTGTTGCTTTTCAGTGTATTTCTGTTACCTTGTCATATTTGGAATACTGAATACTATCATACTACTGAATACTGAATATTATGATGTGAAATGATCTCTTACTAGCCTCTACTCCCATGCTCCTGTCTGTTCATAATAGCATGATCTCACCTTTCCATTGCTTTTCGTTTCTACAGTCCAGACACAGAGGAAGTTTTACAAAGGAATTACAAGGCACACACTGTTTACAGGATCTGCCTGTGCCACACTGAAATGCGGTCACCTTGAAGTATAAGTCAGCTGCCTGAAGGGAGGGAACCAGTAACACGGACATCTTAACATAGAAAGTGGAGAAAACCTTGTCTAATTGAAATTAGAGGGGAGGATTTAGGTAGGAAATGTAATTATCATACTGGCATTTGGCAACGACACCTGGATTGACATTCTTCTTTCACGGGGAATCAGGGATTTTTGATGACTGCAGGCAAGAAAAATCTTGGGTTTGTCTTCTTCCAGAAAGCTGCTACTTTCATCAGAAGACTGATCCAATATTGTCAGAAAGACTTTTTTCTCCAAGCTAAAATTTACATGCAAATACAAAAACAAAACAATTGAGGTTTTTTTTCATTAAAATGCAAATTGGAAAAAATAAGTCTATGTAATTCTATCAAAGCCATTGTTCAAAAATCTACAAGCTTTCTAGCGTTTATTTTTTACTTTGATTTTACATAAAGTTAAAGCAGTTTACAACAGTTCTTTCTACAAAAATGTTTTAGTAAAAAATTAATTTTCACTATGATTCTTTTAAAAAGCTTGTAAGAATTGATCGGCTTTAACAGAGGTCAAGACTTAAAGTTGAAGAAATTTATATATTTCTTGTATATTACAAGAAAAGAGCCACCAACTGGTCCCCGAGCCTCTGTTTCTACAACATCTGGACAGCTCCTGAAAGTTCCCTTTCCAATCAGCAGAATGCTTCATGACTGAAAACTGCTTTAATACCAATCACTGAAACTTCTGTTTCTCCAGAAAACTACTGTTATATAAGAAGGTAACTCAGATATTTACAATAAGAATGGCCAAGTCAATGATAAAAATGTGGGAAAATCTGACTCAGTTGACTCTGACAGGGCCAGATAGGAGCAAATGTAACCCCCACATCAGGTAGTGAAAGGTTGTGGTTGATAGGGAGAGGATGCGTATGGCAGGGGATGGGAGGGATGGAGCTACCACTATGCTGACAGAGATCATCCTGGTCATCTTAAATTGCTGTGGAACTGGAACCGGACCGAGGATAGCCCAGGCTACCTGAGAGACCTGGGCCCTGACCCAGGGTAAATAATCACCTCAGGAAGACAGGGATCTCAACCAGTGTCTTATAAAAAACTAAGTCATACATTTTATACAGCACAGGTAATAACATACAAAAGATATTCAACATATGAAAGACAATATATATTAATCATGTAAAAATATAATTATAAAATTAATTATAAGGGCCTTTTAATTGTTGCCACTGTTTATGTTTACATATGTAAATTTGGTGCTCTAACTTTTTGTTCTATTAACTCAAAAATTTAATATAAAGGACTTCAGGTTTACACAGAAGTTTTGGTCTCTGAAACTTACAAAACCATGATGTCTAATTATTTTGTGATGATAGACTGATATAAATGAATATGACTCAACTTTTAGCATCATTTTTTTCCACTAAAGATCAAGAAAATAAGAGTCAGGCAGCAGGGCTTTGGGCTCAAGGACAGGCTTTACATTCTGTTTTGCATTGCTCAGGGATGTATGGATCCCCATGTACAGTTGAAAGAAGAAGGATCCTCTCTTTTAGTGCCATATGTAAAATGTCATTATTTGCTTAGGAAAAAATCAGTTATGTAAAGTAGAGAGCATTTTTATTTGGGAATATTCTTTGCTTTGAACATCCCACTAATATTGGTGTTACTCCAGTACTATGTAAGTGTGACAATGAGAGAATGAAACTTAGCACCACCACAGAATCAGGATTATCCGTCTAGTTCTCTCTTCTAAACTGAGATAAAAAGAATATCACTTATAAGCTCTGACCATTCAAATGTCTTTAGGTTACTATCTTTATACCTGCTATTAAATTTATTGGGACCCACATACTTTTTAACGTGAGTATGCAGAACTGGTGTTATTTTCTAATCAAAACACTTTAGGTGTTTTTTTTCCTATGCCCATGTCACAGAAGAATGAGACACCTGAAGTTAACTGAATTACCAGAAGGCAACTAGTCAGAGGGATGCATGAGCTTAGGATGCTGATGAAAATACTCTTCCTAAGTATATACCTCATTTCTGCTGCATAGAGGTTCAGCTGCCTATGGATAAGCCCCTGAGCTACCATAGTTTCAGAACACCTTGCTACAAACTGCAGTCTAGGAGGTGACCTGAGAGTGGCTTTGCAGTTCTGACTAACAAAGAAGCTAAGCTTGATGTGCATCCTGCCCCTATGTTCTTTGCAGAGGTTCAGCACAGCTGCTTGTGAAGCAGCTGTGACGCTTGTGAAGCAGTAGCTGTACCGCTGCAATTTACAACCCAACACACTGAAGATAAATATCACAGATTTTGGTGTTCTTTAACATGGCAGGCTGTAAAATATAGAAAAACATGACAAAAAAAAAAGCACAAATTCAGCTACCGCTGTGTGAATGGCTGCAGCATCCCTGAAGACCAGCAAGGTGGAGAGTATGGGTGAGAGCAACTGTAATCATACAAAGCAAAGTGTCCCTGCTCGTGAATCCGAGCTGTCAGCCATCCTCTGAGTAGAGACAGTAGCAGATACACAGGCCTAAAGATCTCATGAGCCAGCTGAAGCTAGGCTGGACCAAATCATTAAACCATGTCCTGGGGCAAAGCTAACAACAGAATCAAGTAATTTTCTTCTCATTTTATGGCCATATGCGCTAGTTCACATGTAAAAACTAGTGATCATCACAGCGAAAAAGGAAAGCTGTATTTAAAGTATCTACTTAATAATCCCTCTGGCGTCCTGAAACTTTAAACTCTCAAAAGCTCCAACCATTTTGTTCAGTCTGGTTAGGATTCTGACAAAAGATTTTTCAGCTGATTCTCTTAATTTTCATCCTAAATTGACACAAAAGGAAGAGCCAGCTTCATTGCTAGCCTGGCTAAAACTACTGTTGAAGCAAGCTCTTCCCAGCAGCAATTACTCACTGCAACGGACGTGTTTTTACTTACAACCTAAGATCCACCAACCCTGCCCCAAGGGGAGAATAGCTACCCCACCTGTCAGCATGCAAATATGTTTGGTATGTTGAGTCACAATCACTGGAAAGCTTGTGATCCCATTAACAAAAAGATGAAGGTTTCTTATTACTTTGAGACACATTTTCAAAAGACCAAAACAGTGGACCAAAGAGATACTCTAGAAGTGGGAAACCAAATTTGCAAGATTTTAGACTTCTATAAAAGATACAGGGAACCCCTAAAAAAAAAACAACCTTTTTTGAGCTTCTGAAACCACAGTGCAGCCTGAGGCTATTAACTCTCTCTCATCCATAATGCAAAATTGCTTTCGGGTGACACAAGCTCCATGTTTTTAGATCATTTCATGATGTTCTGAAATAATCTCTCATAAATCTAGAATCAGTAAATCATTTCAAAAGTATTATTTGTGCTAAGTTAAAGAATATTTCTGTTGTCATTGCTTTGTTCTTATTTCTCACAAGGTAGGAAGTGCTAGGAAAGTCTGCCATCCAAGATCTGGGAAACGCAATGATTAAATATCTGGACTCTCATGAAACTGTGGTATGCAAATGGGATCATGGAACAGAAAACTGTTCAATAGTCTTTTCTACAGAGTGATGTTACCAAGGTTTTGCATCCTTCTAATCTGGGCAATGCAAGAGTGCACCCACCAGAACTGTGTGGTCTGGAACAGCAAACAAATGAGCCTGTGTCCTTTTTTTTTTATTTAGCAATGTTAAATTTCCCTTTTTAAAATTTTTTTCTTACCCCCAGTAAAACCCCATGTCATCTCCATTCTTCTCCCTTTCTTCCCCAATAAAGATGAGGGGGTACAGCAGTGTGGTAAGATAATGCATGCTGTGACTGCAACCATTAGCGTTGTTCTTACTATAATACAGTAATCCGACCTCTCAGCTATGGCAAAGCTTGGTTAGTGTATACCTGTAGCCTTCACTATCAAAAGAATACAAAGTGACTTAGCTTTATCATACATGGTGTTGATCCYACCCTGGAGACCTAAATAAGAAAGTTATTTTAAAAGGTGTAAAATTACATTCTTAAAGGCTGAATCTGTCTATGGAGGAAATAAAACATAGTCTGTAATAGTCCAGGCTAGATTTATCTTCCACATCCTTCAAGCTCCATCTCTCTGCTGATGCAAATCAAAGGGACAGTTCAGACTTCTTTTTTTTCAGCAAGAACACTTAAGGATAAGCAATATCTATAAAACAATTTTAGCAACACAAACCAGATTGTAATCTACTTCCTATTTTAAGACTGACTGACAAATTTCCAATTAGAGAAACTTTCTCACTAGCAATGATTTGTTCTTATGCCTCCTGCCTTTCAAACTGGTGAACTGTTATTTGTGATGACGATTAAGCACTTGCTTAAACTTGTGAATGGAGTAGATATAATTTTGAAGGTCACTGAAAAGAAATAATGTGTATAACTACACCTGAAAATGTGTACTGTCTATCTGCAATTATACCAAGAAAACAAACAGAATGTATCTGTAAGAAAATCAGGCAAGTAGTGTCCCAGTTCTGCTTCTTTTACTATAATTACCTGACTGATGATCTTGATGTCAATTTACCAGTTACATTTATGACTGACCACTCTTGAAATATTTGCTGCTCTCTAGTGGCTTTCATAGAAACAATAAAGCACATTTCTACGCTGAAAAAAATGTGAAAACAAAAATTTACTTTTCAAATGCTTGAAGGAAGGGACTTTCTTGATACTCTGTGTTTTCTGTAGCAAAGTCTATTTAAAGAGTTCTCTGCCCCCATTCTGGGGTTTGGTACAATGGTCCATAMAACTGCTTGTGGGGCTGCATGATGAAACATATCAAGTAACTGACCTGTGTTAAAAATAACTCTTTTTCTTAGGATATTAAGGGTTAAGATAATTTTCTTGGGCTAAGATAACCCCAAGAAAAAGGTTTATTTTTAACACAGATAATTTCCCTGATCTGCTTAACCATGTAGGCTCACAAACAGTTGTACTATCACCACCAAGGACCACGCACGAGGATAGAGGTACAAGGTGAGCAAACTTTGTAAACTGTCACTGAGAGAAAAAACTGTGCATCCACGGTCCAAATTCCTGATTTCTTAAGCATTTCTGTGGACTGACTGTGCACAGTCAGCTCTTGCTTTGGCAATAACGAGAACACTACCAAAACTAATCAGAATGCGAGCAAAACAAATTTATACACCAGTCATACACATCTTATGTTTTAAATTAAATCTTTCAAAAATGCTGTTAAAATCAGTCGGAGGTTCTGCTAACATCTTTCTTTTTTGCCCCCACCTCACCGTTACATTTACTGGCCTCAGTCAGGTTGGTCCTCCMCAGTGGTTTTCACCTGTCATCCCAATATTTCCAGCCAGATCCAGTTTTTGCTGCTTGTTTATTTATTTATGCCAAAACCTGCCTTTCACACTACCCCTTAAGCCTAGAAAACCCTGCTCAAATTAATTAGTATTCAACTTAAAATCCACCCCCAAGACATGTTTTTACTTCGATGCTTACAGTAAACTGCCAGTTAACAGTGGAGAGGAAGATTTTATGCAGGGAATTTTGATACCATAAACACTGTTTACTTCCAGCTTCAGGAAGTCTACTAAGTATGCAAATAACTAGACTTGTTGCTCTGTGTTGTTTCTTATTTCTTCCATTAAATTAGTTTGCTACAGCTACTGCAATATACTAAATGAAATAAATCTCTGTGCATTGTATTAAGAACATGAGATAGAAAACTTGCTACTGCTGTTMTCTCTTCTGTTTGATACTGTCGTTGTATTAACCAATATCCATGTACCAGGAGCAAAGTTGCCTAATTTACATTTACACTCTTGATAGTGCTGTGCACAACTGCCATTTTTTTTTTTTTTTAGATCCACACTGATTTTAACTAAATTTAGAAGCAAAGTTGTTTTTTCCTTAAAGCAGCTAGTGAGGTACAGTAAATTTTACTTTTATCTGCCTTACTTTGGGAAAGGAGTTGAAGAACCAAAGCCAKCTCTCTTACTTCACTCCTCACTCCATATCCCAAGGGAAAAATTCAGTCATCTGTAAAACAGGAAAGGAAATGTAATAGACCAAACTCTATCAGATCAACTAAGCTTCACCATAATAAACTAATCTGATCCTATATTATACTGTACAAGAAAGAAAATCACCAATCCCTGAATTTTATAAGCAGAAACTCAGTTTATTCTTGATTTCTAATATATTTTCTGTGCATACACATACACACACACACACTGGAAAAGGGCTGCTCCTCATCCTGTGAATGTATGCCATTTTTGCATGTTTTCAGGGGAATCTATAGACCTGCAAAGTGTAGCATGTTAGCAAATTAAMACTCTTCTGAATGTCAATAGATCAAAACAATTCTTTTAGCACTACTGTGTTAATGATTAACAATGGAAGCATTACCTATGTACATTGGCCCAGAAAACACTGGACCAGATGAGGAGGTAACTCTTTATGGCTTGTTACATGAATAATACCTCAATAAATAGCTCGTTAGGAGGTTCTTTGGAATTCCTGTCYTAGTATGCCAGGGATGTACAGGGTCAATAGACATGAAAGCTTCCATAACTTTTCCAAAAGCACTTATGTTACGGTCTATTCAGCAATAGGTTGAGACATAGTTTACAGACAACAAACTTTATTATTGCAGTAGTAGCTCACACAGTGTTAAAGGACGATTTACAGACAGTCACAAAGCAGACTAATTTTGTAGTTAGAAAGACTATTCAATTTGTGCATGATGTCATGCATTTATGAGGATGAAAGACAAGAAAATAGACATACAAAATATTGAGCAGAATTAATCAGCTCTGTGTCATAGTATAGCCTCTGTTGTCAAATGCTGTTCATTTGCAAGTTCAAGTTATGACAGAAGGAAAATTTATGGATAGTTTTACAAGGCTTAGCAGAATTTGCATTAATGCCTCACTGATATAATAGCTCAAACCCATCTTTTTTATCCCTCTTCCAATATTTTATATTGGAAGCACCAATATGACAAAGGTGCTGTAAAACCTCTCATAGGGGGGACTTGAATGACTGAAAGGTGTGGCTGAGAAAACAAGGGAGAGAGGAAACARGAGGATGGATGTAGGAGAAAAGAAAAGTTTAAAAATCATTATGTATGTTATAACTGTCAGGAGAGATATATAAAGAGAACACATTGATACAAAGAACAAGTACACCAAAAGTATCAGTGGAGTAGCATGATGTACATGAGAAAGACAATCCAATGGGAAAAAAGCTGCCATAGAATCAGGAAGTCTTGATTTCCAAATTACCTACCATGGTTCTAAAAAATCCTAAAGAGGTTACTTAATCGACTGCATTTTCTGTCTGTAAAATGAGAAAGAATGCTTATCTGATAGGCAACACGGGAATATAAAAATCTGTAAGTAATCTTCAGACCTATTAAGTTTCATGCACTGAAAATGAGATTTACACAATTGCTTCCAAACACATGTTCTCATACAGCCAGCCTTCCATACATTTGCKGAGCAGTGCTGCAGCTTCCCTTTTCTTCCCTCGCCTCACTGGAAGACAGACACCTCTCAGTCACAGTCCCAACCCAAAACCCTCCACCCTACAGTCGCAGCATCTTCCCACAACATCTGAATCGAGGCACCCGTGCGATGCGACCTATGGCATGAGGACATGCCGCTCTTCCTTTGAGGGGGTCTCCTGTTTATGGAGCTACAGATGTAAGATGCTACAGAACTGAAGAAATTCAAATCCCTAGGTTTATGGAAGCATCTTCTGAACCAAATATTTGGCTAGATCCGTAGCACCASGAAAAAGTCAAATCTCTGACTCATCTTATTTGACAGGGGTTAAACAAATGAGTGAACAAGTTTGGCTTGTTGAAAAGTGTTGTCTCTTACATTTCCTGAGGCTTGTTTTCTATTTGCTAGTGATGTCTTGCTCTGTTACAACCTCCCGCATTTTTTTGCTGGAAAAACAAGACTGAAATAGAAAAAAATACATAATTGGAAAAAAAACCCCAAATTAAATGTTATACAGAAAGTAAGCAACTGTAGAGAGAACTATGTTGTCAAATAGCCAACAGCATTCAGAGCARAAAATTCAAACAGATGTCGCCAAAGCAACTGCAGAAGAATGCAAACACTAAGCAATTATATAGCTAGAAGAGGAGTAATAATGAGAACAAAAGATATATTGTTAATACAAATGATGGAGTGGGAAGAATTATAAACAAAGTCACACATGGAAAGAAACATCAAAATAAGTATTGAGTGAATAAAAATAAAAAAAAGCCCCACACCTGGAAATGTAAACAAAAGGAGTACTGAGAGGAGAAAATGTCA
This sequence comes from Oceanodroma leucorhoa, assembly GCA_030449065.1. Taxonomy (NCBI): domain Eukaryota; kingdom Metazoa; phylum Chordata; class Aves; order Procellariiformes; genus Oceanodroma; species Oceanodroma leucorhoa. Next base: position 1,263,815 of record JASVER010000007.1, on the reverse strand, counting down.
CCAGAAAGATGACACAGATGCCAAATAGAAAAGATTAACAATGGAAAAAAGTCAATGAGGACCATAGAATATTTTCCAGCTTGCTCTGGAGGTTGGATTTGGAACAGGGAAGATGAAGGTGGGGTATTTATATACCACATAAAGTTAAACCTTTAGTTTAAGAAGATAAATTAGAAAAGTAATCTTCTTTTTTTTTATATAGTTGATAGATGAATAAGATCTTCCTCTAAATTGCTTCAGGAGCTACTTACTTCTTTCTACAGGTTAAATAGGGAGTCCAGAGGGTGACAAGTGGCTGAGCCAAATTAACAGTCTTGGATGGAGGGCATCCAGTCCTGTCCACACTTTCCAGTTTCTTTTTCTTTTCTCCCACAGATTTCTTGTGTTGCCTYTGGAGTTTATCTGACTGCTCTCGAGGTCGGGCAACTAAACTCACGAACCTGGCAAAAATGTACACCTTTGGAAGGTGGGCAAGGATAATTTTTTGCTGTTTTATCAGGTTGAACAACCTGCAGTCAGATGAGCTCCAGAGGTGGCTCAAGGTAAGCAGTGTGATCACGTAGCCAAGAGCAGAGAGGGTTACAGGAGAAGGGTGGAGGGAAGAGAGAAGTCCTTTTTGGCAGCATCAAGCTTTTAATTTAAGACATCCCCTGAAGTCATAGGGAGCCAGTTTTGTAACTTAACCACCTTAGTTAAATACCTCAATTTAGATGGTGAGAACTGCGCTGCTGCCATCATTTATGTACATAGAAGAGAGGCTATTAGTATTCTTAAGCACTTTTCAAACTTGTATCTTCAGATTCTTACGTCTTTTCTATTCATGTTAACCAAATCATGCCCCCAAATTTTGAGTAAAGTAAAACTTGTGATGTCCTCAACTCCCAAGCTCTCCTTTCCCACTTTGCTCCACAGCAAGGCTTTTTTATTATAGTACTTGAAGTATTATATGCTTTCGAAAGGAAGCTACCATTAGATTTGCACACTTGTGTTTTTTATTGCAAATCTCATTATGCCTGTTGGGTTTTATTTTTAATCTCAAAACCTTACATTATGCAACTAGATCAGAATCTGCATTTTCAAATTTTCATTTCTCAGGGGTGTTCACTGTTTTCTTGTTTATAGAGACTTTGGTTATATATTAAAAATTTCCCTGCTTCTTTAATATACCTTATATATACTTTGATATACCTTAGTCAGGAAGGCTTTGTATGGTATTCAGACTAAATTTAGCCAACTTAATACTAAATTTTTTTCTATTTCTACTATCATGGCTGCTTGCACCTATTAAATGAAGTTTGAGCAAAAGGTGAAACAAGGATTCTCCTGCCTATAGGTACAGATGTACAAACAAGCTACTACAGGGCGTGCTAGGGTGTGAACATGCAGCACATCACATGCTCTGCAGAAGCTGTCTGCAACCTGTTCTTTCTCTAGTTTATTATGTGCTATTACTACACAAAAACGGRCTTTATGATACTTTGTTAGCCAACAGGAACTTGTGTACAATATATACATAATCAGGGTAGGTGACCATGCTGGGCCCTTCTTTCTTAATATACAAAATTATTTCCTTCTGGGAGTTACAACTTCTAAATATCTTTAGATAGTAGATGCATCTCATAYTTCAAACACATATGCACATGGCAATAGACTACACGTGAAGAAACTGTTGTAGATATCAAAAATATCATCAGGCAGAGTAAAATACATCTTAGGCATTTCTTCCAAAAGAAAATAATCCTTGGAACTAGCTTTCTGTTTAGGAAGATTTTTATACTCTAGTTCCTCTAAATATCTAAACATTCCGCACATACTTAATTTTAAGCTTGGGAGTGGTCATATTAAAGTCAATGAGAGTAAATAATGCACACAACAGTTAYGCAGGAACAAATTCTTTGCACAATTAGGGATTTTCCTTGCTTTTATAACATAGATATTTGATTGACTTATAACTTTAGTAAAAACAATTTATTTATCCTGTGAAAAAACATGACACTCTATATMCAAAATCTCTCCCTACATACAACAGTGTATGTGCATGCATACAGATGTGTGYGCACAAACATAAACTGTTATTGTACACTGATTGGTTCCTTGTGTTGATTGAGCAAAAGGTAAAATGACAATTCATTAGCTCATTAGATCTTTTCTAAATATGTATGATCTTCTCTGTATTCTAGTGACTACGTGAATATTGCAGGTTATAAAAGAAATGAATGCCRGAGGCAATGGGATAGGCGTGTTACATAAAACTGAAAGCTAAGTGAAAGAGCTGTGTGTCATCYGCAGCATCCACCCAGTTCAACATACTGAGCAACAGGGTGAAAAATGGAGATCTGCGAAGGCGTGAATAATACGTCAGCAAAACTAGCTTCCCATTGGATTGTGTCTTCTAAATGCAATGATTCATGATGGGCAGTCCGACTTGGAGACAATGTTTAAACTCCAGAAGAAAGCTGTCCATGATAAATACCTGAAACTAAGGTAATACCCGAGATAAATACATTGTAGACTGAGAAGGAAATCCATTTTAGATGGATGTATAAGAGATGTAGCTTTCACCTTCTTCGGCTTCTCTGAAGTATAAGCTTCCCAAAATTAAACTAATCTACAAAAAATCTGTCCTGTACTATTGTGCTCATTACATCTAAGTGGAAAATATACAACCAATTTGAAACGTAATTTTAGAAGTCTGATGTCAAAACAACAAATCATGACACAGCATACCAGCAAACATACTTTCAGAAAGTAAAAATCAGGGATGATACAACAGAGATCTTTCATATATTAATAATTTTAAAAATTAAAGCTTGTATTATCAATGAAAAATGCTAGGCTTCACAGTGCATTTCTAATTTGTTACAAGTCTGAGTCTACAATGTTTTTTTGGTTCTAGTCCGAAACTAGAATAAAAAACACTCCTTTTGTTCTGTGGGCTTCTAAGGCATCTTAAGGTAGCCTCTGGGCTCATTTCTAAAAGGAGGGATTATATGTGATGGACATAAACAACTATTTATGTATGATCTTCTCTGTAAATGTAAGAAGTAATAACCTGGGATTCCAGTCTGACCTCTGAGACATGTTGAAATCAAATACCTAAAGAGCAGGTGTTCACTCTGACGACTGTTATTTTTTAGTTTCTGCAAAATGATTTTTCCAGATAAAAATTGCTGTTTGAGATTGCTTTGTGACTATATATTCCTTGCTTTTGTTTAAAACTTCTTTAGAGACTTTTGCAAACAAAAGCTAAAACTTCTGCTTTAATTAAGATGTAGGAAGCTTTGTCTGTAAAGGCAATTATTTATATACTTAATATATACTTTATATATATAACTCTTTGTTCATTCTAACTATACTCTGAGAAAATGTTAATTTTTAAATTTTAATGTATTATTTTAATGTAACTTCCACTGTTATTATTTATTCCTTATTCTCAATCCTTATTCTCAATCCGGCAAAACCTTACTAAGTTTAATTCCATACTAGTTTAAGAAGTCTACCTTCCTGAAATACCAGTTGTGTAAAAAGCCAGCAAAGTCTTTTAATAATAAGTATTTTAAGTATTTTACCTACCTGTCCTGTATGTTGCTAATTTTGTTAGACCTATACTTAACTATGGTAATATATGGTCACATATATTGGTCACTATGGTCACTATGGTATATATGGTCACAACAACCCCAGGCAACGCTCCAGGCTTGGGGAAGAGTGGCTGGAAAGCTGCCCGGCGGAAAAGGACCTGGGGGTCCTGGTCGACAGCCGGCTGAACATGAGCCGGCATGTGCCCAGGTGGCCAAGGCGGCCAACGGCATCCTGGCCTGTGTCAGGAATAGTGTGGCCAGCAGGAGCAGGGAGGTGATCGTGCCCCTGTACTCGGCACTGGTGAGGCCGCAGCTCGAATCCTGTGTTCAGTTTTGGGCCCCTCACTACAAGAAGGACATTGAGGTGCTGGAGCGTGTCCAGAGAAGGGCGACGAGGCTGGTGAAGGGTCTGGAGCACAGGTCTTATGAGGAGCGGCTGAGGGAGCTGGGGGTGTTTAGCCTGGAGAAGAGGAGGCTGAGGGGAGACCTTATCGCTCTCTACAACTAYCTGAAAGGAGGCTGTAGAGAGGCGGGTGTTGGTCTCTTCTCCCAAGTAACAAGTGACAGGACGAGAGGAAATGGCCTCAAGTTGCGCCAGGGGAGGTTTAGATTGGATATTAGGAAAAATTTTTTCACTGAAAGGGTAGTCAGGCATTGGAACAGGCTGCCCAGGGAAGTGGTGGAGTCACCATCCCTGGAGGTGTTCAAAAAACGTGTGGATGAGGTGCTTCRGGACWTGGTTTAGTGGGCATGGGTACTGGGTTGATGGTTGGACTCAATGATCTTAGAGGTTTTTTCCAACCTTAATGATTCTATGATTCTATGATTATTACACTTTTCTAACTCTTACCCTGACACTTGTTGTGTAGCCTTGGGTATCTCCCTTCACCTTCCATTTTCCTATCTGTAAACTGGGAGTAATAACAGCACAGACTAGTATCACAAATAGCACAGCCTCCCTCAGTTGTGCAGAGGGTTTTTTGCTTGCATGCAGGTCATCAAGGCAGCATCTGTAATCCATTCTTACCTTTGGCTTGCATTTTGAGGCATGATGGAATTTCTACAGAAATGTTTTATATTAAATACAAAATGGAACTCTGTCCAGAATCATCAACCATCTAAAGTTTCTAGGAATGTGAATTCTGCTCGGAAAAGACACAAACAAAAATCTTCTTATGAGATACATGTAATGTTGGGGTATTAAAAGGAGTCTCCTCCTGACCCCCAGCTTATATCCTAAGGCAGCAGATAGGGTTACTTCGTATCATTGCCTTAGCTTGTACAACTGTGATAAAATTAAAGCATTTTTAAATTCCTGCAACACTACTTATTTCCATGAACACTTGTAGCCCTGGTTTCCATAGGCCAGTTATAAATTTAGTAGAGAAATATTTCTTTACTTTCACTGCCTTTCTTACTACGGCATCCCCCTATTTTCTTGTTGATTTAATGGAATCTCCTCAATTCTGTTAACCACTGCAAAAAGTCAATCTTCCATTTCCTAAGCCTCTTTTTATATGGGTTAAAATCCTTCGTCCTTCAGGAAAAAATATTTTTATGCTGTATTCCCATCATGTAATCATTAATTACACATCCAGAGTTAGTGTTTAAACAACAGATTTTAGAGATAGATAATTAACTGTTCAAAGCAGTTCATGATGTTAAGAAGAGATAAATCATTAGGTTTTCCTGCCATTGGATTTTTTAGTAATTACTATTCCTTTAATAGACCTCTTTGAAGAATCGAAGAAACTATAATACTAATCAAAATATGGGAAGTTGCTAGCTTAAGAGCCTAATCTTTATCCTCTGATTCAGAGGAATCAAACTGGGTTTCCCTCTTTTCTTTGTGGTCCACTTTACAGAAAAATAATGATCTGAGGCATGTTTCCACATCACAGTTACAGCCTATACCAGGGATCAGAGACACTCTCATACTTCTCCTTAAACAGGAATGATGGTGAGCTACTTTGCRTGTGGAAAGGGGAAGAAGTAGAAAGAAAAGGAAGTGGTTTTGGCTAATGCAGCTAAGTTGAAAAGTAAGCCCATGTTTACACTTAGCCTGAAAATATGAAACTTCACTTCCCAAGCTATCAATGCCACACCCTGTGTGTTTAATTTTGCCTGTAAATGTAGAAAACGAAAAGGGATTTCCTTGGCATACAAAAAGTAATGGCAAAGTGGGACGTTTGGGTGTGTATCTATTCGCCACTGTCTCACTATGCTACTCCGACGTGCTGAAAAAGAGCTAGAAATGAGTACACCTGAAATCAAACTCACCGCTGCAGAGCTGGGAGGTCTGGCACAGGGTGAACCCACATGGGCAGCTCCCCGGCCTGCGGTGGCCAGGTCCCCGCTCCTTCAGAAATGGTGTTTCCAAGCTGTCGTAAACGTTTAGGAACTAAGCAGCTATAATAGCAGCTGAAGCACAGAAATGGGTGTTATCTCCCCTAATTTAAGGAGAAATGTGTGTGAGGAAAGTGTAAAACTTGCTGTCAGGTCAACGCGGGCTAGAGGTCTGCTCATCTCCTGCAGCTCCCTCACCTATTGGTAAAAAAGGCGGGAAAATGCTCTGTGGGTTCTTAAACAGTTTAATTCCCTTTGATATAGCTTAATACTCATGGATAACACCAGTAATTTAAAACATTAAAATAACATCACTACCTCTCTGTGAAACTATCAGTACACCTAAAAATATTTATGTGTGTAAAATTATATAGCAACAAGAAACATGTACTTCACAGCTAATGCAATATGAATTTGATATTTGGGAAATGCATCATTATGTTTTTAAACACATACCAAGCATTTTTTCTTTTTTGCTATTGTGCTCAGGATGCTAAATATTTAACTTTATTCCACCAATGGCATTCATCTAAATGAAATGAAAGATCATATCATATGGCCAGTCCGACAGTTACATTGGGCTATTTAATCGTCTGGTTAACTCCAGTCAAAGTTCAGTGATCCAAAGCAGGTGAAATTCTCAGTGCAGTTTGTGATAACATCTTTGTGATCAGGACAGTGTATGCTTTTCTTGCTCCTTCTCTTATAGAATTTCCATGTATTTCCAAAGGTGAAATGTTAAGACTTAATTTTCTTAATTCTCTCAGAGGAAGCAAAATACCTCCCTGTGTTTCAGACACAGAAATTGTGATAAGACTTGAAGACTTTAGGAAAGAAAAAGGGTTAGGTGTAGGAAGAAGACTCTGAAGTTCTTATATTAAAATTCTTCAGATGTAATACTAAATCTACAAGGAACGTAAATATCAGTGAAGAAGTGGCAACGTTGAAATGTTAAAAAGCAAAAACAACATAATTTTTTCTTTGAGGCTCCCCCTCTTTATACAAAGTTGCCCAACTTAAGCCATTACATAAAATAGCAATTGAGGCTTATGGCATTATTCAACGGGTAATTTGCATTATCCTGTTCTCATTCTTTGGTGTTTCCATTGCTGCTGAGACTCTATCAGGTCCCTGAGTGTACTAATAACCCTTAATGACCCTGATTAGCTCCACCTGAGGYGACCACTCCACAGCCCCTGCCTATAGGTCCTGGAGTCCATATAAACTCAGGCCTGTTGTTATTGGAGTGCCTGTTTTGAGTTCTGACACAGCTGTGCTTGTGCTTGGCCATGTACCTTGTTGATACAGACCCTGATCTGTGGACTGACTTCCTGGCTTGACCTCAGCCCTGACTAACCTCTGTGAGCCTGCTTGGTGATCACTGGGCTGTATCTGATGCTGGGTGCTCTCAGTGGACCTGATCCTGACCCTGACATACTGGCTTGACTTCCTGGCTTGACCCTTGGACCAGCCCTGTCTGCATAACAACAAACATCAGGAGCCCTGAGTGAGCCCACAGAGGAAGAACATCTTCAATGTTCATGTATGTTACTTTCATGTTATCACAGAGCAAAGTAAGGTGTGTAATGTAAAATGGCTGGTTTTTAGTGTAATATGCAGTGCAAGTCTTGGGGTAGAATGGATATTTAAGGAACATAGGTAGAACCCTTCAATTCATGAGCTCTTCTTCCYAGAAGTGCTTACAAGAAGTTCTTCAGCAAAATCAGTTTCTTCTGATTCTGATCTTTTTAAAAGTAGGATTAATGAATTAGTGTAATGCTAGTCAACGTGACAAATATAAGAGGATTAAGCCAAGCCTTGTTCATAGACAGACTCTAAAAGCATTACATACAGAAACTAAACATTGCAATAGAGAAAAAGAGAATTTGGAATCACATTTCTTTGATTCTGTTTTCTGCTTTACTCTTAACTTCTCCTTTCTTCTTAAAGGTAAAGCTTTTGTGATTTTCTTATCATGGACACCTTTAAGACTGCAAAAACTATTCCTAATTTTATCACAATGAAGTCAAGACCTTTTGAAACTTTTTGAGAGTAATTTTTCAAAATTACCAAAAGCCTAGAAATCAATACTATCACCTGGGATGAGATGTGAGCTACTCAAGTTCAAGAGTCAGGGTCTAGCTCAACATGTTTATTGATGGTTTTGTTGGGGGAAAAAAAAGTCGTTTTCAGCATAGGCTTTTCACAAACTGGCACGAGGTAATTATATTCTGTCAAAAATTCTCAGCCTGCCTAATTTATGCAATGTTTGAAATAATGTGGGCTTGGGTTCCTGAAGAGTAAGAAAAGAACCAAGTAGATAACTCTGAAATGAATAAGACTTGGATGCTTAATATACTGTTGTGKTTTTTTGTGAACCTTTCAGTCTCAATGACCTGAATCTTAAAATATGGTTCACAACTGAAACAATGAACTAAGTACGTCACCAGTTGTTTCAGCGACTTTAAGAGTATTATAATTAGGCTTAACTTTTCTAAATGGAAGAGCCACATGGTGGCAGGAGAGAACAAGGCATGTAAATAGAATGCTATGCTAAATGCTTCCTTCAGTTTTAACTACACAATGCTCCCTTCTACAGCATAGCTGAAGGTTCGTGGCTATATTTTTAAATCTAATGCACACAAACATAATTCWTTAGTTACAATGTTTAAAAAAAGTCCATGAATTCTAAGTTTCTGATCCTACTCACCAAGTTCAATAGGGAATTATACAGTGAATGTTAGTATTGCAACAACTGTTGAAGTTATGATATGGAATGTGCAACATGCTTTTAGGTTGTCTACACTGCCACATCTTACCATAGCATGAGGTGACAATGACTAGATGACTATGACCTTCACAAAGCTATTTTCCTRTTGTCACTTTTATTACCAGGTTAATGACAGGCCATAAATGGTACTTCAAATCCATAATTCTCTGAAAATGAAATATTTAGACCTTCATTTTTTTTATGTAATGTGCTACATCATGAACAGGTCTGCTATACAAAAATGAAAAGTCAGATTTTTGACTTTAAGATCTTCTAAGAGCAGTCCAAACTACTAATCCTCTGATTTAAGACCATCTGGACATACACTTCACTTTATGGACATCCATAATTACAATACACTAATGTTCCTAGATGTCKCAGTACAATTAGCACTGTTTTCTAGTTAATAGCCAATAGAAATAGCAATGCACTTAGCTGTACACACTGTTAGTACTTACACAATTGCAGCCAAAACTGGAGTGTAACCAGTTACTTTTCCAATCAAGATGCAGTTCAGGTAGCTCATTTCTATTAAATTAAGAATAAGTGKATTTTGCAGTTGTAGCAGACATATAAACTTCATAACTCAAAGAGTTGCAACTGTTTAACATGTACTGAAAGACTTTATAGCACCCTTTCCATTAATTACACCACTTGAATCACTGACTTCACATATTCCATAAAAATAATTTTCTTCTAATCTGAACCTTTTTTCCAACTTAAATGAATCTAGTTTAAAATATTGAATCCTTACTAAGAACCACCAGCATGACTTTTAAAATAATTGATTTAAGGGGCAAGAAGACATGAAGGAATCAAATAGCRTATGATTCTATTATCTCCATACCTATCAGTGCAAGAATTTTCATAGTACTGTAAACAGTGTTATAAAGTTTCTGAAATCSTAGTGACCATCATCATAGCCCTGGTCACACCCAACTCTTAATGCTAACAGGAGCAGCACAAGCTACTCACASTCTGAGGACAGGGTTATGTCTCTCTAAACTGTGTTTTATTAGATTTTTTTCTTTAACCTATTAACTACCAGTGGAGATCTATCCGAGGAGTTTTCTAATAAAGAACTGGTTTAGTGATTAACTGATCTGACAAGAAAGCATTTACAAAAACTTGAAACTGCCTTGCAACAGAATAGTTCTCACTTCCCTCTCTGTTCTCTTTGTATACTCAGCTTTCACAGCTAAACTTCTCAATTTCATTCTGAGGMCATGTTTTTCTTAATAATCTTAACTGACTTATTTCTCACTTGCTTTTCCACTCCAATGAAATRTAAAATTTTTCCTTACTCTTCCCTTTTCCCTATACATGAAGAAAAGGGAGTAATACAAGAGTTGTAGGATATAAAACCAGAGAAAAACATCACCATTGTTAATATTTGCTAATTCTGCATCTTCTGAAATATTAATTATGGATCAGAGTCTTGYTTGAATGTGAAAGAATTTGCATGCCTATGGAGTCTCCATGCCATCTGTTAGCTTCCAGGTTCTTTTACTCCTTTCACTCAAGTCCTGCATGMAAATCTTTTAGTCCTGTTAATAGTAATCCTAAGAGTTCCATAACTGCAGTCTTAACTGTCTTTAAAATGTCCCTTAACATTTGCTCTACTTCTTCCTAGACATGTTCTGCTGATTTTGTTAAAGAAAAAAGAAATAAATTTTTTTTAGTACAATGCAGTTGCCGTTTCTGCCTGCAAAGAAGGATCTCTGTGATTTCCCTTGTGTTACTTCTTAAATTACAAGTTGCCTCTAAATATCCACAAAGCTCCACTGTTTTAATACAGACCTCTGTAATAACTATTTTACCRTGATGCTTACAGAAGACTTGATGTCAGCAGACAACAAAACGTGTAAGACTGATACTTTTTCTCTGTGTTCTTTTTTATCCCTCTTGTATATTGGCTATCCATGAACTAAAAATACTTTAGGCTCTCCTTCATTGAATTCACAGCGTGAATTCACTTTATGCAGCACGATTCTACTACAGTAAATGTGATAAATTCCTGGTGTATACCCATGGAATGTTCACAGCAAGTTTCAGGCTGGGTAAGACTTTAATGTTAGAGATTAATGTTAGAAGATTATTAATTTTTACAAACATGAGAAATTCAAAACATCTGGTGACCTCCTAGTACTCAGTGTTCTAAGCAGTGTTGCACTGACTCCACATAATGTTCCCTTTACTTCAGTGTAATCTGAGGTGATTTGACTCAGGTGACTGAAGTGGCCCTCTCTTAGCTCAGCCTTCTTCCTTGCTGTGTCATGAGAAATAGCTGGACACTGAAACCACAGAGACAGACTTCATAAACAAGGACAGAAGAGTTAGGAAGTAAGAAAAATAAGAGGAACTCAAATGAAAAGAAATCTCATTTTTCTCAGAAGGGTCTGAGTGTCTCAAGAGTTACAAGTAAGACTGCTCTCACCTCCAAGTCACTGCTTTGAACTAGCTTGAACAATCACGGAAAGTCTTTGCTTTCTATCAATCTTCTATATAATCTACAAGATGGTTATGTAATGTAGTCAACAGGAAGCATGAAGTATCACTATCATAAGATGCAGCATTTTGGACCAAATCTATGCTAGGTCTTAGGTTTGGCTGGGATTCAGTACTTCAGGAGACAAGAATAGCCACTGCCCATTGGCTGAATGGGCCTATTGGAATCCCTGTAGTTTTGTGATAGAGCACATTAGCATAGATGAAGTGGTAAATCTTSCTACGTTGATGGGCCTGATGTACACCCGTTAGAGGAAGAAGCAGTCAACCATGTCATCAGCTTATATTTCTGCATTCACTCTTATGGACTCAGTTACATCATGGCTGTGTTGCCAAAAATATTRAATCCGTGGGGTTTTTTTTGGTCTGTGCAGTTGTGAGTAAAAAGCAGTAGAGAAAATGTGAGAACTGAATATTGAGGCAGAAAACTCATGCTATCTACTGTCAAAGCACAGAAGTAGAACATAGCTAATGTGCTGCTTTTTGGTCTGTTGACCATAAGAAACATTCTCATTGTTTAGTTAACTTAGTTTAGGTCTCTATACTAAGTACTGTAATTTCAGTGGAAGAGCAGCACCTGGTAGTAAATGATTCTGAATCCTCAGAGTAACAGCTTTCAATTAAAAACTGCCTTAACTAATTAATCAATTATTCCCTAGAATGTATTTACTGATCTGTGAATGTTACTAGTTCCCTTTTTAAGAATCCTGGATGCTGGGCAGGATGTTGCCAGAGCAGCAAAKTTCATTTGTCTGTGAGTGACAAGATAAAAAGAAAAGAAAAAAGGTCTGATTCACTATTCCTTACCCATTGATTTAAAAAACCAACCAAACAAAAACCAAATACCACTGCAGTAGGCAGTATTGCACAGACYATATATCTGGCCACTGATCCCTTTATAGCCTGTCCTGGGTTAGGCATAGCTGGGCACAAGGCACTTAATATGCAGTCAATGCTCCCAAAAGGCTTGCTGAATAGCAAATGGCACAAAAAAAGACTGCTTCATTCATGAGATAGATGATACACACASAGAGATGGTTAGGAGTTTAACCCAATTCCTAATATAGAAGATGGATTATAGCTAGGAATAGGGCACAGACGGATAGAGAGGAAAATTCCGGTCAGGTAGCTTGTACTAAAGTTTGTCTGGGTCTTTTCCCAACCTGTAAGTTGTGAAATGCTTGGCTCCTTGTGGCCTAGAACTCTAGTTCAGTTGCAGTGCTCATGTGCTTATTATCTCCTCATCTGTTCTGTGTTGTTTTTGAATARTGAGTGACTCCTATCTCCAGAACAYATTGGGAAATACAGCTTCACTTTTTTATGCAGTAGATAATTAAAGTTGCTGCTTTTATTGTGAGATAATGCCATGTTGCTATATTGAATATACTAATAGCAATTAAAGAGCCATTAGTGGGGTGAAAAAAGTAATAGGTGGATGGGGTAAAGTCTAAGGGATTTCATCTTCTCCTTACTCTTTGCTGCAAACAAGGTCTTGCTAAAATTTTATTTATTTTAATTTCAGTGAAGGGGTCCTATTGATGGAAAGCCCTCTGTGGTGTGCACTTTCCTTCTATTGGGTAGAAAAAATGACTTTTTCATAACAAGCAGGAATAACAAATGCATATGCAAAGTTTATAGAAATATTCTTCCATTAACAGGTAAGGATTTTACTTCCCTGTGTTTATTTCAGTTTACAAGCTAAATTAATACAACTCAAATATCCTTGGTTGTTACATAATCAGATTTTGAAATTTAAGTTCTATCTAGTATTTGTAATTTCTTTGTAAGGTTGAGTAACATAGCTATTTAGCAGCTGCCCAGAACAATGTGCAGGAAATTACAATATGTTTCTTAGTAACCAGTAGTTATCCTGATCTTACTACAAATCATTGACTTAAAAATAAGCTAGAGTAAACATAAAAAATGTTAGGCACAATTGAAATAAAAAAAGCTTCAAAAGCAAACACTTGATGCCATGCAGTTTTTCCACAGTGAGTTTGCACACATTCACAAACTAAAATAAGGTGCTTGCAAGCGCTAAATCTATTGGTTTCTTACGGCAGTCCACTCTATTCTACAAGAGAAGAAAAAATAATGCTCTTACTTGCAAGGTGAAGTTGTTATATTAGACACTTTGTACTGCTACCATAATTTTCTTACATGTAAAAAATAGTATCAAGGATCTCTTCTTCCCTCCCACCAGAGCCTCATCCAATTCCTCCATTATTTAATAGACATCTTGGAAGCTTAACTGATTCAAACTTTTTGAGGATACTCATAGTATGTATATTTAATATATCAATAGTTTAATTGCCACTGAAGTATGCAATGTATTTGACATCAGATATAGCATGAAGTCTGTAATTATGTTTCCCATACAATACAGAATTCTTGTACCTCCTGTTTTTTTCTGTATTCCTTACACTTTGAGCTTCTAGCCACCTTGCTGAGGTTCTCAGCACCAGCGAAACAGTGCTAATTTCATTATGTGGATACTAACTTAGGAACTGAACTAGGTTGTCAATGACAATGCTTTTATAACACACAAAACAAACCCTAATAACTTTTACCTGTCTCTAGCTTTACCTGGATTGCTTAGTAAACGAAACAGAGTATGAGGGGAAAGGACTACTGAAGGAATATCACAGAATCACATTATTCACTGAGTCTACGTTCCTTGTTAGAGATTTTCTGTGCTTACTAAAGTATCTTCTTGTTTGGTTACAACCAAACTTTTTTTCTTGTCTTCCTCTGTTGCAGTCTGACTCATCTGTTCAAACAGCTTTGATATCTTGGCAAATCTTAGGTGATTCTGAAATCTTCGTGCAGCAAAAGCATAAAGTAGAGGGTTAATGCAGCTACTGATGAATACAAGTGCTCCAGAGACGTACACTCCTCTGCCTACAATTTCATCCAGTGCCAAAGACATTTCCTCATTAGAGACTTCTATCTGAATTGAAATAATATCTAGGATGTTAAAGAGATGATGAGGGAACCAGCATAAAATGAATGCCACCACAATGCTGGCAATGAGCCGTTCCGACCGCTGCTTAGATGGATAAGTCATTCTGCTTATTCTTCTTGCAACACACATGTAACAAGTGCAAATAATTAAAAAAGGGATTACAAAACCTGCAAGAGTCTCCAGCAAAAGATATGACACTTTCTGTCTATTAGAAGAGTAGTTGCGACATGTGCATAGTAGTCTACCTTCCATTTCTTCTGTCTCTTGAAACGGAATGACAGAAATGCCAAAAGTAATAGACAGGAACCAAATGAGGAACATGATTAAAGAAATCTTTTCTTTCGTTTTGTATCTTTGAACTGTGAAAGGGTAAAACACAGCCATTAACCGCTCCAAGCTCAGTGCTGTAATTAGAAATATACTAGCATACATGCTGCAGTAAATAATGAAAACCAGTATTTTGCAGAAGATGACTCCAAAAACCCATGAGTCAGCAAAGGAGTAAATCCAAATTGGTAAAGTAATCAGTACAAGGACATCTGCAATGGCCAGGTTCAAGATCAGCAGGACTGAAGGAGATACTTGCTTCATTTTTGTACAAACAGTCCAGATGACGATGCAATTTCCAGGGGTCCCAATGATAAATGACAAGCTCAGTATTATGCAGACTACTGACTTCACAATATTCCATGTCGAGTGGATACTGTTTTCCTCAGCTTGACTCATYCTGGAAATTCTTCAGTTCTTCTCGGTTGCCAATATCCTCGGTGCTTTGCACTCCGCTTTTATTCTGAAGGTGTTAGTGAACTACTCGAGAGAAAGTTCTCTAACTGATATCCTGTGGACTAATATGGCATATGAACTCACATCCTAATGCTCACTCTTATAAACATCTGACCACATATGGCAGTTCCTGTTGTTTAGGAAGACAGTGTGCATTTTCGCATACAAAGCAAAAATAAAAATACAATGCAGCACCTGACTTTGCTTTTAGTTATACACCCATCGCCCTTCAGCAKATGTTAAAGCTTGTCAGTGGTCTTTCAAAAGTGTCCCTATTTAAAGAGGCTTGCTACTTTGTTAAAGTTACTGATCTAATCAACAGCTGAAGAGAAAGAAACCCTCTTTATGCTATTCTACTCTTGTTTGTATGAATAACTCAATATTTCATTTTATAAAAGCCCCAAAAAGAGGGGTGGCAGATAAACCACAAACGTGCATTATATGTTTGACATTAAATTCCATGCCAAAGCATAAAAAGTTGTGCTTACTGCCTTCATGTCATTTTTTTTAAATTCAGCAGAAAACAGTCGATCATGCTTTAGAAATATGCTGGCATAAAGGAAATCACATTTGTCCTGTAGTGTACTGGTACAATAAAGTGGGTGGGAGTTGTATTTCTAATGCTCTGGGAAATTGCAGTCCTTTAGCCAAACAATAACCATCAGAATAGTCTGGATATAGGGTTATAGGAGGAAATGCTCTGTGTCAAAGAGAAAATATATTATTACATTGTCCTCCGGCTGCGCCAGCAATGAGCTATGACTTTATCTCCTAGGAAAGTTGGTAGTCAGTGCAGTATTCAAATCCTGTGTGAATCCTAAGTTCTTCAGTTTCTGGCCAAAGAATATGGAAATATTTTGTTATCCTGATGTCAAAACATCTTCTTYTGAAGTTCACTTCTAAAATGTTAAAGGAGGAACTAAAACAGCAGCATGAACAAAAAYGTTCAAGTCACAGAAGTGAAACTGGAAGGGTGTTTTCCATAAAAAAGATGCACAGAAAAAAGGACTTACGCGTAGCTCGCTCTCTTAAATTTAAGATTGTGATACAGGTTATTTCCTTCAGTGTTGAGGTAGAATTTTACAAACCTGGCAAACGTAGTGCATAATATTAAGTTGAAAAGTACCTTTCACCATGGAAAAAGGATTGCAACACCACCAGCCCCAAATCAGCTTARCTGTTTTTGATCTCATAAGAGTATAATGAGATCAAAAGCAAATCCAGAATAACTCCACTGAAATCAAGTATTATATCTTCAAAATACTATTTGTGTAATACAGATTTTAATTTGGATTTAATCTGATACATGATTCCAGTTCCYTTTATTTTTAACTACATTTAATACAGATTGGGTAGGGGAAAAACCCAAACCAGTTGTTTGTATTCTAAAAACTGAAACCACTATCAACTAATGAAAGGAAGTGCTGGGCAATGTCTCTTCTTCTAATAAAATCACCTTTATACACATAATTATTTCTCCAGAAGTAACTTTGGAAGGGCTCTTTATTAATTTATTGCCAGTGGCATATCTAGATTGAAGTAAATTGCAGATTTAAAAAACAAAAACCAAACCAACCAAAAATTCAAGGAGAGATGCCCAGTACCTCTTGTCACCTGATGCTACAGGGACAGGCGTGTTCTTTCAGAAAGAACACTATTTACAATAGTCAGAATCTAGATTATGATTATTGTATCACATGCTGATTATTAAGAATTTGACCTGATCTGCAAAGGGTCCAGATGACTAAAAGCCTAGGTAACTGAAGACTTTAGATAGTAAGAAAGCTATACTGATTACTAGAAATTCTGCTTAATTGAAAGCTATGATAATTGCTAAAAATTCTGTGTAACWTTAAGCTATGCTAACTGCTAGAAATTGTAGATAACAATAAGCTACACTGATAATTAAAATTTTTATGTCATAATAAAGCTCTAATCGTAAGTAGAACCCTGTGGCCAGTCCTCATTCTACCARGGATCCCTAAAAGAACCTGTATGTGCCTGTAGCATTGGGTGACACCTCTGTAAGATTTTCCTCTTTAAAACTTTACTTTTGGTGGCAAAGAGCAGTTGTCCATACAATTATTGGGATCAGTATTAGTATAGTTCTAATCCAGTGGTGTATGGATCTCGTTGAGCTTCTGAAGCATCTGTCATTACATTTTTCAGAAACATGTTTCTCCATTTCAGTCGAAGTTTGCTTGCCAGATGGCCTCTGCCTCTGGCTGTATCTTTCATTTAAACGAGAAAACAAATTAATCTCAGAATTGCAGCAACAGCCTGGGATTTCTGTTTCAAAAAAGATCCCAGACAGGTGTTGAAATGCTAAGAGTTCCTTGAGTAAGACTCTGAAGACAGGCTATTAGACTTAATATCATAGCTATCAGAGTTAATATTAGCTAGGGAGCATGTTTCTGAAGAGCTCTATGTGACTGTTGGATCACTATGAAAACTTCAGAGTGTTTGTAAGCTGTCTTTAATATTCTCTAAAAGTGTCTGACTGTTATTTGTCAAATTTACACTAGTAGTACAGTAACTTTATAGGAAATTTAACAAACATTTCCATTAACAAGGGAGCAGTGTTGTATGTTCAATAACATGCTAAACACAACAGTGGCTAAACAACTGAGTATCTTACTCATTTTAGTGACCAAATGTGGGTRAGGCTTTTAATGTATGAACATGCAGTTGGACTTCTGACTACGTAAGCTCTGGTCTGATTCTATTAACAGCACTGAAATTAGGCTGCATTTCTGTGTTTTTTAAAAAAAAAAAGTCTAAATCTGTGAAGTTTTTTGTGTGCATGCATATTATATGTAGTGCAACAATTCAGTCATTAACACGGGAAACTTTCTGTTAAGTCTGTTACCTTTAGATTGGCAAATAACTTCTGAAAACTATCCAAGCTCAAGAAGTCTACGCTACTGCTAAGAAACATTTTGAATAGTATTTGCTTTGGCTTAAATATTAGGGGGGTGTTTCATTCATCCTTCAAATTATTTATTTTTCTTTGTATGCATGCATGAGCTTCCCTCTGGTGGATGGTCTGCAATTTACGCTACCACTGAGCATTTTCAGACAGTTGTGTTTGGACSACTAAATGTAAATTATAATTGATATTTCCAGCTTTTGTATATTTATTCTGAGAATCAGAATTTCACTTCAAGATGCTGAGAGTCTTTGGGCTAACAGCCTCTGCTCAAAGTGCACCCACCCCTCCATGCAGTAAGAGCATGCCTGTAACAATTTAGGGAGTAGCYGATGCATGGGAAATCTGTATCGCGTAACTTGTATGAATAGCTGTTACCAAGATGACTTTTTAAATCCTCTCTAATTTTTGTCTTCAGAAGGATCCCCTGGATGTTTGTCTAGTAAGTGATTGTAGAATAATGATCACCAAGTATCATGTATCTGCTGGGACGCTGGAAACTGATGTTAGTAACTTTGCCTGCTAATCCCGAAGGGAGGAAGTTACTAGTCTAAACCCTTTAGYTCTTCAGCCGTTGAAGCAAGGATTTGCAGGATTGGTGTAGCTGTCTTACAACTCAATTCAGTGGTGCTATTAATGACGGTGTGAAAGCAGCACACTTTGCCTTGATCAGGGAATTATGGGCTACTTCATTGCTGATCTATATGTTGCTTTCTTGATTACAGGAGGGTCTCCTATACAAATGGGATMTCATGGTGGTGCGCAGCAGCTAATAATGTCTCTGCTCTGCAACTACTGCAAAGGAAAGTGCAGTGTAGGAAAAGACACATACCAGACATTTCTAAGCTCTTGCAAACACTGTTTGTGACAGCAGCCTGTGAAGTAGCAAGTACAAATGAGAACACTCTCAGTGCTTCTTTATCACCAGAGAAAACAACTTAGTGAAGAGCTACCCTGGGATCAGTTCCAGAACATAATAAAAGATGTGTACCTTGCACTATAAATAGAAAGTTTGAAATATTCTGTGCCGTGTGCATTGTTGTTAATCGGTCTTCTAATAATATTACAAAATTATATCCCTTACCCAGCTCAGCAGCAAATAACGATAGTTTTATGTGACTGGCCAGAGAAAAGATTTCCTGTTTGTTATGTTCAGGGAAAACTGCTTTGGAACTTGTGATAGGAGGAGTGCTTACAAGGCACCTGTTGTATGTGCATCAATGCATGCTTACATATTCGTACCTTTCTTACCCCAGACAATCAGAACACCTTTCCAGCAGTTGTGAAACTATTCAAGTATATGGTGAAATATTTCCCTTGTACAGACATACCAGGTTCATGAGAGTAGCAGTGCTAATTAAGAGAGTGGAGAACTGTATTTATAATTGACTATAAGCAGGAATATGAATAACAATTATGCAGAGATTATGGAAAAACTTAAAAATATCTTTTGTCAACACTATTATGAATGTATATAGTTTTAATTTCCTGTTATTCATAGTACAAGCTTTCAAACAGTAAATATATAGATTTGTTACAATTTAAGGTGAGACTTCGGCCTGTTCTAAATCAGCTATCACTAAGTTGCTATTTGTATGTACACAAACTGTTGCCAGCCAAAATCCTTATCTACACAAGCATAGATGGCACCACAATTGCTACTGGGTAAATCATACTCTTCCTTTTGAGTAATAAATTACTGATGACAAATACTGCTTGGACAATTTGCAGCCAGAAGTTACTTGRTTTTTCTTCATTGTTTAGCTAAACCTACTGCCATTCCTACCTCATTTGCTGGGATTGCATGTAAATATATTACTATAGGATCAACGTGTGTTTCTGTTATTCAGCAGTGTAATAAAAGAAAGTCTTTAGCAGTGCATGTCTTAATGAAGGACCTGTGATTAAAAAAACCCAAACCCATACTTTGCYGCGCATGTGCTGCAGCAACACATGGTTGCTGCTGTTTTACACGTAAACCAGGCATAYACTATTTCCTATAGCATACCCTTACGTAAAAGGATCTGTCCATGCAGTTATATATTTTCAACACAGGGCGGCACTGGGGAACCAYCTATATATAGGTTTTTTGGCCAAGACTGCAGGCCGTGGAGGTGTAGCCTTTCTCTGCTTGTGGTGCACGGGGTTCAAGGCTGAGACCCATAGAGCTGATACTTTTGCATAAGAAGGTTAGATGATTGTGACTTAAATTTCAATATTGTTTCTAATTTATCGATAACTTTCTAGATAAAAATCACAATGTCTTTTCTGTCTTGCAGATCATGTTATTTTCTAAATACTCGTATTTCTAGCTCTCTTAGTTGTGTTTTGATATATGTCCATTTCCAATGYTACATTGTGCTGTAACTAATACAATAAGGACAGCTCCCTCTGCAACAAAAATAATTTGGAATCTGATTTAATTTTCTATGCCTCTGAACTAACAAAGTTTGGAATGTTTGGCAATGATATTAACAATTGTTCCTTCAGTGTAGTTTCCGTTAGTGTGTTCTTGTAGTCTCTTTGAAAAGCAGATCAAATTGCAGTCTCTCATGTTGTGAAACAACCCTGCTCAGCAGATTTGAGCAGCTTCCAAGTCTTATTTAATTCCTTTAATACRCAAGCATTGAGCCACTGGCTTGGGCCCTAGTGTGACATGAAGTCTTGGTTTTGTGGCCTTACATCAGGAGACTGGTTAACTGTGCTGGAACTAGAAAGATTGTACTAATGTTAYGAGGAATACAAGGATTTTCTCCTGCTCTGTAGCAGCCACCATAGGTGTGTTAGCTAAAGAAACCTGTAGAGGAACGCTTACACCCTCAGTCACTTAGTAATTAGCATACCTGGTATGTTGTTCCGCACAGCTAGAGAAGTTAGCGGTGTTGTACTGTGCTGCTATTCAGAATGATCTTGTCCAAGCATTCTTAATCTGAAATAAAAAGTAGTCAGGATTGATTCTGAGATGCCACACACAGCTACAGTAACAGCTATTTACTAAACGCACACATAATTTATTGTATGGAAAAAGTGTAAGATATGCAATCTTCAGGCACAGGTAATTTTCTATCATTCTGTGATGTGATCTATTGCTTCTGTAGAACTTTTATTTAATATTAGAAATGGCTGTGAATAATGATGACTTCTCCATTAAATGAAGCAATTGTTTTCACTGGCAGAAAGTGCTAGCACCATTTTCTTAGTTAAAAATCTAATTATTTATGGATTTTAATAGAATGTAAGGCTAATAGACTCTAAAATAACCCGATCTCATATTATTCTTACATTTGACTCTTAAGCCTAGTAACATAATCTGGGTTTACACATTCTTATTTCTTATGTTCCAGTGTTAAGTCAGACCAAAAAGTCCTTTTAGCCCAGTATCTTGTCTCGATGGCAGCCAAAAGCAGGTGCCTAGGGAAGAATATAAGAACAAGCCACAAGACTATACTTGCCCCCCGTAKCCTCTGGCATTTAGCCAATTACAGCTGAGGAGTTTCCTGAGCCAGGTGTGGTTTCCGTGTGTTTAATAAAGCTTTGTGGACATCTACTCTGTAGACTTCCTAAGTCTATCCTTGAACTCATGTAAACTTTTAGCACTGCAGTTTTGATACATGCTGTGTGAAGAACCACCTCCATTTGTTTGTTTGCTGGTCTCCTGTTAGCTTCATCTGGCTCCCCACAGCTCAGGTGTTAGAAGTGAGTAGTTGATCCCTGTTCATCCTTTCCATAGTCCTTATTTGATTAAACCCTGCACCTGTCAATCATTTCTTATTTCCAGACTGAGGAGTTCTTGCATACATGATCAATCCCTTTATAGAAACCATTCTAAGCTTTTCATCATCCCTGTTGCTTTCTCCCTTCATTCAGTTCTTTTATATTCTCTTTGAGACAGAGGAACAGACTGAAGTATTAAGTTCAAAAGTTCAATTAAACTGCAGTGTGCTGCAGAGGGAGAATGAAAGAAACCAAGTTACACGGAGGTCTAAGATCCCACATCTCAAGTCTGTTTGTTTCACCCTGCTACAGTGTAAAAAGGAGGATAGCTTGGCTGTCTATACTTAAACTACTGTCAAAAATGTCCTTATTTTTTTGAAAATTGGGGATTAGTTTAGTTTACATTCAAACCACAAAAATAATAATCAGCTGCTTTTTCCCCTCAATGCGAGTCTGTGCTCTAGCTCTAGTGATCCAAAGATCACTGTGTCATTATTCCTTCATTTACTCCAGATGCTCCACAATCATAGAAATCCTCATGTGATGCAATTACCTTGTAATCCTTAAACCATAGGTTGCCCTCTGTCAGGTAGAGCTTTGTATCTCTGTTTGCTGTGTGTCCTATTCTGYGCTTAAACTGTTAAAAGTCAGCTATCACTTAAATATGCCATTATTTGTTATTGTATGCAAGGCAGTTTTAATTGCATATGCTATTTTTTCTTGGTAGCTTTGTGTCTTGCTATACCTATCTGTGTAGGAAGCATTTAGTCCTCAACGGTATTGAATAGTATCTCTTCAATATCTCTTCTTCCCCTACACAGCAAATGTGTGACCACTTTTTTCATGATTGCTGTTTTCCTGTCTTTTGACTTGCTATTAACCATGTCGTGTGGTATCCGACCACAATATTACTGAAACTGTTGCTATAGTTCTGCTGCCTTAGTTCCCCTCTGCATTAGCTGGATGTACTTCACGTTGGTATAGCAAAACATTTGCTATGTGCAATATATCCTGATACAGAGTGCTGGTTTTTGGCACATTTTGAGGTCTGTTACCAAGTGAAAAACAGACTACATAGTAGAGAAAACATAGCTGCTGATGATTATCAGTTGATCAAATTATTAGGGGTCCCCCGCATGACAAATCACAGATCCAGTCACAAACTTTATCCAAGTTCTAGTTCTCTGATTCAGGTTTTGAACAATGTTAGGCTGAATCTATAGTTTAGGAGGTTTGCTAGGTYATTGTTTATCATCATGTAATACTATCTTCTATACAAGGTTATACAGATATCAAGAAGACAACTCTAAAGCATATAAAACCAGACCTTTAAACAGAACTTAAATCTTGAAAATTGTTAGCCTATGTTATCTGAGAACAGTCATCTTCTGTAAGCACAACAGAAAAAATCAGTACTGTCTAGCAGCTTGCCAAAATGAGGAAATCTCCAATAAAACAGAGTAAGACAGAAGCTTTGAGAGAATTGTTTTCTCCAGCTAATCAAGGCATCTTTGCAGCCCACAAACACAGCAAAACTGTTCACAAGTTATGTTCGGTAAGGTCCAAGTAGAAGAGTTGAAATTGCCTCAGAATGGTATATCCTTTAACAGGAAATCATGAGACCAATTTATCTGCCACATGAAAGCTCATATATTTCTTGCTTTCAGCAGAAAATTTGTTTTTATGTCACATGATAGCAGTACTCATTTTCTACCACTTCTTCGGCTTGTAATCTGAGCAGCTTCACTTCCAGCTGCCAAACACTGATAGCCAAATGATTTTCACCACACCGTGAAGAAACCCTTAGGAGTGTTATTCTAGTAACATATTGGCAATGTAGCATGGTAGCAATATTTAAAGCATCTCAAACTGTTTATAGAATAATAATTTAAAAAAAAAGTTGTTCCACTAAATCCATTTTCTCAAAGTACTATGTCCAGGCAGCCTTTGGCAAGCTTTTCCTTTCTAACAARTGCACAAATGTCTCTAAAATATCGTTTTGCAGTTTAAAACATGACAGATTAGTTCACTGCCCCCTGTTCAAAATGCCCTTCAGTCAGTGTTAATCCCAGAAATGGGTTAAATGAAATGGTGGAATTTTATTAGAATTGTCATTTTATATTCTCCTTGTATTATTTGACCAATAGAACTATCAGAATAACTGTCCTGATYTAAGTTTGATCCTAGCAATGATTTGAACAAAAGGATTAGAATAATGACCTTCAAAAGTCACCTCCAACCTTAATTTCCCTATAATTATATTTTTGCAYTGACACGTTTGACACAGCCTGACACGATGCTACTCACAATGCTGGTGATTAACCCATTTTCCCATGATTAACCATTCCCAACTGCCTGTGTCCCTCAGCCTAGAAGGGGACTATGTCTGTACAGGAATCATCAAGCAATACTTTTTAACTTAACATGCCCAAGGGATGGGATAGTTAAGTGTCTGTGCACAATTTAGATGCATTTGTAGGCTACCTATCTCTTTCTTTAGAAAGTGGTATCAGCCAAACAGCAGATCAGGCATTTATTTTTAGATGCATTGACTGTCAAAACTCAGATCTGAACAATTCATTTGTTAATCTTGTTAATTTTGTTTGGKTTTTTTTATGTTAATGTACATTAATGGTCGATGTACATTACATCTCCACATCTAAGAAGACTGTTAGCTTTATAGACGTGTCTTTTAGTGGGATTGCACACGTTTCAGATCCAAAGAACCATAATTATAAAATGAAAGAAAAAAAAAAATCCTTACATAAACTCAGTTAAACTCCCATCAGTTCATTTTTTAATGCATGCACTGAAGAGGAACTCTCAGATTGCTTCTTATAGGCTGAAGTGAAGTCTCTCAACGAATATGATCAGTCAGATGTTTTTCCATCCTTCAGTGTTTGAACAATTTAGCACTGAAAATGAGTGAGTGAAACCTTAATGAGACTAGAWGAAGACCAACATTACTCTCAATAAACTACTAAATGACTGACATCAGTTTCAGTTCTTCTGGACACACTTGTGTTTCCAGAAATGGATTCACTTTTGTCAGTAATCAGCTGGATCTAGCAGTAGCAGTGTTGTGTCTTTTTAGAAGTAACTTTGAGCTAGCTAGCAAATTTCCTAAGCCCTCTATTTCTCAGCAGCTTCCCTGACACCCTGCCCGACTGGGATACCAAACAAGGTGTGACACTGGATGAAATTGCTTATTAAATAGAATAGTGGTCTCCTTGCCTATTCATTATATGTGGGCTAGAATCCTGAAATGCTGCTGTTTGACTCATGCCACATGACAAACAAGATTACTTCTCCTTTCTTTAACAAGCATGTCACTGTGCCCTAGCCACTCTAACAGTCTGGTAWGGGATGTTAGCCTTACAGTAACAGCATGCTGAATCTTCTCTTCACTTGAAAAGTATCTTGCCCGCAGATCAAAAAACCACCTCGTGAGCTTTCTACCTCAGAGGGCACAAACAGTTTCTCTGCACAGAAAAAAATGTCAGGTACTAWCACTCACACAACGTGCTGGGAAGCTGTTGTAATTTATAGGAACTTGTGCAAGACATAAGCTGTCCCTGAGGGTTCAACCTACTCAGTTTTCATCACAACATAGACTATATTTTCAACTCTTTTCCTCATATATTCATCCTACACAAAATTGTACCTCCCCTTTTCATCYTCCTGTGCCGCCTTTTATTATTTTTTTTAATTCCGTATTTTGCCTAGCCTCAATTTCAAAATTCTTCAGTGGTCCAACCCAGAACACCAACTCTGAGTAAATTGTAAGTAAAACTCCCAGTATCTTAAGTCCCAGCATTCTTGCTAAGAATTTCTCACTTCCAGATTCTAACAAAATTCTCTTTGACTGAGCAGGAATTCCGCAATTCAGCCTSTTAGTCACTAGATCCTTACAATTTACTATGAAGCTTTATTATGTGGATGGTTTACAAGCAYGAATTGATTTGCTTCAGCAAAATGTGAGCCAAAAGTAATATGATCTTTATTATACAGATTAAAGATTTGAAGGTAGGAGAGATGAGTGATAGGATCTATTAATTGTGGATATCCTACYTTGGCTAATGGCTAGGCTCTGATGTTCTAGGCTGATATTCATGTAAGCCTGCATTTCTGTATCCCCACTGTCCAATTGCCCTCTTCCCTTCTTTCTGGCCCTGTTCTGCACTGTAACCAAATTCAGCCTGAAAGAGACTGAGGAACTGATTTCAAGTCTTGTTTACTGTCCTAATGCTAGTGAGCATGGGGAACAATATGGAAGTGAATGTGAAGTGCTGAGGAAGCAGGGAGAAGGGAATGGAAGGGAAAGTATCTTTGCAGCCCTGGTTCAAATACATGTCGGATTGTGTTCTGAGACTATGCTACTTCRCTCATATGCCAGTACAGCTTGAGTTTAACCAAGTGTTGTTTAACAAGTGCAGTGACTTTCTAAAAAGTCTGCTAACCTGTCCAACAATGGATTTAAAAAAAAAAAAAAAATCTTTGCTAAAGGTAAGAAATCAATACCCTCTTCAGGCAGTCCAGAAGTGGAACCCTCCTCYGGCTAATTTAACAAAACTGGGCTATAAATAGAATGGAATGTCTGGTATATTTATGGAATCTTCTATATGTAAAGTTTCACTCTGAAGAAGTATTATTACATAACCCAGTGTTGCTATTTAAAAAAAAAAAAAGCCTCCTTCCAATGCACAGTCAGCTCTCAAGAAAAATACATGTTTACGACTGTCCACCTTTCAGGTCAGCTGCAACATGTACGTATTATTACAGGTCACTCACAACTGTACTAAAACCAAAATACATTTTACAGGTATGACTGACTTCAACTGGGCCTCAAACCATTCTTGAGACGGAAGGGATTAAACTTGCTTTTTGCCTCCCGAGTTGAGTTTTAAGGGGTGATATTTGTTTAAAAAAACCCAACAAACAATTATCTTGATCTGTAGACAGTGAAGAAAGATCATATTGGTGTTGTATGATTTCATTTTAGTGCTGCTTTTTCAAAATAAAGTCATGCTTAAACAATGGCCAGGATTCCTACTGATGTAGGAAAACTTAGAAGGGTAAATCTGTTGTGTCAAGGAGCACTGGAAATCTTTGTGGTACAGACAGAAGAATTATTAGGGGGAAAAAAATTCCCAGCTTCTTCAAAAAAATCTGTATTCTCTAATGAAGCTTAAAACTGAACAAGTGTACTGTCCTGAATGTGAATTTTATGGAATCTGACTACTGGTGGCAAACTAAAACAAAATGTATCACTCTAGTCGTCTTAAGTTCCTTATACTTGCGTATTTGTTAGTTTTTATCAATGCATAGGCTTATGTAGGTTTCTGGGTAGGCCTGACTTCTTCTCACTATTCCTTCTCATTCCTTCCCGGCCTTGGGCACCAGTTCAAAATTGTGCATATGAACGTAACCTAAAGTTGAATACTTGGGCTGGTCTGTGATGTTTGGGGGTTGGAAGGAAAGAAATGTCACAGATCTGTATTATAAGATTTTCCAAAGACAAAGAGAATTTTTGGGAATTCAAGAAGAGATGTCATGCTGATGTCTGCAGGAAAAAATGAAATGGGTAGCAGATGCTGTCTATACACTCAGTAACAAGGAAGATGATTAAAGCAAATCACTGCAAATTGACACAAATATTATTTTTTGTATACATGGTAATAAGCATCTTATCAATTCTTTTACCTTCTTTCTTGTCTAAAAGGCTTCTGCAAGTGTCCGTATTTCACTATTCTCATTTTTATTAAAGTTCGATTCTGGGTCTCAGGGATAATTTGTATTGGTGCAAATTCAAATGCAAAAATTAGGATGGCTGGTAAAATCTCGTGAGGTGTAAAGATAGCACGTTTCTGAAAGATATGACTGATGATGATTGTTTTAACATATTCTGAACTTGTTAAATTCCTGAATGAAACACATTAACAAGGGGGAAAGTGCTGACATGGGCTTCTGCCTACAGTGTAGATCTGTGCCAACATTTTGATTGTCTTCACATCTTTCTTTGAAACTTGCTGTTTTTCTACTAGTGTGCCTAGCTCAGCACAATCGTGTTTGGGGGTATTTGAGCCAATACAAACATTACTTAAATGGCAAGGATCAGAAGCAAACAGAGAATTCTGTTCAATCAAATAATAGATGTTTAAGCAAATATTAGATTTCTGAAAAGGATTGTTCCTTTTAAATAACCAGTGTGCAAACTCATATCCAATTCATGGTTTTTGTCAAGTTGCCAGCGCAAGCCCTCAAGGAGCCTTACACAAAGATAATGGTACTGATATTCTAGTTTCTGGTGTTTAATATAGTTCATTTCTGGTGGGTTTTTTAGAAAAGAAGTAAAGAATATTTTCTTAGAAGACTGATTACGCACAATAAAAAAACTCTCTACAGTGTTAACAGGCCTCTGGAGTATGCGTAATGATTTTTTTCACCTCATATATAAGTGAAAAAGGTGCAATACCGCTTTTATCAGTAGTTTCAACWGTAAAAAATTCCATTTTCATTTCTAGCCAGCTTTGGATACAAAACATGTGAAGGAAGCAGTATCAAGCATGTACTTTGTATAACAATTTCTGTTATTTCTTGAATTTGCCTTGGATGATGACTAGTAGAATTGCTGTTAATCTACAAATGCTCTGCTGTCAAGTCATTCTTTGTGGAGAAAGAGCTGGATTGCCCTTCTAACAAAACAGCACTTATAAATAGTTACACTGGCTTGATTAATAGCAGGGTATCATCAACTGTAAAGCAATGCTAAGGGACTCTTCAGAGTGTCATGATTCCTCCTGTTTGTTGGTGCAAGTGGCAATAGGACCAGGCACTCAATGTGAAAACAGAAATTTGCTGTGCATATTTAAACAACCTTACAAAGACAAAGAGTTTAATCTACTTTGTTTTTGAATGTGAATGGCCCTGATCTCCCAAAAGGAGACAACAAAAGAAACAACTAACATAGACTACTTGATTCATCAGCTGAAAGACCGTTATCTAAAGAGCCTGGGCTTGMAGAGCAGGAGGAATAGCAATTATGTGCTTAGCAGGCTTTCCCTGGAGAAGAATAAGATGGAAAGGTTTTTAGTAAAGTGTGAAGATACTCCCAGCTGCCAGAACAGCACAGAGATTTCTAAAAGAAATATTAAGATTGGTTTGAATTGAGTATGGAGATGTATGTGTGTGATACCATGAGTAGAATCAATAMGGCAAGGGTTACAAAAATGACACATATGTGATAATCAAGGACACAAATAAGAGGAATCAAACCGGTAAACGCTGACAAATGCAGTGTTTACATSCATACCAAAAGGCCTGTGCTCTGAGAGGCCTACAGCAGAAATACTTTATCAGAAGACCTGCATTCTGGTGACAGGAAGATGGCAACAAGTTTACAGTAAGTCATACAGGCCATTCCTCTTTCTGTTAGCTCAGCAGGAAGAAAGACAACAGGCAGTGAGCTTGCCCAAAATTTACAGAGGGTGAAATAAAAGACTGAGACAAAAAAATCACATCATAGTAACTCACTCCTAAAAGGCATAGAAAATCTGTACAAAAACTGCCTTGCTGCTACTCAAGGGAACCCAAGAGACGTAGTGAGGACTTGACAGCTGGCATTCCTTGAACCTCGTGTCATAGCACAAGTGATCCTGGCCTGAGAGTATTTGGACATGTGCATTTTGGGGCTTTTGAGTACCGGGGTATGAGAGAATGACTGTGAGTGGCTGAAATCAGTTTTCTTTAAATATTGTTTTMGCCTTCCATAAGGTCTTTCGCTGCATTTTGTAACATTTAATTCCTACACCAGGATCAATGTTGCAATCAGCTTTGCAGTCATACCTGCACGGCGTGTAGTTTGTTTTAGTAGGAGGTCATTTCAAGTCAACACTTGCATGGTGACTAAGCACCTGTCTTTAGGACAGGCCTTTGGGTTTGTTGAATGTTGACACCTTCCCACTCATTGTAAATATACAAGGTGTGGTAGCTGCCTTGAAAAAGGCAAGTCTAGATTTAGACTTAGCCTTAGCTTCCTTGAGTGATTTGTTGCATGTTCTTCCTCTGTCTTATTTCAGAAGGAGGAAGACACATCTTCTACGTGTCCTCCATGTCAATGCAAGCCACCCCCATGACTTTTCTAAACTCCTGTCAACAGGCTGTGTATCTGTTTTACCAGATTCTGCCGCCCAGACCTTTTTGACATGTCCTCCTGCAGGAATTAYAAATGTTGTTGAATATTGAATTCAGTGAGGCAAGAACAGCTTCAATTCTATACCTTACAGTGCATATAGCTGGTAGCAGTTACCAAGTTAAATGAGAAGTTGTTTTCTACTTCTACTTGTCTCTCACTTCCATGTCCTCATTTGTGATACTGTTCATGCYAGTGTGTTAACCGTTCAAGGTAAGAATATTTCTGAAAATTAATGGACACACCGAGGGATGTAGGAAGCTGTGAAGCAGACACTGTAGTGCCCTTGTTGCAAAGTAACCCTATMAGAAATAGCTTTACCCTGAGCATGAATTGATAATACCTGGCTCAGGAAGTATGCATCCACAGCAGCAGATAGAAGAGCGAACCAAGGAAACCTTGTCTTGCCCATCAGCACGATCATGACCAATCATGAGATGTGATTACACTGGTTCCAAGTACCATTTTTTTCTCCGTTTAGTTTCTGCTTATGTGGATACCTTTCTTCCTCCCCCTCCACAACCAGACACCCACCAAACAACCTGTACTTCAAACTGAGCACGTAACTCCTACTAACTGGTATTGCTGAAGCACAGAGGCTTATAACCCTTCCAGTTTTAAATTACTGTAATTACAAGTCTACCTGTTTTTGTTATGTGTATAAAGGTCTAATGATTTTTTTTTAGTATTGCCAAATGCCTGACCTCAATGATACTCTGTACCAATTAGCTGTCACATTAGTCAGGTGTTGCCTGACAGCTATGCCCATAAGCTTTTAYACTGGATGCCCAGTCCCTTGACTGTGTAATACTAAAATTCCCAGCTCTGCTAAGCATTTTTGTTTTTCCTTAAATCATTCTGACCACACCCCTTATGTGCTACCTATTTTTATGCGTAAGTTTTGCAGCAAACGTCCCTTACTTCACTTTTAGAAGTCTTTACGATCACAGAACTGTAAATATAGTGAGACAAACGTGCTCCATCCCGCAGCACGTCTCCGTCCCTAAATGCGTACTGCCAGCCGGGAGCAGAGGCCTCAGCCCGGACCTRCGGGGTGCCCTACCTGTCGGCTCTGCCTCACACGGGCCGGGCCGGGGCCGCCGCAGCCAGGGGCCTCCGAAAGGCGGGGGGAGCCGCCACATTTACAGAGTTTCCGCGGGGCGGGGCACTGAGCAGGGCCGTTGCGGCTGAGGGGCGGCGGGCGGGCGGCTGACGGGAGCGCGGGCTCCCGCCGAGGCAGCCTGAGGAGAGGCCGCTGGGCCCGCCACCGAAGCCCGCCGGGGGCTGCTGCGGGAAGCGAGGCCGCGCGGCGGCTCGGGCTCTCCACAATCGGCTGGTGACGCCTGCGGGGGCGGGGCCGGCTGCCGGCGGGGCGGGGCGGGGCGGGCCCTTTTCTGGCCGGGCCGGGCGGCGGGGCCGCACTACGGCGGCGGCCGCAGCAGCCCCGACGGAGCGACGCGTCCGGCGCGGGGTGGCGGTGGCGGCTCCCGGCCCCGGGGTTATGCGCTGGGGTGATGGTCCCGCCGGCCGGCGCTAGGCTCCTCCCGCGCTCGGGAGGGAGCCCCTTCCTCAGCCTCCTTCTGCTGCTGCTGCTCTGCCCCGGCGGCGGGTGCCTGCCGCGCCGCCGGCCCGCGGGGCCGCCCGTGGTGCTGGGTAAGAGCCGGGGGGCGGCGGTGCGTGCGTCTGGCGCCGTGGAACCCGGTCGTGCCCGCTGTCTCTGCTGTTGCCCCCCCCCGGTAGGGAGGCGGCGGGAGGCCTGGGGCTCTGCGGAGCGCGGCGGGCACAGCCGCGGGGGTGCGCGCCCCGGCTGCCGCCGCTGCCCGGGGTCTCCGGGGTGTTCCGCCCAGCGACCCCCGCTTTACGAGCGCCCCGGTTGCTGCGGGTGCCGGGGGGCGCCGGCGCTGGACACGGAGCGGCTTCTCCGTAACTCTGCCCCGGCCCTGGCCCGGCCGCGAAAGCGAAAAATGCAGGCCCGGGTAGGGGGGGCCGGGCACCTCGCATGGCACGGGGGGCACAAACATGCTGAAAATACTGGGTTGCCTTTGCTTGTCAGTGGGTATGGGAAAAATGAGGCTCGTTTAAATACGTTCTTAGCTCATTAACTAAAACCAGACCCTCGCTTCTGAAGTTTTTACTTTATACGAACCTTTCATAAAAGAGGTTGGAATCGGATGTGGAAAGAGGAGTGACTGGATGTTACAGCAGCCAAACTACAAGTACTTTAAGAATAACAGGCTTATTTCATCACACAATATAGAAAACTAATATTGATTACTGGCCTGTGGTTTCACCTGTTAACACAAAATAGTTTGTAACAAATACGTAGAAAGTATTCATATAATGGTTACTAAGTAGTATTTGTTAGATGCTTTTTGTATCCATTGGTAAGAAGAATCATGAATAAATTTTAAATGTTTTAATAACTTGTCTGCTGAAATTGTAATTCTTAAGCATTCCTATACATTAATTACGTGCATTTGGTGATATTAATGTAAGTAGTCAGCCCTGTGAATGTATTCAGTATGCTGTGTGTTCTTATTATGCAATTAACCTTGATGATAAAGGGGGAAGAAAAAGTAAGAAAATGGRAAGAATACTGGGAAGAGGATAATCACTGGCATGTCGTTCAGTTTAAGTTCCATTTATTTATAACAATTTAGGCTCTGCTGTTGACTTTATTACTACCATTACAAACTTCTGACATAAAAGGGTAGATGCTAAACATGAACTTTTTAAAAGATGCTGTGTATCTTAGGACCACCATGTACAAATTCACAGTTCTTAATAGATGGCTGAACTAACTGAGAGGATGTAAATCTGGAAGAAGAAACCGCAAAAGGATGTCTCTAAGAGGATGGAGTTAAAATGTGAACACTAGTTCTTTGAGTTTTGTCTGTGAAGGCTAGAAGCAATCTATCCCATCTCTCCCCTCTGTAAAGCTGGGTTTTAGCAATAAGYCCTGGCACTTATTCCAGTGCAAGCTCCTTGATGACAAAGGTGATAGTGTTTTAGTTGCTGATCCAATATGCAACTCTAGCTATGAAGGAATCAAAGAAGATTTAAAAGCAATYGGGATAAAGGGATAGTGATTATAGAAGCATGGATGGATCTACTGTAAGTATATACGTTCCCTAAGGATGCTTTTAAAAACCATGGCTGACCTACATCTTGTTTTCCTAAGAGCCATTTCTGGTAAATACTGTGTGGCTGAGCACACATTCATCAGTGAGAGGTTTAAAACAGACTTTCTTGCTGTTAAAGTGAATTTTCATCAAATACTACAGAACTTGCATCTCTTACTATTCTAGTCAGTGTCTGCATTTTAAAAATTGCTGTTTTCTGCTGCCCAGTGAAGATTCAATGGGTTTTAACATAAAAAATTTTTCTGGGTTGTCTGTAATTTTGAGAAAGTAGGTGCTCTTAGGGAGTGATTTGCTGTAACTTACTGTTGTAAAATACCATGTTTTTTTGATGTATAGAAATGACTGTCGTTGTRAAAACACCTGCACCAAGAGCTTAGCTTCCATGAGACATGACATGGGCAGTGAAGGTCAAACAAATAAAGGAGAGGAAGGAGTGACTGTCGGTCACTCACTGGTTCTGTATGAAATGTTCCCATCTTGATTCTAGTTAACTTTTCATGACCTTTTCTTCACCCCTCTTGCGTATGTAACATGTTAAGATAAGCTTTTTAGGAATTACTGCGATGAGGATGGTAGAAGGGTTTAGGACCATCATTTAGGGAGGCATTCTAAGTGCTGGCTTAGCACAGGTGTTTGGGAGAGGGAAGAAAAACACACGCATGGTATCACAAATGCAAAAGGAGATTGAGAGGTGTATGCAAGGCTGCATTATACAGGCCTATACAAGCCTGAGATGGTTTTGGAGTCCATACAAGAGGGGGATGCAGAGTTGATCCTCCTGATTTATCAGGCTGGCATCTAGACCCTTAGTTCCTCATATGTGTTTAGTTTTTAAATATGTTTTTGTCTTGTAGTAAATGTGGTCTCATGATCTAAGCATTCACTCCTGGTCTGTTTGGAAGTTAAAACCCTTAAGTAGAAAGGGGAGTTAACACGTTTGGGCTTATTCTGTGCATGGCAAGTTGGCCATGCACAGAAGGGAATAAAGAAAGAAGGAATGCTGTTTAAAGGAATGTTGTCAACATAATGATCACTTCATAAATGTTTTAGTGATGGTCACGAGACCCAGTGTAACTTGCTCTCAAATCTTTTGTGTAATGACTCCATTTGCAGTTGCAACCTGTGCTTACCCAAGTAACGGAGGAGGAATTAGAGCAGTAGTTTGCAAATATGGGATGTTGCTTATATATGGGTAACTTTGTTCTGCTCCCCAGGTACTAACAAAAATACTGCTTCTAGGAATCTCAAATCTGAAAACAGATGAGCTGCTTGAATACAACCTTGTAACTATTGGCTGTAGTTGTGGTGGCAACAGATCTCAGATTTGCAGAGTCCCCTAACTGGCTTAGGTGAAGTGTAGTTCTGTGAAACAGCTAAGCCAATCTAATAGCTCATTAGTGCTCCCCCAGCTTTCCTTATGCCTGCTTATTGCCCACTTTGTGGAGTCATTTGTCTTGCTAAAGCATGAGCAAATTAACCTGTTGAGGAAGAAGTGATTAGTTTTGTAGTTGAACTACCTTAGTGGAGGCAAAAGGAGTGTGGAGAGTGGCACCACTCCATTTGGATTAGGTTATTTTTTTAAGCTGGTCTGTGCATCATCAAATGGTGCCTTAGCAGCAGGAGCTACTATCATAGAATCATAGAATAGTTTGGGTTGGAAGGGACCTTTAAAGGTCATCTAGTCCAACCCCCCTGCTGTGGGCAGGGACATCTTCAACTAGATCAGGTTGCTCAGAGCCCCGTCCAACCTGAGCTTGAATGTTCCCAGGGATGGGGCATCTACCAACTCTCTGGGCAACCTGTGCCAGTGTCTCACCATCTTCATTGTAAAAAAATTCTTCCTTATATCTAGTCTAAATCTACCCTCTTTTAGTTTAAAACCATTCCCCCTTGTCCTGTCGCAACAGGCCCTGCTAAAAAGTCTGCCGTCATCTATCTTAGAAGCCCCCTTTAAGTACTGAAAGGCTGCAATAAGGTCTCCCYRAAGCCTTCTCTTCTCCAGGCTGAACAACCCCAACTCTCTCTCCTTTCCTCATAGGAGAGGTGTTCCATCCCCCTGATCATTTTTGTGGCCYTCCTCTGGACCCGCTCCAACATGCCTGAAGATCATGTTTGTACATACCAAGGGAGCAAGACCGGGGACCAAACTGACATGGGTAGTAATTGACACCAAAATACTSCAGTGTAATGGCTCAGTTTTCCCTGAGATTTAAATAACAAAGCATCACATAATAGTGGCACTAAAGAAGAAACATGAGGTAAAAGTGAAAACCCTTCTTCCAGAGTCCTGCCTGAAGGCTTGATWTCAAAGACACAATGCTCATTAAAATGTAAGGTGATTGTCTTGGAGTTCCTCTATCAAGTGTTTTTGGGGGAAAGAGGACTACTTAAGGTACTGAATTGCTTTCAAGCCTTTTTTAAGAGTTTCCTATTCAGCCAGGACAATATATTCATACAGGAAAATCTCCTTTAAGAACCAGGACAACATACTGAATACCGCTGCTCTACCGACAATATCTACTAAAAATATATATATATATATTCATTCTGTGCAAGTACTTCTGGATATCTGCTTCATGTTTACATGCAATTATAGTATTTCTGCACTTCTCTTATCAGGTTGGTTATATATTCAACACTCTTGTCTTCTAATGCTCACAATAAGAAATTCCTTTATTTTGTGGATGTTCTTCCTCCTTCATTTTCTCATATAGTCCATCAATAATCACTGCGTACTATGTCATGTCTTATCAATTTTGGGAGCTGATAACCTGTCCTTATAAGATCAGCGGCGGATTCACTGAACTCTTTACCTTTTAGWGCTGACTCAACACAATTACTATATCAATGTTCTGATACCTTCTGCAAACAATTTGTTAGGTACTTGGCTAAAGTTTTCTAGAAAGAGACCTAAATGAAGTTTGTTAATAATTGATCTACATGCAAAAGAGGTTTGTCTGTGAATTCCTACTGACTGCTAATTGAGGTGTGCGTGTTTGTATGGTCAGGAGTGATTTAAATGTTTATGCCTCGTGATCTGAGGTATCTAGGAGTATCATGTGAGATGTTGTTTGCTTTCTTGTTCCTAATTTTAAACACAAGCCTTTTCTGTGGCAGTCTTATCACCGAGTCTATGAGCTACTTTGAGACATTCTCCTTAGAGAACTGTGGTCAGAGTTTAAAATTAATTTTCYGGAAAACTTGGTTCATTTTGAAGGAAGGCTAATTTATAGAACCAAAAAGATGACAGACATTTGAGGAAATTATACCAGTAAAAAAGTTACAATAGTTCATATATATCCAAAAGCATTTGCATTTCAGATAAAAGTAATAAAAAAGTACCAATTGATGGCCTCTTTGCCACGCAAGCAATAGCTTCTCTCCCGCAGTTATTATATAGGTACTATGTTTTCTTTTTTCCAAATGAAATTTAAGATCCTCCTATTCATGGCTTTTGTTGAATGTTCTTTTCTCTTTGTTTCCTAAGTGGTATTAAGGCAAGTCACTTTCCAGGGTGCAATTTGCTTATTGTCTTCTGCTGGGAACTGTGAATCAGTCATTAAGACTTAAGGATAGTGATAGGCAGGAGTATCAGTGTATCCTAAAGCTAGTTATTGTAGTTCCCAGACTTGGAAAAGTCTGTAACCTTTTTTAAACTCTCAAATGAAATTTGTAAATGTGCTTTCCATAAATTTTAATCAAACATCCCAGAAGAGAACACATCCCAGAAGGAGATCTACTAGTTTTGTCAGGGCAGTTGAGACAAAAAAACCCAGCAAAGGATACYATAATATTGGAAGTGAATTGGGCTCATCGATGTATTATAATGAGTTCTGTTGGGATTACCATCTTTATGAAAAATGAGAATATGCTAGAACTGATACATCATTAAATCTCATGGAAACATTTTTTCTGCTGAATATGAAATCTCATTATATTTCCAAATGTCRCAGTTCAGACTCAATACATGTATTACACAACTGCAAATTAGGGAAGCAAGGGTACTGCTTGAGATCTYTTCTTGGACATCCAGTTTTAACTAATGCTGGTGTATTTTGCAGAATTTCACTTGCCAGTTATTTTGTACATTTATGGGGTCAGTCTGCAGGCTTTAAAAAGCAAGAACTTTCTATAATGTTTCCAGCAAAAAGGCATAGAAACTACAGATATTGGTAGATGAGAGGATGAGGAGAAAAATTACTTTCAGATTACTCTGCTCACAGATGCTTTCTGTCTATGGTCTGAAAGCAAAGGGAAATGTGTTCTTCTACTGCTTTCAAATTCCATTACAGAAAATTCAGAAAGGTATGTCTATCCTACACAATTAATCTTCAATGGGATCTTTTTTAACCTGTTACTTATCAAAAAGCCACTAAGTAGTTCTCCAGCCAAAATGTAAATCATTAACACTTAAATTGTGTGGGGTGAGGACTGAAGATCTTGCATGTTTCTTTCMATAATCTGAAAAATCAAAATTTGCATTTTGTTCCCTATAGCTTCACCACGAACCCTCTTCAGCCTTCAGAATATACTTTAGAAAATAAAACCCGAGTTGTGAATTAGTGATTAGCAGTTTYACTGTTAATATGGAAATGTAAGCCTGAAAAAACTTTTATTTTTTGTTAATCCCTGCTTTATAAACAAACAGGCATCACACCTGTACATGAGACTATTTTTCAACTGCAGTACTGTATCTTGGCACAGGTGAAACTTGCCCCTTATCTTTTGTTTAGAATTAAATAAATTACCACTTTTCAACTTGTTCCTTGTTATCCCTTRGGTAAAAATTAGTTTCTCATCTTCTGCTCTAAATTGGACACAGGAGCACAGCCTCTATCCTCAAGAAGATTGAGGATAAAATATCTTAACCAAATTAAACTTGCAGTTAATCTAAGATCACTCCATTAAGTCCAAGTGAGACTTTGTAGTTTCCTGCTTTCAGTACTCTTGTTGATAAATGTATCTTGATTATAATCTTAAACTTCTTCAGTTGTGAGTCCTTCTACTCTGAGCAGGAGTGCTTATGATTATYTAAGTGCTGTTTGGAAACCTCAGCAATTTTTTAAAACTTTGATACTCCATATGTTTGTCTAAGTTTTTGAAAGGTATCTCTGCTGGAGGAACTTGATTTTTACCCAAGGAAATGAGATTCCAGGGTAGAACAGAATATCACTCTTCTACTTTGTTTTGCATTGAAACTGAAGACAAAATCAACCTGTTCTGTCCTTGGCAGGTCTGCTGCTGAAACTGGCCAGCCATGAGTGATTGATATAAATAGAATTACATTCTGTTCCTTTTCTAATTAAGAGCACTGATACAGCACAGGCACGAGACTGTGGAACAAGCTGTTGCCTTATAGTTCTATAAGCAATAACTAAACAGCATTTTGTGAGGTTACAAGACTGAACTTCAGTAAGCTCTTTCTAGGGTGTGGTGCAATACTATAATCTCCCTTAGTATGCTTTCCAGTATATCAGAGTCCTTGAAATATGACCTAAAATAAACTATGGTCAGCTACTGGGTCTTGTAACATTTCACTTAAGACTACAGAAATAAAACCACTAAAAATCTAATGAGAAAGTAGGGGTAGTTAATAAATCCTGAGGAATATCTTTTGCGGTGGGGCATAACCTGCAGTGGTTAAAGGTTGTAAGAGTGGTTATCCAGGTCTATATTTAGTTTGAAGTTCTGTCCTTTTTCAGTTCTGCAATAAGTGTTTCTCTGAAAGCATATCTGGCTTTGCAGTTAAATTAGGTGTTCCACTAAAAGATACTATCTGAGCATCAGTGTTCTATAGAACTTAAACTGTTTTGATTAAATAATTTACTGAAGTGGGGRAAAAAAAGCAACTGTCTGGGTAGGCCTGCATGAAAAAACTTCAAAATTAAACATTGACAAGTAAATAGGATACAGTTATGCACACCCAAAAAAAGGTGTGTGGGGGGTGTAGCTGAAAGGGGCAGGGGGGAACCCTTAAGAAGTGCCTAACTCCTAAATCTTTCTAATACAGAGAAACTTTTCAGTTAGTGAAATATCTTTGCCTTCCTGGTTCTTGAGGAAAAAATGATTAAACATAACAGAATGTAAGAAGTTTCTCTGGAAACTTGCTGCTGAAAATTGTAAGAGCATTTTTTAAGCTTAGTCCTAATTTAGAAAGAATATTCCTGTCTCCATCTAGTGTTTAAAATAAATAAAGGAAAATAAAACTTCATCAAAGGAATACTGGCATTTAGTATATGCCTTCAGAACAGTGCACTTCAGAGAAGGTGCAAAGACCCTTCCCTCCAAGTATTACTGATGTAATGTATCAAAAAAAAAAAGTGAAAAAGTGAACATCAAAACTGTTGTTGCATCCAAACCTGAATGGAAAATATGTGAAACTATGTATTTAGATTATTATGCTAGCCAACTAAATCTTGTGTAGCAAAAGTGCAGTCGGAGGTGAAGAAGTGAAAATAAAAAACATAAACGGAGCTGCTTTCACTTTTCACAATTTTTTGTAATGTCAAATTGATAGTTTGCAGGCAACTGTTTAAAGAGAACAGAAAGACTTGCATGTGCAATTTTAATACTCTGAAGAGAAAATTCTTTCAGAAAGATTCAGTTTGCACTTTAAAACATAGATAATTTTGATAACGTCTGAGACCATCTGTTTTTCATACTCATGGCCTAACATGACCTGTTCCTGTATAGTCYGCTCTTTGAAGTTATGAACTGTTGATCCAGAATTATTCTACATGGTGGTTCCTCAGCTAATGATTTTTGAAAATCTAAATATATTCAGTGGAAAATGTGCATGCAGTACTTGGTTCTTATGTAATATTTTTTTATCCAGTTACAAAACTTAATGGTATCTCTGCATGCAGTGATACTGCATATGAGCGTTACAGTATTAAGACATGTATATTATAATGTAAAATGTTATAGACTTCAATTTTAAGTGTCTCATTCTTATATCTTTCAGTTCCGGGGGACTTAGGTAATCAGTTGGAAGCAAAGTTAGATAAGCCATCAGTAGTGCACTATCTCTGCTCTAAGAAGACAGACAGTTATTTTACACTTTGGCTGAATTTAGAATTGCTTCTGCCTGTCATCATTGACTGCTGGATTGATAATATCAGGTAAGACCAGAAATGTTGCTCTTTGCAGTTATCTCCTTTCCTTAGACTGACAAGCTTTGTACAGAATGGCCACCTTAAACTTTCTTTTCTGATTCAAGACCMGTGAGAGAAATGACTTGGAATTCTGCTAGGTAGAGTAACAGGATGAATCAGAAGATGTGGCTCTGTTGCATCTGAGGTAGCTGTTGATCACTGCTGAAAAGCAGAGGTTCTTTTAGTTTCTTCCACTTTCTCTCCTACCAGTTACCCAGTGTTGGTTTGAGCACTTACCAGACACTTCTGTRGGCTTAGCTAAAGCAGAACATTTTCTGCTTTTTTGATGAGTTACTTAAGTTTTGATGAGGCAAGGGGGAAAGAGGTACACTGGGMAGCACAGAGGGGACAGGCAGGAGGAACGTGAGCTTGCACTTTTGCTGGCAGTGTGTTATTAGAGAGCAGTCTCATGGGCAGTCTGGAAGTCTCTTTGCAGAATTATTTTGTTTTAAAACATTGCCTAATTTAAAGCTTCCAGACTATTTCATCGTTCAGTCTGCTTCATTAATGTTCCTGTAAAAACCATATAAATATCTCTATGAAAACAAGAAATATTTAGCTTGTGCAATTTAAAAATATTGTATTGGCATTTTGCTCTTTTATGTGAATATACCAAGCTGTTGTGTAGTTGTACCTCTGCTTTAAGTCTTGCTGTATGCCTTACAGGTTAGAGAGATTTTTGGTATGTGAAGATTTGAGTATCAATTTGGATTCTAAGACTCCATCTAGGGGTAAAAACTTGCATTCAGAAATGGCAATTGTATTGATATGGTATTAAAAACAAACAAACAAAACCCCAACAGCAACAGCAACAACAACAACAATAATAATAATAAAAAAAMYCCCACCTGACCCAATGCTCCAGATTCTTCATATCTCAAATTTATTTGAAAAGTACCTACAAAACACTCAATACCTCTATGTGTTTCCTGAGGTACCAATTGTTATTAGTCAAGAAAAATCAAGTACTCCCTTATGCTGGTATCTGTGTTCTAGTTAAACAAAAATGAATTATTTTTATCTAGGAGAATTTTTCTGATATCTGATTTTTACAGGTATTTTATCTTCTACTGCCACATTCTTATGTTCTTGACAAGTTTTCTCTATTATGTGGCTTGATGCAAAGTGAAATGGTATAAAACTATATAAAGTAGCTTATATTCTAAAGTTGAAGTTCAGCCACAATTCTGTATACTCAGTTTTATAGAGAAGATAAGTCTCAGATTCTGCATGTAAAGCATTAAACTAATTAAAATAATTGTTTGCATTGTGTAACCTCTTAGCCATTAGAGTACTCTTATTATGTCTGCCTGTTTGTGTGGTGTGGGTTTGTTTTTTTTTTTTTTTCTTCTGGGTAATAGCACTTAAAAGTTCTTACTACTACACTCAGAATGTAGGACCCAAGGTAGATGAGAGTTGTCATGTGGTAATATGACATGTTTCATGTTTTTCTCTCTTTTTTCTTTTTTCCTCCCAGGCTGGTATATAACAGAACAAGTAAGATTACAGAACCACCAGATGGAGTGGATATCAGAGTCCCAGGTTTTGGGCAGACGTTTTCCTTGGAATTCCTTGACCCAAGTAAAAGGAGCGTTGGTATGTACAAGCTGTGTCTGAAGTACTTTGTCACTCATAGGATTTTTCTAGTGTGTCTTTATACAACAAGCTACTACATTTGAAATGTGATTTCGAATTACAGTTCTGTTTAGAAGTAGAAAACCATATATATATATATATTTTTTTTTTTTTTTTTTGGTAGTAGGGTAGCACATGGCTCACTTTGCAACGAAAACACTTAAAAGCATGGTATTGTTTTGTTTGTCGTTTGGCCTGATAGATTGAGACAAGAAGATTCCATGTTATTTAGTCTTGTGCCAAATTTAAGTTCTCTGGATCAAACTTCGAAGACAGACACTTTTGGAAAATGAAATGGGTTGAGTAGAAAATTCTGTGACTGAAGCTTGACAAGCAATAACAAAATAAATCCACTTCATTTCAGCTTAGTTCTGAGTAAGATGTTCTTTGGCCTTAAGAATGAGTTAATGGGCTTGGGAGATATGGTACCACACTCTGCAATTCCCTGTCTTTTGTCAGTGTCAGAATAATTATATAATTACCTTTGTTTTGCAAGGGATTTCTGCATTAATGTGTTTGCAGCTTTTTTTGTTTAGTGTTTTTGTAGAAGTGATTTTTCAGAAAACACTGAATCTGATAAGCTTTTGTGAGGAGTTGTTACCTGTGGCTGAAGACTTAAGTAATTTAATAGTAATGCACTGAGCTTCATATGCTTTGTAGCATGGATTTCTTTTTCTTTTCTGTAGGGAGCAATCCCCAAAAGGGCAGTAATGTGCTTAATGATCTTCACTAGATGACTCTCATAACTAGAACAAGGCCATATTTAAAATTGCCTATGTTCACTTCAGGGACTATATGATAAGCGTTCAAGACTAACGAGTGAGTTCTGCTCAAAACTTAAATATGACTGTGATATGCAATAGGATGTTTTGACACTTAATTTTTCAAACTGTTAATAAATGCATTTAATTGGGGTAATACTTACATCCTCTGTGTCAAAGCTTGTAATATGTAACATCTTTCAATATACAACCACTCTGCAAGTGTTTCCCTTCTTTGCTATTAAAGCATTATGTTCAGTCACTGAAGTCTTAGTCCACTACCTGATTGATAGAAAAATAGTTTTAGGGTAGTTTGCCGAATTTTTCCCCAGGGCACACTGTAAGAATTTGTTTCCAAGAATATAAGTTAGTGAAGTCCAGGCCGACCTTTATGAATGTATTATATACCCTACCTGAAGTTAGTTTGCAATCAACAAAAACTAAGACTCTACTGTAGTAATTCTGAGATGTATTCTTTACAGTTCAAGGGTAAAACACATTTCTGCTGAGGAAGATTTATCCATTCTATGTATGCCACGTTKTGCTGCCACACTTGTTTGATAGATCAGCCAACTAGTAAGAAGTTTTAATAATGGTATTCTCTCACTTTTGGGGGACAGCAAGCATAACTACTTTTGTTTAATATGCAGCTTTCTAGATTGTCAAAGACTAAGACTACAGTTTTAATGTCTGTATATATGGTATCAGAGATAATGCCTCCAGAACTTAAGTTTGTTTTGGGATAGTGTCTGACAGCTGCTTCTAATGCTAATCTTTTCACTATTCTGTTTCTCTCTTATCTGATGTCTACAGGCAGTTACTTTTATATGCTGGTGCAGAGTTTAGTAGATTGGGGCTACAAACGTGATGAAGATGTAAGAGGAGCACCTTATGACTGGCGAAAGGCACCAAGTAAATAACATACTGTTACTTGAACAAAATTTTCAAGCCAGCAAATAACATTTTGGGTCTCTTCTCCCATCCCACCTGTACAATTATATTTAAAACCTTAATTTTGACTAGTTCTTGGGGCCTGGGTACCCCTGGACCCAGATGAAAGCTCTCTGGTGCGGTTTATTTTTTTTTGCTTTAAACAACTTGCTACTTAAGACTTGCTTAAAAACAAAACAACAACAAAAAACCCACACCACCAAAACACATCCCCACAAAACCACCCTCCCCTCCCACTTAATACTGAAATTTCTAAGCTCTGCATTATTAATTCCAGAGTTTCATAAAATAACCTTTTAGAGAATTGTGTTGAAGTTCAGCATTCACAATTAATAATTATAACTGTGTAACCTGTGTATGTTTACTTTAGATGAGAATGGAGACTATTTTGTGGCCCTTCGCAAGATGATAGAGTTAATGTATGAGCAGTATGGAAGTCCTGTTGTCTTAATTGCCCACAGTATGGGTAATATGTACACCCTCTACTTCCTCAACCATCAGACTCAGGATTGGAAAGACAAGTACATAAAGGATTATGTGTCATTAGGCGCTCCATGGGGAGGAGTGGCTAAAACTCTCCGTGTGCTGGCTTCAGGTAGGTAATTTGAGGGTTTGCAATGTATTTTGTTAGTAGTGCAAGATACTAATTAGACTGTTAACTGTAACACTAGAGGATGAGAGTTTAAGGTACTATGAAGTTAAAAATAATTTTTTCGTAAGTGATGGCAACGTGATGTTTCAAGCCTTGTGACCAGACTGTCATTCTTTCTGTTCATGGGAGTGGACTAAGTTTTTTATATGCCTTAACCAGGAGCTGCGTCCCCTCTTGACCTCTCCTAACCTCTTTTCAGCAGATTGTTACGTCATCTGCTGTTTGGCCTGGAGTCTTCTATTTCTGTCACTTCTGCCGCCAGCCTGATTGCTCTCTGTTCAGTATTGCAAAGCTAACAAGGACTCCAGAGCATTCAGTAGTTTCCTTTGATTAAAGATCACACAGCTGCTTGAGGTTAACATTAAGTGAAACTTGTAGACATGGTGGTGAAGTGGTGCCCACAGCACAAATGCCTGTCAAAAGTTACAACTACAGATAAGGAAAGTGAATCTTTGAGATCTTGGGTATAGCATACTGGATATGCCTGAGACTAAAAAAAATTGAATAAAGAAGCATAACGTATTTCACTAAGTTACTGCAAATGACTGATGGAAAAAGTTCACTTACCGCATCATGTGATACCATAATTATTTCATGTACTTTGGCATTTAGTTCATGATGTTTCTGACTTGTTAGCTTTGGATATCACWATCTTCTTCCTAAACAAAGCTGACATCAGAAACTGGACTTCATCGAAATGCTGAACATGCAGCA
Organism: Oceanodroma leucorhoa; assembly: GCA_030449065.1. Taxonomy (NCBI): domain Eukaryota; kingdom Metazoa; phylum Chordata; class Aves; order Procellariiformes; genus Oceanodroma; species Oceanodroma leucorhoa. The sequence goes on along the minus strand of JASVER010000007.1, from coordinate 1,219,018 downwards.
AGTGCCAGCCATGCATGGACAGATCAAAGAATACTTTGCTTAGCAAAGGCATTTGATTGCCTTTTTTGATGTGCATTTGATTGCACAAGTTTGCATGCTACAGAAATGGCAGGAAGTGAGCAATGTTAATATCACCTTCATAAAATTCCATATGATTATATAAAACTCCAGAGTCCCAGATTTCTGTTGGATTAAACTTTTGTGCTTCATATCTTGTTTATCCTTTATAATACATCTCATCCAAAGCGGCTAGCTATACAAATGCATAATGAATAGTTAAATTTCTACTAAAATATAGTAATTTAATCTGTATGTCTGTTGTACTAAACGCCGTGTTTTAGAGCAGAAATTTAAGAATCGTGTAGGAAAGTTAAATGGGCAGAACGTAATATCAGACAGAATGCACATTTTTAGTCTAGTTCTGTCTCAAATATCTGTAGTAAATCACCACTATCAGGCATTAACACTTGGATTGCATTAGTCTATTAAAGAATTTCTAAAATTGACATTATCAGGGTGTTAGTATGCAGAAGAATTGTTGCTTTACAGAAAACTACTGCATTGCTGCAGGAAAGACAAGGCAAGCTATGAATGTATTCTTTCTGCTCCCATTCCTGTTTATAATATGGTAATGGCTAGGAACTTCATGTCAAATCCACAGTTGTGTTATCAAAGTGGTAAACAGTACACAGGTGGAATTACTTTCTCTAGATCTTCTGTGATACTTTCTGCTACTTATTCACGTGCTTTGCAGGATCAATACTTATATCATTACAATTCCAGTGCCAATAAAGTGAGGCTGTTCTTCCCACTACAGTGAGCAAAGACACAAAGTTCACTGTGGCGGTTTGTTTGCTTGGTTTTTTGTCAGCTTGAGATGCTAGCAGTGTCTTCCTTAGACCTAATATTTTGTTCACTATAATGTTAATGAGCGTTGTGCCTGCTGACTTAAGCATGGTCTTGGCCATATAGTACTTCTGYACTTCAGAGAAAAGTAAAGGATTTGATAACCATTTTGTAACAGTTCTGTAAGAGAAGGCTGGAATAGTCAGGTTCTGWGTTTGATTATTCTACTGGAAATGAATTTTGTACACATTCCTTTCATTGTTCAATTCAGAACTCAGGCTTTCTTTGCTGAAAACTGCCAAGTAGCATTCAGTACTTAGTGGTGAGTGTGCACAGTTAAGTATTCATACCACACAGTAATATGAAATACATTTTTCAGGACATTTGTGATTCTTGCTGTGCTCTTTTGAGTTTCCTATTTACCTGTTTCAGATTTATATTAGCAATGTCTCCATATAGTCCTCCTAAAGATGGCATTAAAGACTGCTTGAGGTCTCCTTGCTGAAGCAATAGTGCCACCTTATGGAATTGAAAAACATACTTTGSTGCTATTTCAGGAATAGCGGTTTTGGTTTCAGTATTTCAGTTTTTATGGTGTGGTTGATGTTCATCACCGCATGCTGTAACCACGTGGACCTAATAATGGAAAATCCGATTCAAGGTTCAGCTGACAAAAGAATTGAGGTGTGCCAGCCGTTGTGATAACKGAAAATGGGCCTGATCAGACAGTCACCATGAAAATAAACTCGAATCTGTCTCAGGGCTTTTTAATTTATTTATTTATTAAATTTGTTTCTAGTAATCRTTATATCTGCCATTTATTAAGCAGCATTTAATTTGTGAAGATGCAAGAACAATGGTTAAAATACGAAGAAAGATGCATATAAATTATAACTTAGTCAYGTGTTAGTTTGAGCCATCTTTGGAACAAACTGCTTAAGAAAACAATGGACTTGATGTTTACAAAAAATTATTGAAATGTTTTGGTCAAACACTAGTTCTGTAATAAGAGTAAGTCTAAATTTGGTAAAATGTAACAATTTTGTGGTTTACTGGGTATCAGATAATTTAAGACCTTCATTGCTAATAAGCTCTAGCTCTCTAGATTTATATTATATTAAGAAAATATAATGCCTTGGAAAAGCTTGGCCAGCTGAAAACATTTCCCAAGTATAGTAGTTATCAACTGGTCTTTCAAGAATTGTTGGTTTTGTCTATCCCCCCCCGGCAAAGATCTAGTTTAGGTTACTAGAGTTGCTAGAAAATATTAGTGCTACATTAGAGAAAACCTGTGTTCTGAGCAACACAAGTATTTTAGCAGTCCTGAAATGCTGACTGGAAGGGAAGATGCTGATATTGGAAATTTTCCATGGTTTCCACCAGAAGCTAACAAGCTCCAACTCTTTTTTCGCCAAAGTACTACACATAAAGACTGAGTTGGTCATTGAGTGCAGCCTTCCTACTTGATACATAAGCAGAGACAGTAATACTTGCTTTGCTTATCTTTCCTTTTATGACAAGTTATCTTTTAGGTAACAATTAAGAATCTGCCATTTTCTTTCAATTGTAGGCATGTTCTGGTAGGTTTTGTTACGAAGGGAGTGCATAAACTGGTAGAATACTATGCCAAATGGTAAATAAACCATATAGTTATTTTTATAGCTATTCTGAATGAAATACTGCTACWCTGCTTGTTTTGAATGTGCAAAACTTTAAACATTTTGTTAAGCCTATAAAGTCTTTTCATGAGTTCTTACATGTGGATAGTAGTATTCATCAGTTCTTTCAGCAAAAACATGATCTAGGTACCAGAATCACTGTGAAACACATTTCCAGAAGAGCATTTAAGACAAAACTTGCAAATGGTATAAATAATGCCTAATAAAAGCTAATTTCTTACTTGGCTAATATAGGTAATATTTTCTCCTTTAAAAAGGAGCATATTGGAAAGGCAGCAGTGTTCTTGGTTTGTCAGTCATTCATTCATCAACTTGTATTTAAATTTGTAAGTTATCAGAAGTTAGTTTGCAGAAGTTAATTATCAAGACAATCATAAATGAGGAAAAACTTCTCAAATTGTCACTATAAGCAAAGGGAATAATCTTATATTATTACTGTGAGTGGTAGTAATCGCTGCTGGTTGAGATTCATGCATTGCTTTGTGTATAATGCAGTTCCACTTTTTTTAAGGTGACAACAATAGAATACCTGTTATCAGTTCACTCAAGATTAGAGACCAGCAGAGATCAGCGGTTTCCACAAATTGGATGCTCCCCTACAACTACACATGGCCTCCAGATAAGGTCTTTGTAAGCACTCCTACAGCTAACTACACTCTTCGGGATTACCAAAAATTCTACAGGGACATAAATTTTGAAGATGGCTGGCTCATGAGACAAGACACTGAACCCCTGGTCTACCAGATGACACCACCTGGTGTGCGCATACACTGTCTTTATGGTACTGGCGTGGAAACACCTGATTCCTTCCATTATGAAAGTTTTCCTGACAAAGAACCCAAGATTCTTTACAGCGATGGGGACGGTACAGTAAACTTACAGAGTGCCTTGCAATGTCAAAAGTGGGTGGACATACAAAAACAGGAAGTGGTGATATTTGAGCTTTCAGGAAATGAGCATATTCAAATGCTATCCAATGATACTACTATCTCCTATGTGAAAAAGCTGCTTTTTGATTTGTGATACCTTGTGTCAACAGTTATTTTCCTCACTTGTGATGCCTTCCCTTAAATATGGGAAAATGCCTTTTAATCCCTTGATATTTAGATATTTGAATTATTTATTTTGTGTATTTTTTTTTTTTTTTTAAGGCTGTGTTCAAGAAGTTGTTTGGTGTCCTAAATGATTGTTGGTCTCTGATTTGTGTTTATGATGCTTCATGGTATTTTTCACATTCTGCAAATTTGCTCAAATATGCATTTTGGTGCCTCTGGTGGTGTGTCCAATATTCATACAGACTTTTGTTTGGAGATTGTGCAGCCCCTTGGCACATACTACATAGAACCATAGATACCCGAGTTCCTTTGTGTGGTCTTTGCAGGGTTTGAAGTGGGAGGGCTAGGAAGGATTGCAATTTCAGATGCTCATAAAACAAGGGCATGATATTAATTTGGGAAGCACAGGAAACTTTTTAAAGTGTCTTGCATATTCTGATCCACAGTTCCCAGTACCTTAGTTGGTAAATGTGCATATCTACTAGGTAAGATAGGGAAGAGGTCTGCCTGGTACTGTACTACCTTTGTCATAATCCAGCATTTCTTTTATTACAACTTTTGGGGAAAAAAAGATAGATGTGTGAATTACTTGAAGCTTCTTATTAGGTACCTTTTTGTTTTTTTTTTAAAAAGAAGAAGAAATTGTTTGCTCATCAACTTCTAGAATCTGATTACATACAATCTGGAGTCTGAGGAATTCTCACCTTGTGCTTTATTTATCAATGAGGGAAAAAAGCTAAACAGTGGTTGGTGCTTGTAATAACCAAAGCTGTGTGGAGTAGCACAGAAATTAAAGCTAATTGAATTGAATACTGGCAAACARTCCATACAGTGCAGAATTGCATTTCTGGCTGAAAAATTATAATGGATGGTGGGCATTAACTCAAAAAGAAAAGTGAACTTCCTGAAATGGGGTGGGGAATAGAARCCAGCGTAATACAGTATGAAGTATAAATCTTGTTCTCAGTCAAATACTTAGGCTCTGATCCAGTTACTGACCAAGTAGTGATTGGATCAACACTGCATTCAGCTGAAAASAAACTTTAGGTTTTAAGAGTAAAGTTCATTTCCCATGGATTACAAGTTTCATTATTGCTGTTTTAAGAAGTTGGGATACAYTGTTCCTTAAATGTTTCTATAAATTGCTGAACATGCAACTCTGTTAATTTCCTACAGTATTGTTTTACTCAACGTTTAAAAAAAAAAAATTCAACTCTGAACTCCACAGAAATGATAGCCTAAAGGCCATCATATTTAGAACCTTGATTACAGAAGTCCTGTTGGAGAAATAGTTTCACTCAAAGATTCTCTTTTGCTTGCTTTAAAACCAGTCACCCAGTTAGACTGCACTTAGTTTTCTGAAAACACAATTTTGAATGCTTTCAAAATGCTAGGTCCTCCAGGAAAAATGCTTTAAGAGTTTCAGAAACTCACCAGAACTACTGAGGATTCATTACTTAAGAAAAGGAAGTTGTCTAAAGGGTAAAGTTTTTAACTATTTTGGTAGCATGCATAAAATGTTTGCTGCCATTAAATGCATCAATAAGATCTGTTGAAATGACAGGCTTGAACTCTTGTTACTGTACAATGCAAACATTTTGGCACAGAAGGTAGGTTTAAGGGTTTAAGTTTTAATTCAGAAATGACTTGTAAATCCAGAACAGCTTAAACTAGGGTCATGGATAAGCTAAATATCTTCCTAGGTGTTAACTTCCTTATGTAGCTTCATTTTCCCTATTACTTTTGTTGAGGGAGAGTACACACTTTCCTGATTTTTAAAATGGAACGTTTATCTTGTCCTCAGTTGCCCAGGAACCTACAGTTCAGCAGCAATATTGCCTAGACTTTTCCAGAGTAAGTACTGAGTTGCCCCAAACCATTTGTAATTGGTAACTGTAACAAAAAAACCAAAACCCAGCAACAACAACAATAAAACCCACAAAAAAGTCCTTTAGCCAAGTGTTCTATTTTATGCAGGGCTGTCAGCTGGATTAAGCTTCAGGACTGTGTTCCAAGACTGCTCAAATGATAAAGCTCTTCCTGTGGTCTGACTCAATTTTTGAATAAATTGCTATGTTACTGGTTTACAACAGAAAGAAATTACAGAGAACAGCTTATCACAATCTCTATTTCTTGCTTAAGTAGAATGCCTGTTAACAAGCACTGGAATGAGTGGAGCTGGAGGCTGTATTGCAGGATACCAACATGGGCATCAGGGGCTGGAAAAATGAGAAAAGAACATTCTTAGCCCTATCTGGAGAATGTTTCTAAGCTTCATTTAGATCCTTACCCATTAACCGGTGGCATTTTCAGTCTCATACCAAGAGTTTAGGTTTGAGGTTTTTTGTGATTTGAAGTTCCAAAATACATGRTTCCAAAAGATGCTCTTCCTTTTTTTATTCTTTTTTCCTTTACTGCTTTTTAAATATTAATTAGAAAAAAGAATCTCTTAACACTTTTCTAATTTTGGCAACCTAGTACTGTGTTTCTGAGATCAGCTGACCGTATCTTTTAACCTAAAGATTTGTAAATCAGCTTTCCATTAGTAGACAAGCCCTAAAGTGTGTCTCTTCAAATAAACCTGTGTTAGTTAACCTGGTAAAATGAAGCTGAAAGTTTTTCAGGGCTTTTTTTTTGTTTTTTATGTTGTTTGTCACTATAAAGCCTTGTTGTGCAAGAATATGCATACCTGAGTTCTAAGTACTGTGTTAGCGCAAGCACAGTGCTTCTGGTGAGATTTTGATTGGATGTGATGGTTCTGCAGGCTATAGTTCTGGTTTATGTCCAGAAGTTGTGATTTTTCTACCAAACCATCTTCAGCCCTTTCATTTTCAGTTTCTTGCATATTAGGATGGAGTTCTCATTGAAAAGTGAATGCAGCAAGTAAACTACATTATTCTAGTCGTTGAACCACTTCACTCAGCATGTTGAGAAGTGCTTACTCACTACGGCATGTTCCTCTACAAGGCAAGAGTATTTAGCATTACTGTTACAGGTCTGCAAGAGCCACGTGCACTTGAGCATTCTAGATTCTTGTGGGGGAGTGGTCTGAAGAAATAAATCTTTAAGGAGAATGTGGCACTTCCTTAAGAAGAGTAACTCAGGTGCTTTGCTGCACTGCACAGCTGAAATGTTTGAATTTACTGACATATCTTCGTTCTAGCTAACACATAGTGATCCTGTCTCTCTCTTTCCATAGTTTTTACTTGGTTTTATTCTTCCAGGATATTTTCAGAAACCAAAAATAGTCTTGAGGACCAAATGTGTTTCTTATTTTTGGCAAAATGTATAGGAAATGCTGAAGAAGCTTTCAGCTGTCATTGTAATACTTCTGAAGAGGTTCAGAGTCACTATGTGATTCTGTTTAAAAACAGAAGGCTTCAATAACTAGCAATAATTGCAAAGGACTTGCAGACCAAAGGAAGGAATGTTTGGTATTAAGGTAGTTCTTGGAGCACAGAGTGTTCAAGGCCCTCTTAAATTCAGGGAATGATTGGCAATGACTTTGCTGCTCTACACTTAACAGTATTTTGTATGGAACTTATTCTGAGACCTAGCATTTTATATGCTCTTTTTGTGTATGAATATGTTCAATAGATTTTGAATATTTTATTGTCAAACTTTGATAACATAATAAAGTTGATCTAGTACAGTTTGTCTCCTGTTGTGAATAACGTGTTGTCACACTGCTTAGATGGAATGTCACCTTGTTGCTGTTTTTCTTCCCCAYGGATTCTTGGTGTCTCATTTTGTCACAGTAATTGCTTCTTGGTTCACCTTCCAAATGCACCTACTGTCTTGTGGTACATTTGGAGTTCTCTGTTAATTGTTCTTGAATTTATGGAGATGTGGGACTGAGATTACTCAATTTCTTTTGTTTGCTTCTTTCTTGCTCATTTTGTATGAAAAAAAAAAAGTTTTGGGGCTGCCTCATGCTTCTGTTTGGGCAATCATTTTGAAATTAGTCCCTCAAACCTGAAGTGTCCTAAATGCTTGCAGTTGCCTTTATACTGTTGGTTTCCAAACTGATCCACAAACCCATGCATGTCGACCATACAGTTTTATGGTTGTATGAAACAATCTTTTTGCAATTAAAAACAGTGCATTGTGGCTCTGAAGAAACTTTAATGGTAGACAATGATTCTGTAGGGCAAAAAAGCCTGGAAATTATCTCCCTTATCAAAGTAATCTAAAAGCCTGTTGGGCAAGCATAAATCCTCTGGTGGCTGGCCTGGATGTTTCACTAACCTATAGCAGAAGTGATTGCTTATAACTCTTGAGAAAGAAGAAAAAATGATGAGACTGAAACCTGCCTTGTGAGGGCTTTTTTTACATGATAAAGACTGTAATACAAGATGAGTGTTAGTGACTGCTGCTCCTCTCTGTGCCCTCGATCCCTATTAATCAGACATCTTGTCCCAGTACAGTTCTTGTTTGTGCCTTCCTCAAGGTTCATTGACCCCATACGATTGCAGGAGAAAGGGGAACGTGGCCTTCCTCCAGCTCCCTATTAAAATGGGGAAAGACCTGCACTAAAGCACTGTGCCAATTCTTGGAAGAAGCTGGGAAGGCTGAGAGCACAGGGAAGGAGGGACAGAATGATAATGGGGCCTGGCTAGAGTGATGCCAAGCCATGTGAAAGACTGGTGTCCTCTGTAATGCTAGAATATTGATGTAACACTGGTGCTAGCTTGGGTTGTGCATTTTTCAAATAACAAAGTTATATTTGCATATTGCCTGATGCTATTTTGCTGTGCTATCTTAAATGCTTACTTTAGTAATGGGATTACAGTTTTGAGAAATTATGTTGACTTTCTCTTTTGCTTGAATTACAGTTTTCCTCCAAAGTTCTAGCTTAATAGTTTCCTTTGTTTTGAGACTAATTTACTTTGTGGAACGTTTAGTTCCCAAATCAGCATTCTTCAGGCAAAAGCAGAATGTTATATGAACCCAGGAAATCCAAGAAATTAATATGCAATGTTTTACTCAAAATATTGATGTTAAGTTTGTCTTAATTGTTTGCCTATACAGATGTTGCTTGCCAACTTCTTGTTCTAAACTAGGCAGCATCTGAGCAGAATATCCCAATCCTGAACTCTTTTCCTTCTCATGTAACAGGTGATCACGAATTTTGTGTGAAATAGTTTAGCAAGGTATCTTCATCTCAGGTTTTAGGGATTAGTTCTCAAATAGTTGAAGTTCAAGTTATTCCCCCCGCCCCAGCAGATTTGGAAGCAATAGTGGTATCATACTAGTACTGCTAGCACTTTTGCAGGTTCTTTTCAGTTTACTACCAGTTAAAGCACATCTTACCACTTACAGTACTGCTTGCACTTTCTCAGCATTTAAAGGTGCTTGATGTGGATCAGTGTCACTCTCAGCTAACAATCATAGAAAATAATCTGTTATTTCTAGAACGATCTCTGTGTGCTGGAGCAAATTCTTAAAATTAGGTTTTAAGCAAAGACTGCATAGTGTGTTACCGGAGCTGTTAAAGAGCTACTGCTGAAAAATCTGGAAAGGAGCAGGTAATTTTAAATGTTAGGGTACTGGAAAGCCAAATTATAAATAAAATATTTCAGTAGCCTTGTAAGTTCTTACAGAGTGGCTAATGAACTAATGAAACTTTGTAATTGTGTTACCTGGATAAATAAACACTTGGCCCAGTTACAAAATTATTTCTTTTATGTGAAGGAAAGCAAATTTTGTGATGCAAAAAAAGTGAGCTTTTGTGATGCAAAAAAAGTTTAGCATGAAATACAGGAAAAAAGGCTCAGAAGCTGGAAGAAGTGAAAAAGTACAGTAAGCTAAAATAAGATGAACAGCAGTAACATAAAGTCCCTAATGAAATTTGAAAACGGAATTACTTTAGTAGATTAAAAATGCAAATAGAAAATACATTTTGCTTTTGACAAAGCAATCCAACTAGAAACTTTCTCTTACTGATTGATGATTCTTCAACAGCCCAATTTATGCAATGACTAATAATTTTGATAGACTTAATGAATTTTAGGAAGTCACATGTTACAGACTTTATACATCAGATTGAGTTTGACTACTGTGACTTGAACAACTTAGAAATCTAGGCTTCTGCAAAACAGGGCCATCTGACAGGCTTAGCTTGCATTTGTGTGCACAGCATTGAGCCTTACTAGTGAAACACACTTGATGATTTTGTTAGTCTTTGACAACTGAATTAAAAAACCAAACCAAACAAAAACCCCAAACCATAAAACATGCCGCCCCAATCTCTCAACAGTATCTGACCACATCTTGAATGTCTTTTGATATGTGTTGATAAGAGAACCAAAAATGAGTTATAATTTTCCTATCCGTTACACTTCAACAGCATTCCTATCATATGCACCAAAGMCTAGCTGCCTCAGTGGAAAAAGTGTTGAAGCCAGTCACTGTTTCTTACCCAGGCTTCACAACCGCTGTTGAACTGCCCGCTCCTGCAATGCAACTAAGATGGTTGAGCCTGTGTGATTGTGCCTAAGGGGTCTTTTCTTTATGCTCAGCTACTTCTGAGCATTCTGCCTTGACTAATACCTTGACAGCAAGCTACTCTTTGTCAAACATGAATACGGAGGTAACTAATGCAGTGGATGTCCAAAGACGCAAACTTTCAAGACAAACAGGTTTTATCCACGCTCTCAAAAGTGGTAAATGTGAAAGGTCAGCTGTACCCTCTGAGGGTATGGATCTGATAGCTATGCAAGACAAAATAAAAAATAACTATTTTGAACAGTAAAGCCAAATTAAAGTAATCCTTGATTTTTGTCTGTAAGCAAAGCTTGGGGGCAGAGAGTGTAAGACGCTGCTTCTAGYAATTTTCATAATAGTTGTAATCCTGTCTTTCTGGTGACTTGCTGCATTGCCTTGAGCAGAACTTGACCATCAGTTTTACTTTTTCCCGCTTTCTGTTAACTCCAAGGCTACATTAAACTTAGTCAATATTTGTACAATGCCTTGGACTATGCTAGTATACTTACTCTTAAACACTGAAAAAATCAAACTACTCTGCCTTTCTTCCCCCAACTTCATGTAATTGTAAAGCTTGCTTACAAATACTGAATTTGTAACCCAAGAAAATGGGATGGTCTCAGTGATCAATGGCTTTTGAGCTTTTTGTGTGTGTTCATTTAAATCTTCTGTTTTAAACATGAGGGCTTAGAAAGGTAATGGGTTTTTAATGGGGAAGAATTACTGAAGACTTGGTGACATCATGATCTTGAGGCTGTAACTGCTTCATCAATTTCTCATGGAAATTTTTAGAAAGCGTACATCTACTTTGTCTGGAAATACCTGGGAAGTTTGGAATTCAAACACTGGCAACAGTATTTAAAATCATAGCTTCCCTCCTGGGATACGCTGCTGCTTGGGTTAAAATTCTGTGTGCCAGGAACTCTTTTTGCCGTCAAAATCAGTATTTGTTTCACTTCTAGGAAATAGCCATGGGATTGTAAGCACGTTTTTGTAAAGAGGAATGGGACTGTTTCACGCAAACTTTGGCTCTGGCTTGGCGGTACAACTAACGGAGTATCCACTAGAGGGAGGAGTAYCTCAACAAATGCTCAGGTGTGGTGTCCCGGCAATGAACGGCAACGCTCGGTCACGGCCGTGAAAGTAAAGGGGGAAGAAAAACATTCCCTAGCATGATGGCATCAAGGAAAGATATTTACCTGACCTTAATCCAATATGTTTTAATGACAAATATGCGTCACTGTCTTTCTACTTCAATCTGCCCATTCTCCATTAGAAAGGAGTGAGGTAGGAGTATGCAGAATGTTTTGTAAATATTGGAGGAACTAAGTTAAGTCTGAAGTGCCTCATGTCCTGCAGAAATCTCTTTCCTGTACTGAAACAAAACATCAGTTCCTGGGGAACTGAATTAAGAGGATTAACACCTACTTGGTTCTGATGCCATTTATTCCAAGACGTATCCTGGACGTGAGTCACCTCCAATAATATGAAAACCTCAGTTCTTGGGAAAGAAATATGTTCGTGTAGACTTAACGTCTTTCGTACTGGTAGACATCTTCAGCAGTCAGTAGCATTAGAGATTTGTGAACCTCATATAATCCAAAGGCATTAATATTAGTTATTATTATTAGTGTTTCACATCTCCTATAGGTTTTGGTTTTGGGTTTTTTCCAACTTGTGTTTGAGCAGCTAGAACCAACTGGAAGGTGCTTTTAATTCTACAGTGACTGATGCTGTATTTTTCTTAAGTAGTTGGAAGATGAAAGATGGGAGACTTCATGAATACAACTATACCAATACTTCAGGGTTTTTTGTTCTCCTGGTTTAGACACACTGCGATTTTCTTCCCCAAAACTTTGAATACTTTTTGTTTTATAGCTTTGCTGTATAGGTGGGCTGCTTGAATGATCCTCATAAACCTGACAAGAACTGTGACTTGTATGGTTTGAGTTGACACAATGCATACTTTTATGATCTGTATTAAAAATGCARTAGAGGGCAGTAATATATAAGTTACAGAGTTTTTTTGGTAATGTTGAATGGCATCTGTGTTAATTTAACCTGAGAAATCCAGGTTTACAAGGAAATGAAGACCTAAGTTTGATATCCACAAAATGTTTCCTGTCCTGAAGCAATTGCCCATATGCAGATTCTGCCTTTGGAGGAACTTTAAATAGTAAGGCAAAGATTGTTCTATCTGACATAAAAAGCAAGAAACTTCAGCTTGAGTCAAACTCTCGGGTAAAAGAATCTGAGGCACGAATTATATATCCACTCCCCTCTACATGCTCAGATTAAAGTGCAAATTGGACATTGCTGTCAGAAGTCTGAGCATTAAGTGTTGTGGCTGTGCACCAACAATGAAGCGTGTATCTATGTTGTTGAATTTTACAGGTCTGTAACTGTCATTTGGACATGTTCTTCTCTAACAACTACATGGAGTGTATGTATAAATATACTCGGTGTACAGTACTATGACATACAAAACCATTCATGTATTTAAAAAAAAAGTGCTGCAAATACTGCTGGATTTGTTTTCTTACTGCACTGCTAAACAATGGACAAATCTTGTACCTTAAAGTTTTCACTTTGCTTGTAACCACTGACTCACACCTAGTAACCTTTCTGGGAAGGCAGAATTATTGACCAAGCTGCAATTGCATGTATAACTACAAATGTCACCTTATGTGAGTGAAGTGTAAGTATCCACAGAGTCATCAAGCCAGATGGTAAATTCAGCTGCATGAAAATACTGTGCCTACAGGCTAAGTATTTTCATCACTGTTATTATTTTTGAAATTGTGCTGTGTCTGAGGTAGTCAAAGAAGGATTCTARTACAGGTCTAAGCAGTTTGATTAAGATGAGCCAGGAACACTGCTGCTATCTTAGCTGTGCTAGCAGATTCTTTGTAYCTGTATAAAAAAAGGCAAGTTAGAATATAGGAAATCTCACTAAATACTTAAACTATCAAGACCAGAGCAGATTAAAGGTGACAGTGAAATCTGAAAACAAATCTGGGAGACAAGGCTGGCAAGGGGCAGTAATAAGGGGTCCCTGCCTATCTACATGGCAAGGGTATACTTTCATGGACTAAACCAAAACATGTACTTGTAGGTCCCAAAACACGAATGGGTTACCCCTGCTTTACACAGTTCAGGTGTTTGGAAGGATCTTTGGAAGGTGAAATTGTGTAGTGAAGTGTTGAAGAGGTTTTAGTGAGGGTAAAATGATAAAGCAAAGAATATAATAATCTCTGGTACGTGTGAAATCCTCATTTCTGTTGTACCTGCTTCAGTGTTGAGCTCTTGMGATATTTCTAGATGGAGACAAGTACTGTTGTCCCTATTTGACACAAAGACACAGGTAACTTGTTCAAATTCCTTTAGGCAGAATCTAATCGTGTACCGTTAACTCCAAAGTTAGTGCTCTTGTCATTAAACCATCTTCAGTCTACAGAACAAATCATCTGTTAGAGAGTAAGGGCAAAGCTGGCATGCTACTTTTTGATAGAGGAAAGAATACTTGAGAAAAATGTAGTGTGTGAATGAATGCATTTTCTGTGTAACACATTGTTTGTTAGTAATTTCACCTTGCTGAACTAACTCTAGGTTCCAAAGCAGTTAATTCCATGTGAAGATAACGCATCCTTGATTTTTCATCTACTGGTAAGTTTTGCAGTATATGCCACTTCACATTTTCTGTGTTTCTATTATGTGCATTTGAACTTGTATGCCAGACTATGATACAATGAAGAAAAACATAACTAAAATATAACATAGAACATAAAAGATAAAACAAAAAAACATTCATTAAAAATCCCTCAGTCTAGTTTTGGCTCCTAATCCAGTGACTGAAACACTCTCCTCCCTGCCTTCAATTCAAGCCTTTCCGACCTGGTTCTTGTTACTGAGCCCAAGCTTTTTTCCCCTGCTTAAACGGTTAGCAAAATTTCAGCACCTTAAACTCAAATAAACCTTCCAAAGGCAAACACTGCATGAAAATCTTCCACACAGACAGAAGCAAATTGGTAACAATCAAACGTTATGCACAGTTTCTTTTTGGAGAGACACCAAATGGTTCAATAATGGCAAAGGAAGTTTAAGAAACCCATGTTTTCTTAGCAGGGATGCCTATGCAAAGATTGAATTTAGCTCAGAGCTTAAGGGTGTCAGGAAATCAGAAAAGAAAGAACCGAAATGTCAGAAAGGCAGCAGGAGGAAGTGGGAGGCTGGGCTGGTAGAATGGTGTCTGTCAGGCTGTGATGTATTTGTATTTGCTTTTAAAATCTACTTCATCAAAGCAGAAGGAAAACTCTGACTCTGGGGGAGATGAGGAAAAAACAAGTAGCTAGCTGGACTGCAGTTACTGGTATTTGACTGTCCTACATCAAAATCTGCTTAGCAAGCGCTAATTTAAAGCTCCCTGAGCTCTCAACTACAGAGCCCTGGCCAGCAGACTGATGTTGGATTGCTGAACAGTAAAGACTGCAGCTGTCTGGGAATCCTGAAGTTACCAAATACTTGCAAAGATACTTGCATAGATGATGTGTCTTAAGAGCATGTTTCCTGTGAGAAGCAGCAAAGAATCTGGATTTACATGTGGAGAAAGAGAAACTTAATGAGACATAATGTTTGCTATCTCCACCTAGCTAAAAGTAATTTTAATAGAAGGCCCTGAACTGTGTCTGACTTCCACATTTCACAGACCTCTAGTATTCAGGGTGGCTAACTTGCCTAGCTCTCGTCTCTAGGCTTCAGCTCTGAAGATGTCTCAGACTCCTAGCTAAGGAGCTGAGACTCACCTAGGGGCCACRTGCCTCAGTGTATTTTGCCAATCTTTTCATGTCTTCCATTTTAAAAGCACAGACCACAGTTTATTTAATCTCCCAGTTCAGACCACCCCATGCGATAAATTCAAGGTCATCATGTTATTCCTCATTCACAGCTGTCTGTATTATTAACTTTCTGAGGATGATCACTGATTTATTACCACTGAGTACATTTGAGACAAGGATATAAACATACATGACAGTAGTATACATCTCTAAAAAMGGAGTATCTCCTAATTTAAATGAGTTGTCTCTGTTGCAGCTTAACAGTAGAATAAAAGACAAGTTCTATCACCTGTACTTCATATGTTTATTATTATCAGTCTAGAAGGATTCAATTTGTAAAGTAAAATTTTTCTTTCAGGATTAAATCCCATAGAGTTTAGGTGAGGAAACAGTTCGATCCATAGCAAAAGTTAGAGACAGTTTTACCTAATCTATTCCTAAAAAAAATCCCAAGTTTTGTTAATCCATAAAATGATACTGTTTTTTCAAGGTAATAATGACACCTGTCAGATGCATGTCCAAGTATGACWAAGTAGTAGCAGTATGTTTCGTTTTTTCAAAAGCACAAAACAGTGAGGCGCACAAGAAGAAATACCATTGCTATGATTCTCCACCCCCAGTCCTTGTTAGGTAGATTACAAATGTATTTAGTTTTYCAGCTACATACAGTTTTTGTAATACTACTTAAGGTTTAACATAACCATATTCCTGTACAATGAAGCAGCCATAATTTGGGATCAAAGCCTTGATCTACTTGAAAAAACTCTTCTTAGACTTATGTGGGACTGTTCTTGGGAGCAAATATTTAGCATCAGGCCCTTAAGAAGCAAGATACATTAATGGAATAGAGTAAGATATTATGCACTTACTCTTTTCAGAAAGGTTTTTGTAAATGCTAAATGTATGTTCAGTCAGTATTTTTTTCTGAATGTTTCWGATCAATAGAGGAAAAAATTTAATTTGTTACCATTTGTTATTTGGTTCTATTTCCTGTACTCCAATTAGTAAATTAAGAAATTAAACTGATTTGTCTGGTTTCACTAATCAGTAGAAGGTATGGGCTGGCTCAGATTGACTTCTCAGAAATGTACAAACACATGATCCATAAATATTTTTTTTGCAGAGAAGTGGCAGATTGAAAACAGGAAATGCCATATTTTATCTGCTGAAATTAGTCAAGTTCTGACAAATAATAAGAGCTGTAGAGTTTAGACCTGACCTTACATTCCATCTGTTTTACTACAACAGCTCTGAGCTCCAKTTGTGAACCAGGCACCTATGACACCAAAACACACTGGAAAGCTCTGGCTGCCTTCAGAGCAAATAGGAGTAGAGTATGTTAACTTCCTATAAGACAGAAAACTGACTGAAGCAGCCTAAAGCATGAATGTCACTGAAAGCTGATGAAACTTGTCACTAAGTTTTACGGATAAGCTGTTAATTACTTCTTTGGAGTTGACTTATGTCATCTTTACTATATTACTGTTATCAAGTAGTTGCAGAGAAATCACTGTTTTCTCCTAAGCTCTGTGTATGTCATCAATGCAAGCAGTGAATCAACATCGGAGCACATTTAACTTCACTGGACAGCA
Source organism: Oceanodroma leucorhoa (assembly GCA_030449065.1). Classification (NCBI taxonomy): domain Eukaryota; kingdom Metazoa; phylum Chordata; class Aves; order Procellariiformes; genus Oceanodroma; species Oceanodroma leucorhoa. The sequence goes on along the minus strand of JASVER010000007.1, from coordinate 1,202,525 downwards.
TCCTTTTCAAGGTACTTGTTTCAAGATGCAGCATCTAGCTTTCCAGTCCTCAGCACAATACCACCTTTCTCCATGTTACTGACTGCTCATAATTGGTGCACAAACTTGTCTCAGTAACAAAGTTAAAAATTGTGAAATGCCAAGTAATTCAAAATGGATGTAACAGGTAATTTTCAACCCACTGCATTTGTAGTTTGGGACATAGCTATAATGCTCATTAACTTTTCTAAATAAGGGACCCTATTTCAAAAGGTGCGTGGGAAGCTATGCACAAATGCAGTCAGTAGGAATTTGTATGCTAACCTCCCACATTGCATTAAAATGTCCTGCAGCACAGGAGGTGCTATGTAGGAGTGGGTGGGCAAACTTCAGAACAGAGGAAGGTACTGAATCACTTGAAAAATCCTCCTTGCTCTTTATTTATGTATTCAATTACTTGTTCCAGTTTTTACCTCCTAAGCACTCTTACTCCACAGGGTTATTTCAAGGCTGAATAGAAGTGCTACATTCTTGATGCAAACCTGTCTTTACTCCCACTTCCTCTTCTCTTTAAATTTAACAAGCAAAATTTTACTGAAAGATGATGAACCAACTCCAAATGCAAGCACCAAACCTAGCTTGCAGTTGTCAGTTACCATCCAGGATTCACAAAGATGTACAATTCTGCTACAGTTGAATTTAAAGACATTCATATTTTATGGTAGACCAACAAGTACTGTTGTGCTATAGATCACATAAAACAGGAGAGAGAATCAAGAGCATGAAGGGCTTATATATCTGAAAGACAAGCAAAAATGAGAAGGTAAGGGCCAGTGCAGAAGATCTAATTAAAGGTGGAAAAATGGACATGGCTCTTTTGTGTCAAAACCAGCTGTAACAACTGGATTTGGAAAATCTCTAGTTCTGATGAAGAGGGTTGAAACAAGAGCACTATAGCAAGGGTGAGTCTTGAGGTGGTAACAATGACTTAGATTTTATCAGGGAGTTTGTCCTATGTATAAGGGCAGGAACGCAGTGCAGAGCTTTAAAAATCACACCTTGCTCTTAGAAAAGCAGTAACAAATTATCATCTTCACTAATGTATGAAAAAGATTGCTTCATACAAGCAGCGTTATTACAGCCACTTTGCCTACTTGTTTGAACTAATTGCTATTCATATTAATTTATAACAATTTATATATCACATACATAGTACATATTGTAATACAAGCTTTCAGTGGATGAGGCAAGAAATGCAACTTTTCTTATTAGTTCATACAGGTGTTAGAACTGCCCAAGAGTTGGCAAGTGACTTGTTTATTGGTTAAAAAGCTATCCTAACAAAATAGCAGTATTTGAATCCTAACACTGCACAGCTATAAAAGGGGAAGATAGCTGTGTGTCTACATGATTCTAGAGCAACAAAAGCATCAAGGCTAGCTGTTTGGACAGACTGCATTTATACCCTTGCCCAATGACTGCATTTTTAATCAGTCACAATTGATTCCAAATTTGTATGTTTATGTTTTTCTCCTTTTACACAGAATTCAAACCTGAGCTTACTACATTTAAGAGTCTCATTAGCTTCACTGTCAATTCTGCTCAGTGAGTTGGACTCGCACTGAAATAATAGGCCAAGTATAGAAGAAAGCATGTCTTATAAATTTGTTACTGAATTCTCTATTTTTAGTAATCTGCAAAACTTCTGCCTAAAACAACTAGAGAATTGCCTAAAACAATTCCAGAGACTTATTAGATGATGCTTTAAAATTAGCTTGTGGCTTTAAACTGCAGTTCTAGAATGGCAGGGTTTCATTATAGATGTTTTCAAAACTAGTAATTACCCTCTTAATGAGTCCCTGATGATATTGTTTATAATTATAATTAGATTTACAGGGAAGACTCAATTAGTTCAAATACAGTTGGGTGCATGTATGCTGGCTGAAGCAGTCAATTGATTTGAATGTCCAGTCAGACGCAATTGCCTTTTGACAAAGATTATTGACCACTGAGAACTGGCATCTTGAAATCTGCAAAGCTAATGAGAATACTGCTACCTTTCATATTCCATTAAAAACGGTGATTCTCTGCTAGAGGAAAGATTTTTTTTTTTTTTTTTTTTTAATCAAGCTGTCCCTCAATCGTGTTGCTGCTGAGCTCAACAGTATTTTTGGTTAGTTGGGATTTTGGGGGGAAGGTGGTGTCTTTACTAGGAAAACCACTCACTGAGATACTTAGTCCAAGGAGGAGACTAGAGGAAGTTCTTCTACTCCCATTCATTCATTCAGAATTATTGGAACGAGGTATATGAGCCCATGAGCTGATGGAAACTTTCTTACCCTACACCTGATGGCTAGCTCAGAAATAATGRGGCACAACATAGCACTAACTAAACACAAAACTACAAAATAGAAAAGAATGGCTGAGGAATTCCTGATGTTTTATTTCAATGTTGCTAATAATATGCAATGTCTTTGACTCCTCACAAATAAAATCCAGAGAGGTTAAGAAGAGAGAAATATTTATCTACCTGACAAGGTGATCTGATGACAATTTGATTCTTGTAGAAGTGCCTAATGCTAAATATTCTGTATTGTTTAATTTCTTTCTTCTTCAGAATCTTTTTACACAGCCTTTCTGCTCCCCATTTATTTCAGTGCTGCTTTTTCTACCTACAGTACAGCTCTAACCTACAAACATGTCCATAAAGACTAGAGTAGCTCCATGGAAACTAAGGTATTCCTTTTCAGATCGACTAATTTTTCCTCACATAACTGCCAGCTAAAAGATGATCTGGCATAGCTAATGCATTGATTAAGACAGGTTGAACATACAGACAAGGATGTATTTACAAAGATTGATGTTTGCTACTTTGCAATTTATTTTCCATATTTAAGTGCTACTATTATCTTCTGCAGTTGGAAACTAAAACAGGAAAGCTATATATTCTTTTTTTTTTCTCTTACAGCGAACAAGCTCATCAAGCACACAAGCTTACTGCTTTTGCTGCAGACTATAAAACAAAGTTATAAAATTCTTAATAATGCTCTAATTTATTCTAGAAGTTAACACAGGGCTCCTAAGGCTGACTGATGATTATATTCTTCCCTTCATTGTAAGATAAAAAATAATTTGTTCTGAAAAAACTGCTCCCCTTGCCCCCCCCAAAAGCCCCAAAATATAAAAATGACTAGTAAAGCATCTGAGACTGACCTGAGCGAAAACACCTGGATCTCTCTCTGAACTCAGACTCAAATTCAAAACACCACATAAAACAGACTTCAATCAGATATAGGCTAGGCTCACCTTCAGAAAATTTGTATTCCTAAGTAACAGCATTACTATTACAAATACTAGGTAACTGAAGAAATTAATTTTTAATTAATTAAAATAGGTTCCTGCAAAAAGTTTTGCATCTGTGAGATGTCAGTTTTCCATACCATGCAGTCAACTGCCTATTAAGCAAATATTTTTTGGAATGCCTGCTTAAAACACTGCAAAATTCTGAGACAAAAAATATTTACGAAAATTTTAAATAGGAAGGAGGGAAATTTTCATTCATTTACAAAGCCACAGAAGTTTCCAAATCAGTAGTGGTTTATACATTGAAAGCAGAAAATGTAAATTTTTAAAAATTCTTCAATTAAATTATAATTTTTCAGTACGAAAGTAAATTTCTAACTGTGACTGAGAGACATCACAACATTTTTAGTCATTATTAGTGCACAGTGGTAACGCCCTTTGAGATATAGGAATGTATTATTTTTGCAGTAAAAATTGTTAAAAGTATGCTTTAAAGGTAATCTAGAAAAATCATCAGTTTCTATAGTAATTGTGCAGTATAGTTAATCTGGGGGGGAGGGTAATGCTGTCTGTAGTCACTGTGTATATTAGGTGTAAGTCCAGATCAAAAATTCTTTTCTTTTGTTAGATAATGAAATTTCTATATACCATATGCTTTACACTACAGCAATGTAAAACCTGTGCAAATTACCACTAAGTTCCACATTTAAGCATAGTCTTTTTTCATTAATGTCCTCTTTGAACAAAAAAAAACCTGTTTACAAACTTCAGTTGTCTGAGATTAGCTCYGACAGCAAGCTCATGGTAATTAATATCATTACGGGCTTTGCACTTGATGGTTTACAAAGCAATCCCTGAAAACACATGTGGAAAATTGATCTTTAACTCACCTGTCAAAGATTTATCACATGAAGTGAGGTTAATACAAATACAGCTCTGGTGAGAACTGAAAAACTGCCTAGACCCTCTTGGGTCTTTTGAGGCACATCCTCTTACTGGGGCATGCATAGTAGTTGTAGAAGCAGACATTTTATTTGTGGGTGCACATTTTACAATGATCCGCTGTGGAAAGCGGGTGTGTGGTGGGATTCATGCGTACACAACGAAAGACTTCTATACCATTTGGCAAATGAGAAGTCACAAAATCAAAAACAAATATAGCAAGCAAAGGGAAAAAAATAACAAGCATTTAATCTCATTATCAGAGCAAAGAATGGAGCATGTATTTCTGAGACTGCAGTCTGAGTCAAGCTTCTTGCACAGAATCAAGCCAATCTATCTTGTAGAAATGCCTATGAAGCAAAACTGTTCACTGARATCCAATTTATTTGCACTAGTCTATTGGATGCAAAATGGATTGTGATATTCAGACACCAAAGGCCATCCATTTTTTCCCTTAACATAGACCTCCAAGGACAGTGTTTAAGAAAGAACACACTCAAATGCTCAAAGAGCATTTACATCAATTTTCAGGGAACAGATATTGTTTAGGACTAGTGTCCAAAACTTCCTGCCTTTCTAGACATGTCCAGCAACACTGGCAAGGTGAAAAAACCTGAAGCATATGTCTCATTTACGTGATGGTAATTTTCATTTCTTCTCTACAAACACTCAAGTAATATTTTGTCATTCAGCAGAGAATTATTTCTCAAGACACGCAAAGGATGAAAGACAAATACACTAACTTGAAATAAACAGTTCATTGCATATAGACAGTTAACGCAGCTCACATACATAATTTTTTTTTATTTTAACACCAAACATCATTACTGTAAAGCCAACTTTGCTGCCTTTTAACACCAGTTATACAAAGAATTGTATTAAAACTGTTCATGAAATAGTATATAAGCTTCCAGTGTTTAATAGGAGCATCAATAAACCCGCAATCTGTAAAACACCATGCTTTTTTTTTATTCAGTAGTTTTATTTATAAACATACTTTAGCCAAGTTTGAAGCTTGCCAAAGTGAACTTGCAACCAATTAAATATTGGAAGAAAAAAAATGGTTCATTGCTATCAAATTTTAAAGGGAAAAGTATAGCAGAGACATGCTTTAAAAAATGAAAATGTGTATCACAAATCTTAGACTTCATATTTGTCACATTGCTGAAGCAGCGTGTTAACATTCAATAGTGTCCATTGCCATGGCAACACATACTTGTCAGAGCAGGGCTGATGTGATGCAGGCACCTCCCTGCAGAAACAATCTGCTAACCCTTAAATATGCATCTCTAGAATTCAGTAGGATTTTCATGTAATTTCTTTTGGAAAGGTAGTATTGTTATACCATACAAGGTATACATCTCAAGATAACCTATCTGATCCGAATCTGTGCAACTTGCTCTTTACTAAACCAAAGTTCTGAGGTACTTAATACASAGAAGTAGATAATGCAGGCTACAATTTTTTAATGTAGGAAATTGTAAATGAAAATAATCAGATTTGGATGTCTATTTAGCATTTATATAATAGTACACAAACACTGGATATCATCCTGTTCGCTTTGGAATCAACAGAGACCCCTCCCCCCTTTTTTCATGAGACAAAAAAGTTTACTCACTTTTGACCTACAGTCAGTCATAAGACACTCAAGTAGCATTATCAGCATACATGGCTGGATTAAGCGAGGGAGGGGGGCAGAGTTAAGTGATTTGTGCAAGTTTACATAAAAAGTTGGCATGAGAAATACTGTTTTGCAGCTTTGGATCCGTTATTACTACATTATTATTATTATTACATATGCTACCATTTATATTTTCATCACTGCCTGATTAAAAGAAAGAAAAGCAATATGAAAAATCTCTCAGTTAATGCTGCACTCTTTACCTGGTTCCAGGAATTCATCACACAGACTACTAAGCCTGGTTTCCACTGCAATATGCTGTGGTTTAGAACCTTGGTATATTTTTAATCAATCAAGTGTTGCTACATTCAAAAATGTATGCAGCCTGAAATGTTAATGTCCCTAGAAACTGACAATCGCAAAATGCTGAAGTGTAACCACAAGTTATACTCAATACTGCATTATTCATGCTTTTTAGTTTTACTTTTTTCTGCCAAAGCTGGATGGACTCCCTTAGTGCAGGGCAAATAAAGAGATTTCTATGGAAATGTTGCCTCAGACATACAACTATATCTTGCAGAATTGCTAGAATCAACTTACATATACTTGTTTATTCTGTATTGGTAGAGGAAATTATTCAAAGGACTGGGTAATTTATTTCTAATAATTTCTGTAATAAAAGAATATACCTTTGCTTCATGCAGTTAGAGAGTTCAGACTTCTTTGGTAGGTTAAAAAAAACCACTTCCTGCAGCATTTTTTTCTGAGCCACTAGTACACATTTGTTAAGAGGCACTTATACTCTAAGACATATTGCATAGATAATGGCAAACACAGTGTCTGGTAGGTTCTTTTAACTTTGTATTAAGTAGCACAATTTGCTTTATATGTATTTTAATCATTATTATAAGGCTCATGATGTGCTTGGACTTAGAATGACTTAAAAAAATTGCCAATGTTTATTCAAATCATTGAATGAGTCTCCTAAGTATTGGTTGCTCAGGGCAATGTTATATCAAAAAAGATTCTAGTAAGATGAGAGTAATTCCCCACATCCACTGTTTTCTGTATCACACTTTAATGAAACCTGCCAGCCACATCTCTCTTCTTTTACATAAGGCACTAGACAGAAGCAAAATTCAAACTAACCATGCTTTTTAATCTAAATTAACTTTCTAAAAATCTCGGCTAATATTTAGAACAGTAGTTCCTCAAATATTTCAATTTGTGACCCAACTGCAATAACTAAAAATCTGCTGGATTTATGAATCTAAAATTTCATTGTATTCCTTCACCTTGGAAATAAGTTGTTAAAGAAGGAGTCTCATACCATAGTTGAGTTATATATTTTTTAGAAATGTTGATAAATTAACTTGAAAAGCTTTTGCAACACATCAATCAGTTCCTCTTCCTTTATTCTTATTTCTGATATGTTCCATGTCATGTTTCCTCTTTCTTTGTAAATGGCTAAAAAAAATGAATTTATATATTCAGTTAAAAAAACCCACCACCACCACATAATTCTCTTGGATCAAGTAATAAGCCTTTCTATAAAAAGGAAATTCATTAAAAAGTTACCTTCAAAGACAAGCACTTAATTACAGAGTAATATTACATCAACAGCTATTATGGCTGACACTGAAAYGTAGTGTTTGCATACAGTCTAAAACTGCATTTCAGGAAACACGTCAGAATAATAGAAAACCAGGAAAGTTACAGGAAATACTCATCTACATTCCCCCAGCAATGAAGCTACATCACATACACCTAAACTATCTGCAGCAGCTATCTATGTAATATGGTTTTTACAAGTCTCTATCAATAGAGGTTCCAGTTATTTTAAGAGTCTGTTAGAACGTTTAGTTACAAAAAAAGAAAAAGCCTTATACCCAACTCATACATAACTGCTACAAAAGTACACAGAAGTTGTCATCTCTTCAGCAGATACATGAAAACAATCTATCAATCACTATTGCCTTGTACATACCAAAAGCATGTTAGCACATCATCTAAAGCTTGAAGCAAAGGACAATTGTTTCCTATTCTTGCTAGTTTTCTTTATGACAGTGCAGTTCCTTAAATGATACTGATGATGGGGAAAAAGAGTAAGAGGAGTACTAGTCAGGGAGCCACTTAATCTACTAAATATGTATTAGCATGACTGCTATCAATCATAACTGATTCAGCACTGATCAGATGCAGAAAGCCTTAAGTCTTAATAAATTCATACATACTGTGATTTTGTAATTTTATCCTATCCTTCTACAAATGTAATACACAGTATAGTTCAAAGTACTGTATGAAGTATGAAACATTTAAAGCATCCAAAGCTGTTATGTAAGATCACCTAAAAGGCACATTAATGATTAGTTAATTACTCCACTAAATTCACCTGTGAGAAAATAATGCACTCTCTTTGCTGCAGTTGCTGAAAAACGACTGTCTGTTTTGCATGGTAAAACTGACACTTAGTAGAGACAAGCTGTTCCTGGGCAGCTGCTATACTTGCATGAGAACAGTAGCTTTTTGAAAGAGCTGGAAAAAGATGTGGAACTACAGCTGCACTGTATTCAAGTGAATTCAAGTATGAGATGGCTGCAGCATGCTACCTTTCCTACTACTGCATACTACCATTATATTTCCCACTAATACATGAAGGAAGAGAGCTGGTATAAAATTTATTTTTGCCCTCTAAGCTTACTGTGTGTTTTATTTGATTACTTTCTCACTTGCCAGTTTTGCACCTAGTATTTGGACCAGGAATTGTTAAACAGACTTTGCATTCTCAGTAACACCAAAACCCCTCATTAGAATTCTAGCTCCATAACCCAGTCACTGTAATTACCTTTTAAAATACCCGATTTAACTCTCTCAGCTAGGTAAAATGACAATGGTTTCTATACCTACCATAGAGGGAACCCTGATTAGATTATTTAGAAAAAAGCACAATTACAGTGTTTACAAGGCGTRATCACAGAACAGTGTAGTTCTCCATTAAAGCAATCCAATATGTAGAACTATACAAAGCTGAAACTGGGTTATCACAACATTTGTAACTCAAGATGTAACTTATATATATGCAAGTTAAATGTAAATCTTTAAAACAGACAGAATTTCAGGTTTGCAATACATAAGCTACTTCCACAGAATATTTTTTCTCTTCAGAAATATGTTTTGAAACCTTTCAAAATATACAGCTAATTATGAAATTAATCTATAGGTTTAGGTCTTCCAGCCTCAGGGTCTGTGGTATTATTTAAACATATTTCTTCATGAAGTTATAGTACACATTTATTTCTGGATGAGAAAAGATCCCAACCAAGTGTCCTAGGCTCCAAAAGATACATACAATATGCCATCCAAATACCACACAATATGTGTGTGTGTTTATTCAGGCAAAAAAGTACATGCACACATACAAATGTAAATTTAATTTGCTATATTTAGGTATCTAGGCTACAATGCAATAGCAATGTTGCTATGGGAACAGGTTCTCAAAAAAAGTAGGAGATCACACATGACAGGTATCACATTTTTGGATGGTTTTTGTATATGTTATGTCAGGGTGGATAGCAAATATGCCAAAGCATAAGGCTAACTTGAAGTCTTATATGCCCTGGTCTATAATGAGGTTCCATTGATAATTTTGCGTTACACTTTTTTTGTTTTTTAAGGATTCTACAAAGCACTACTTGGTTCCAGGTGCAGCCTTCTAGGGATGTAAGAACTCTTTTCCCTCATGTTTATATTCTTTACCTTTCATTTGTAATTTTTGTAATTTCCTATCTTGTTATCAGGTCCTCCCTTTTTGTTCTGTTTTCCCCTAAATGTATTCCTAATGCTCACTTGCTCATTCATTCTTCCTGCCCATTGTATACCTCTTTCTCTTTCTTTCTTTCTTTCTTTCTCTTTCTTACTGTGTAAAYTTTTTTCAGGACTTTTCAACCCTCTTTTGTGTATTTTTCAGTCTACCTTCTCTCATAGTGTTACCCCCTGAGAAAACATACAGCACTATACACATTTCCTCCAACAGGGAGGCCTACATACATACAGAGCCACAGTAATAATACTTGAAGTTCTATTATTTCATTCAACAAAACAGAATGTGTACTTCTTCCTCCCATTTCCTCAAAAGGCAACATAAGATATAAGAGTCACTTCTCTTATGAAAAGAGGCCTCTGGGAATCTTCAAGTAAAATACACCCATAAGAGTTAATTCTGCTTTCCCTGTTCAGTTTCAGATCCTTAGTACAGCATGGCTGGCAGAAGGGAAGTGACTGCCCAGGAGACCAAATTACTTCAGTCAGTACTTTATCAATATAGTACATGGCAAGTAGAATTACATGGAAATAGTCCGAGGTGATCTACAGAGAAAGTGAAAGAAAGCTTTCAAAGATGATAACCTAATCCAGGTTTGGTTTGGGATACATTTATATCACTTGTAAGCTAGTTCTGTCAGTTTAATCCACATGTCAAGTGAAAACCAATGTAAAAATTTGCACTGGACATTATCCCAAATCCTTAAACATGCATTTACTGAAGACTGTAGACATGGCTTTAGCATTCTTAGAATCATGTTACAAAGCTATATTCAAGACTATATTATTTTTCTAAATAGACACCATCACTGCTTTGTGTTCTATGCAGTAAATGAACTACAGCAAAACGAGGTACATTTTCAGTTGCTCTTTCAAAATCTCTCAAAATGTCCATTTTGCAGTTTATTTTTTTCCTACTGTGTATAGTAGCAGATACGATGTTTTCTGTAAACTGATAACCTTTACATCCTAGTATAGTGTTTCAAAAGCTTACATCCCCCAAAGCTTTGAAACTAAAAGGTACACAGGCAGCCAGGAGCTTAAGAATAGCTAAAGACAGTGCCAGTGTAGCAGTATTCCAGAAATCTGTTTCGCCAATTCCTCCTTTTTATATGTCCATGGAAATTTATTAAAGATTTTTGTAGGTCTTGACACAAAAAATGGTATTTCATGTCTTCATAAGACTTAATATGCATTGAAGAACTCCATAAACTAACAACTTGCATGAACAGCATCCTGTCCTCAGGTATAGAAGCCATATTGTACTCTATTTGACATTTCAGACTGTTAGTCAGACATTGGCAGTGTCAAGAAAACATTATCTGAAGTGGAAGGTAATATATTCAACTCAGTTCTACTTTTCCAGTTTTCTGATTTCTTCTTGTTCCATGGTTATTTCTCTGCATCAACATTTGCAGGAATTTGTAAGTCAAATATAGAATTTTTGAACTGCCAGCAGCTCAAGTTCCATCTGGGATTTGAACAGTCAAGCTGAGCTCCTTCTGCTACACACAATACTTACACCACTACTACCAATAAATATTGTGAAATTAGAATTCTGCAGACAGATTTTCTAATGATCTACAGGCAGAACAGAACAATTTGCTCTTTCACACTCTTACTATTACTTTAATTATAATTCCCATAAAAACTAATTTTGTAAGATAACATTTTTAAATCTCAGTGAATCAGAATTTTAGTCAGATAACCCTAAATTCATATGCATACTTAATAAATACTTAAAAACTGAGTACGAGTGGCATGTCTATATGAATATCCACTGTACAGATGTGTAACACCAGTTTGGTTGAGTGATAGTGAATTGTATGATTCACTTTTTGGCTTTGCTCTAAGAAGCAAATAATAGCTTCTGGAAAATTGTCCCTGCAATTTATATGATAGCAAAATTTTCTGTGACTTATAGACACCCTAATGCATTGATAAGTTCTCAGCCCCTATCTGAGCTSGTGTGCTGTACAAGTGAAAAACTATCTTTCTCTTAAAGGAAGAGTCATATTCATTTTATTGTTAGGAGGTAAAGTTTATGACTTCCAAACTAAACTGGATCAATGAAAACTGATGTCCACAGATTCACATCCAGCTGTGGAAAAAGGTCTACTAATGGGTATAGCATAGTTTACAGAAACCAAGAAGACTCAACTCAAGCTTTTACAAAATTTAACATGCAACAAGAGTGGTGTTATAATTGGCTTATACATATACAAATAGAAGAGATTTCGGAGTTACTGTTTACACTTAATGCATTCAATTAATTAAAAAGCAAGATCTTCAGTTTTCTACTGTATTTCAACTGACATTAACTTTCAAATAAAATAGGGTATTGCATTTTTGTAAGAGATACAATTTAATCTTTTCCACATATGCTCTATTACTTCAAGTGCTGCTAACTCATAAATACAGTGATTCTGAAGTTTGCCATCATAGTAAGATTACTTGCTATAAAAGCCATTTCCCTTCTTCAACTAGAATCAAAAGAAAGTTATATTTGTCTGACAAGTACTTTAAATAGTTCCCATTTCAAATTAGATGGCTGCCAGACCACAAAACAAGCTGCTTCTACACTGCTTCGCCTGAAACTGTTAAAAAATGAGGCTAATTTAGAAAATTGACACAATACAGAAAATAAATATCGGAAATGCAAGGAGCTTGGATATAGTGAGTTTCTTCATTTCTCCCTGCTTGTTTTGATCAAAAAGAATGACATAGCCTTAAGTGAGTTATTGTGTGACGAGGGAAAAAAAAGTACAAGGTATAAATAAAATCAACTTTGTAAAAGGACTTGAACACCAAAATAGCTTCTAAGTATGTTCTAAGATGCCAACAACAGCCTGACATACCCAACTACGTATCAAAATAGGGAATGTCCATTCCTGTAATGAATTCTGATTCTTTGAGAAGTAATGTTAAAAGCAATATTTTTTTGTTGTTGTTTTGAAGATCAGGCCTACTAAGCAATAGGTCATTCCTTTAAAAATATCAAGGCTCTGTTTCATTTTCTTAAAATAACAATTTTTGAAAACTTCTGAATTTATGCCTTTTAACAGTATTATTTCAGAAGCTCATATGAATTAAGAAGTTTTCAACCTAAAAGTTCTAGTTCAACATTACTTACCCACTGGCGCTGCCCTTAGGACAAAAATGTTGGCTTTTAGAAGGAAGGTTCAGTTCTCTTCAAAGCAAGAATGATTTTAAGATGGATGGTAAGTGGGGAGGTATTACAAGTTCTTTTCCAGATTTAATCAGAATCTTAAGACTACTGCAGAAAATCACTATGGGGATGTATTTCAATCCATCTCTCTTGAATATATCAACATGCAATCTCTTCAACTCATTATCCTTGTTTGTTAGAATTGAAATTCATACATAATTTGAAATGAATGCTCACCAAATTACAATTTTTTAATTACATCCATGATGTGGATTGGTGACAAAAATCTGTAAGTTACGGCTATTTATTGAACACTTTGAGGGTATATAGCATAGCAWCCAATGAAAAAGACACTTTATGGCTCTCATTCAGCAAAGCAAATAAACATGTTTAAAACCTTCACTGAAATAGAACTTAGGAAGTATTTTTTTCATTTTACTTTTGCTTAAATCTCAACTAGGAGACAGAACCATGTCCTCCAGTTTTTGTTGCCTTATTCAGAGAAAATTAACTCATCTGCACAATTTGCTCCTGAGTTTTGAACGTTTAATTCCAAACATTGGGATAATATTTTTGAACATAACAGTCTTGTATTTCAACTAAGGAAAGGAAAGAAAATTGCTCACTGTGGCACTGTTAGCCTTAGTTTTTAAAATTTTTGACACCCCTCCTCCCCCCCCAAATACAGAAACCTTTTTTCCCTCAGAAAAACACAATTTTTTAAGCAATGTTATGCTTGAATGCATGGAATTCCACCTCTCTTTGTATGACAGAAGCAGAGTAAGTCAATGTTGTTATATTCAGCTTATTACAAGGATATTCCATTGCATTACAAAATGTATTCTGTGAGTATTCCTTAGAAAATCTCTGGGGTTATTAAATCTTTTCCCTACCCAGCTAGATGCATTTAGAAGCCCTTAGAAAACTGGTTCTCTTTGTAATTTAACCTCTTTGTAAATGTAACATAAGGCGTGCACTCTTACAAAGGACACTGCAGGTATCAACATTACCTGAGGCATAAACATCAAACCGCATGGTTGTAGCTGGGAAGACAGTTTTTTAATAGCTACGTACCCACAGACAAGAGTTATTGAACAGAGTACTAGGCAAATATTAAAACAAACAGTAAGGACAGAAGTAAACATTGTCTGTTCACTCTACTGTATATCCACAGTATATTCCTGAACACCTAACATTTCAGAAAATTCACTAACTCTCAAAGTGTACTGTTGTTGAAGCTAGTATCAGGATTTGTTGAAGCTAGTATCAGGATTTTGCTCCTTTTGGGGAATTTAACACTAGATGGCATATCACACCATGAAATGTGTAATGAAGTGTAAGCAAACATTGCTTGCACTAGACCAGACTAGCCATTTAAAAAGATTCTTAAATCAATAGAGGAACAATTCCATATCACCTCCTTCCCTTATTTTCATAAGGTATGCTTCAATTCTGTTTTCCACAGGCGGTTGAAGGATACAGAGGTAACATAACAGAACTAAATATGCTAGGTCAACTTTTAAAAAGGCCCTTGAAGAATGAATTTCATACAGTATTCATAGGTAGATGTTTCTCTTCAATTTAGTAGTAAATTAATCCTATCAGGTTTTATTATATATTAAACATCTATTACATTAGCTGATGCTAAAATATAGTTGAAAATCCACAGGAGAGTCATAAATATTAAGTTATGCTTTTCTTTCACAACTTTCTGCAAAAGAATACCACTGTGTTTTAGTTTCACTACTGATGCATCCCTGTATAAAAAATTATTTTAATTCACAATTTTTAGCATCAAATGTAATTACCAAATCTGGAACTCAGAACGATAGCAACACAGTGATTTTTTCATATTAAACATTAGTAACACCATAAAGTTGAGCTGTAGTTCTCCAGACCTCATTTTTTCATGAGTAATGTCAGATCACTTACAGCCAAAATAAACCACAAAGTTCAGAAGCTAAGCAAGCATTATTTTCAACTGATGCCTCAATCAATTAATGTAATATAAATGTTCATACACGTACTATAGATAAAGGCATGTAAACAAAAAGAATTATCAACTAAGTAAAATATTATATATATCATAAACACATTAATTTTTCACACAAACTAAATTTTACACTTTACTGAATGGAAAACACATGAGAAACTATTTGTATTTAATAAACCTGTAATGAAGAAATTTTTCCTTGCTTCTTACAGAAAGACAATTATTTCTAAAGATGTTGTTTCTTGTTTAAGAGGGATTTTATTACACTGGAGCTATTTATGTCATGTCTTACATGTCTTGGTCTTAATTTTATGGTTCTACAAGATTTTTTTTCTTTAAAATATAACTGCTGGTAGAATTCCTATATATTTTTGTGTGAGATATCCAGTTATCAAAGGAAGAATTTACACAAAAATAAAAATAAGCCTTCACCTTATCACACAGCCTTCATTTACTAGCTTCCCCACAGTCCTTGACAGCACAGTTAGATTTCACAAATATGGCAAAAAATGACTATAAAGATAATAATAAACTCTGGTTTAAGGAGATGTTAATAATTGTTTTTACTTTTGTGTGCATAGCCTTAATAATTTTCAGGTTTGTTTTGTTCTCCAGACAAGACCACCGTGCTGAACAATACAAATAAGGAAGAGACACAAGGGTACCACTGAACTAGCATTATATAGAACTGAAACATCGGTCCAACAAAAACAAGATCAATATCCTCTGAAAGCTCAGAATTCATGGACTACAAACCCACTAACATCTACCTCGAACATTGAGATACTGTACTGYATTTTGTCCTTCACACAGTTCATAYGTCTGTACACTGTACTTCTAAATCTGCAGTGCAGGACACACTTTAGATATTTAAACACTTATCTGCATAAACAAATGTTATGATCAGACATATCAATTAAATGCACTAGACATGGATCATAATAAACACACAGTGATTCCTCCCACTCAGTTATCAAGTGATGGAAACTCCTTAACTWATTAGTCTTTTCTCTCTTTTACCTTCTTTCTCCATTAAAGAGCCAAGATTCCAGTCCCAAAAATGCAAATTTATTTGTGCAGTTGTACTCCCCACATCACGGCCGTGCACCRCAAGCACAATTTTTAACAGCAATCTTTTCTAATCACAATGGATCCTATGGTGAAAGCTTTACTGCTCAAGGTTTGGAGCTTTCTAGGCAACCAGTATATTTTATGCACAAGGCAACTACTAAGTGTATTTTTAGATCTGTAAATAAATATCTATGATTCACCTAGTTATTATATTTGTGATGCAYGGTTGCACAAAAGCATTTAAATTAGACCTGTATTTCATATGCCTTGTAACAGCTTGAAAACATTTAAGTAGGAATCTAGCAGGCAGAGTATTTTTAAGCTACACTTAATGTAGTAGATGTCTGATGCATGAATCCTGTAATAAAATGCAAAATCATCTTTGAGTAAGAATTGACATGCACTTCTTTTAAACTCTACCCCTAAGAATACAAAAAGAGAGCCTCTCCTTTCAAAATGGGACATAAAGCAAGATTTTATAGGGAAATAATTCAGTTAGTGGAAAACAATGCTTATAGTTGCCTTCATATAAAGGCAAGGAATTGAGAGTTAGGAGATAGGACAAAATGTAATTTTTTCTGGAAAAGAAAAATAATTTTTAGAACTCAATTTCATCTAAACTGAGACCAAAACCTAAAATGTTTTAAATGACAATGTAATTGCAAGACAGAGAAGTTATATGGTTGCCATGGCTGCCTTCAAATGCTTTGATATGCTTTCCTTTCTTTATATTTAATCTTACTCCGAACTAACTCTGAATTYCTCTCCGTTAGTGCCAAATCAGCCATTTTTCTTCAGAAGTCTATTCCACTGCTTAATGTCTTAAACTGGTAAGGCCAGACAAGCTTGGGATAATAAATCTCACTGTTCAACATTTCAATTCAACATTTTGCATACACGTTAAAAACAAGACTGGAAAAGTGTACTTTAACATCTAGTTCCTTTGCTATGCAAAAATAACTGTGGTTAAACAGTTACAGCCTTATTGATTTTCTTAGCATGATTTTTCTCTCTGGGTAGATACCCAGCCTAGAATAAGACTCTYTGGCTGTATAACATGATTTTCTCCACTAACATAGGAAAAAAAGCCCATGGTGCTCTAAGTACAGTTAAGCAACCAACATACTAACCATAGCTATTTTGGTAGCAGCAACACCTTACAAAGATGYGGGCTCCACAAAGATAATGTGGTTAAAACTGCATCACTCAAGGGGGTCAAACTGTCAAAAATAGCTTTCCCTCAAACACAGTAATCAGACTTGTGTTTGTATGTTGAAATTACAGGCAGTTTTGCATTGCAAACAACTTTGTGGCAAACCAAAAATACAGGCTTTTTTTTCCTTCCCAATACACACTCACTGATTTATGTTGTCCTTTTGGTAGAAGGAAGTTTCCTCTGTATTTAAAATAAAACAATCCCTTAGTAAAATGTGTTGGGACTCTGAAATGACAAAATAATAGCTGGGATAATGTCATCTAATGATAACCTCTCTCCTGTCATACTGCTGTGGCTATAACCAGCATAATCCCTTGAATTCCATTATTTTTAAAGAAAGCTGCTGGCTTGTACTACCTATCAACGGGGTTCAGTTTCCAACAAAATTACACTCTTACTCCGACAGTTTAGTGCATGCCATTTTTTCCCTGTAACCTARGGGGCAAAATGGAAGTTGGAAGACTGGTCAGCTTCTTCATAAGCAACTGATGCTAACAGATTATTGAYGAAAGAGCCATGTTCACTGTTGTGTTGTAACAGTGTTACGGTGCTTTTAACATATTTTACATAGAAATTATGTTTTAATTGTAGCATAATGTCCTAGGATTGGAAAAATCAAATACAAATAACTATTAGGGAGATGTATCTCTAATCTTAGTCAGCATCCAGATACATATGGCTACATAAGCTGACAATTATCAATTGGTTTGAAAAGACTTCATTTTACTTGTGTTATTCTAGTTAGTGATCATGTTAAATTTATAAGCAGAAAATCTAAGGATGCAAAAAGATTCAGAAACAATAAYGTAGCCCTGGACTAATGACATACTCCTGTACTATAAGGACAGCAGTCTAGGCTTTGAGGATAACTACTGCTAACTATTCTAAGGTCACTGTAGTATCATACACTAGCACAACCATAYGTGCAAACTTTAAATAGCGAAGAACAAAGAACATGAAACCCAATAACCAGATTAAAAAGCCACTCTTTCAAAAATCACTGAAACTGTGYGCTTTGTACTTTACCATTTCAAGCCCAGACTTTCAGCCTTCTGTTAGCAATCAAAGTATACAATTATAGGGAGAGATTTTTCAAAGAAGTCAGCAGTTTCCATTTAGGATAGAAAAGCAAGTAACTAAGTTTCCTAAAATGTTGATCAACCAGCAAGTTCCAAKCAGTTTATGTATTTTTAAAATATCACTGTTTAATTTCGGGGTCTAAATATGAATTAAGCTCTTGTGAAATATGATCCTTGATGCAGTGTGGAGAATAGCTATTTGAAAAACATTTTCCTTTAAAACATAGTTGTAAAAAACTAGAACTACTCCGAGCAAGTTGTCATCTAGTCTCTTACTGCAACCACAGTATTGCAATGACTGTACTGCAGTACTACCTTATTTGAAGCAACAAAAGCCCTACAGATTTGCCACCATAGAAGTAGAGATTTGTGGCATGCCAATTAARTGCACTTATTAGCTTTGCATCCTTAATAAACACTAGGTAGCTAAAGATCTGGTGGATTTATCCTGACAATACTGATTTCTGTCTTTCATTGTAAAGGGTGTATTTCTTTTTGACATTCCAAGTGTATAAATCAGCAAAAAGCAAAAGTTGGAATGTTGATCACAGTGCAAAGCTGATTAAAGAGGAAATTCAAAAGACGACAATGTACATGCTTGGATTAGGAGTCTGTTCACAGTAGTAGATAGAATACTTTTCAATGAATAAACCCCAAATAACCAAAACTGACGCTTATGCATCATCCATTCTTTGCACAACAAACTCAAATGAACCTTCATTTCAAAATGCTATGGAACCAAAAAGCAGGTCTTAGGTGAATATATTTTCAGCAGGTATATGCATGATCGTCACATGAACAATTGGTATTTGGATAAATAGTATAAATTCTTTACTCTTTCCTCTTTTCAGAGGAAAACAATCTTTCCCCTACTCAGTTATAAAGCACTATGCATACTGCAAACAAATTAACCCAAAAATTATTGGACTTATCAGCGAATAAAAATGAGTCAGATATGGGCCTGTACCCCCAACTTGAAGTACAAGCTGAAGTTTCCCAAAATGAGTTCCTGAAAAGCCTTTTGCTATATCACATTCTAGGGATGCTGAGGCCCCAAAGATTTTGTCTAGGTCAAAACATCTCAAACTCATGGTATTAGTTCAAGCTTCTTACTAATCCTAAGCTGAACAAWGCAGTTTTAATTTGAACAGATCTCCTCTACCCTATCTGAATTTACCTTACTCTTCTGAGGAAATAAAGCTAAGAGCAGAAGACTACTATCACTCAAGAGTGTAGTTCATGCAGCTACAAAATTACTGAGTACTTTCTTTTAGTGTGTTTCAGCTTAACTTTACAGTGTTCTCCATTTTTTGCACTCATTGCAGACTACATATTTAAAACACATCATACTCTCCCACTAAAGAATTATTTGTTCTCATTCCTTTTCCTAAAATAAATTCAAGTTAAAGTACATTGTTATTATGGATGTCTAAGAAAGTAGAACGTGTAGATCTAGAACTTTTAAGTGCTCTTTCCTTAACTAAGTTACTCCCATTAAGTTAAAAACTTTCCCTTAGGAATTTGCAGAATGATATTGCTATGGCAACTTTAGAGAAGTGAGTCCAGTTTTTGGAAAGCTTCATTATCSAGACTCTTTGCAGTGTGACAAGCTAGCAGTTCAGTTCTGGGACCCAGTGTTGCCTATCACAATCAATAATGAGGGATTAAAAGAACTATGCAAGGCACTGCTGGACACTGCAGATGTTCACACATTTAATACTGGCCTAGAAACAAACTAGAAATCAAAGGTAAAGCATTTAAGAATACAATGAGCAGACTACCAGTATCTTTTTCAAAAAAATGTCAGTGAACTCCCTCAGTATAGAACAGCATGCAATGATAGCAGAAGAGGGAGACATTGTAAAGTCTGTCATTCTTTGAGATGCTGTAAATTTATGGACCAGTACCTACAAAACTAAAAGTCCAGTGAAAATCACCAGAGTAAGTCAGACTGGACTCCAGTTTATTGCAAATTGAATTTATTACCAACAGTAGAGATTTGGGACTTTCATTCTGCATAGCAAAAATTTTCCAGTAACTCTCTTGAAAGGTTTAAATAAACAGGAACCATTTGTTCAAGAAAAATGGTATCTCTATAAGTGCCATAAATGCCCAGTGTCATCTTATCCACAGCAAAATGCAAATGAAAAAATTTAGATATCTAATACCAGAAAGAGACTTTACTTAGACATATGTCAACTATACCAGGCTTAACCGAATACCATATGCCATGAAGTCACGACTTGCATTCATATGCATATGCAAGTAGTGTGACATTTTGGTTTTATATCAAATTAATATTTTAAAGGATGTTGAAGAAATGGTGGAGCAAGGGTAAAAATCAGATGATTAATTARATTAGCCTTTGGCATTCTCATTACTTAAATTTAAAAATATTTTCCTCTTTTATAGGTCTGTATAACTTAAGAATAATTCTTGTAAAGAATAGAAGGCAAGATTACAGATAAAGAAAGATATCAGGGAGATTTAGAAATAGATTCCATTTAATAAAATCCTACTAGATCAAAGCCACCCTGGACTTCATTTGGAATTCATATGTTTAAAACCATAGAATGGAAACTAATTAAAACCAAAGAATGGAAACTTCTAGTTATATTGAAAGCCATGCTATCCAATGGCTATTGGGAGTCAAAGGAGGCTGAAAATCTCTGCTCTTCCATGTACCTTTTAGAAGCTGGCACAGCTGTCTTGCATATAGCCTTTCCCCCCTATACTTTTGGAAACTGGAACCACAGTCTTGCCCTTTATTTACTGAACTTTCTCTGTACTTGCTCATCACTGAAAGCTGTCATTGTAGACTCTCTCTGCATAGTTGCATGCCAAAAGGCAGAACTATTTATGAACCTTTGTAGCAGCAGAGGTTAAACAGGGATACTAATAGGAATTCAAGGCGTGTGTTAACATTCAGGATCTTGAGCAGAATTCTTTCGGCAAACAAGATGGCAAACAGGAATGAACTGCAAGTATTATGTATGTTAGTCCTAGATGACCATAACCAGCAGAATAAAATGAGCTGTGATTCATTCACTTCTATTTTTTTCATTTTAATTTCCAAATGGACACTTAGTTTGAAAAGGATCCTGTTCCCCAATCCTCTCTATGATTTTCCCAAACTAGAAGACTTCCTTGAGGTGTTTTCATGAAAAGAAGTGTAGTTTAATTTTTTCACTGGTGTTTGTTTTTGAAGGATCAGTGAGTAAACAATGACATATATTTGCATATCTATCAATGTAGGGGGAAAAAAAAGGAATATTTATTAATGATGGTATTGTAGCTGTTATGATGTAGGGAATAAGAAAGAATGATTTTATAGTCTAAAAATTGAATGAACAAAAGGATGCTCAGCAAATTGAAWACTGTCACTAAAATACAAAGTCAATCTGGTATGTGCTAACTAAAGTGCTAACTAAAATCCGACATATTAAGCTATTAATTTTGCCCTGGTAAAACACAGTGATTACCTATCCTTACCTTCAGTTTAGTGCTTATTACAGCACATTGTTTGTTAATGTAAAGTAATAAATCTCTTTACAATAATATTTTATTGACATATGGCTGTGTGTGGGAACAGAATCTACTGGTTAACCATTGTTATGATCCTTCAGCTTTTTATGGTAGGAAAATATCTGGCTCAAAAAGCAAGGTGTACTCACGAGTGTTCACAGCTTAACTATTTAATCTCATATATTCTTCTAACGATCTTATTAGCTGGACTTTGATTTGCTAAATTCTAAATTTAATTGGAATTTGGAAGATTTATATAGTACTTGCATGACAATTGTAACCTTAACTCTTCATTCACAAAATTCTCCTTTTGGCCCCATATGCCTTTTTTAGGCAGTCAACTCAAGAAGATAAACACCAAAGTAATTGGGAAATACTACACGGTTTGAGTAGGATATACCAGCTTTTGTAATCACAAAAAAACAGGGAATTACAAATGAACATTTCTACACATTTTCTACAAACAAGCAAGCTAAARTAAGTGAAATAACTATGTAACTATGAAAACATAATCCTACCATTGGAATTCCAAGAACAGCATAAACAACCTACCTTCCTTTTTTTCTCCATTCCACACAAATTCTCTTGCTAATCTTCCACAATATTTCCATCTAGAGATGAACTGTCACAGGAGTACAGAACATACGTATGTAAGAATCACCAAAATCAAAATGAAGAATGTACAATTAGAGTAACCAGACTTTTCCATTTTTTAGATCACACTTGATCTCACCAAGTTAGAAACTGAAGTACCATTATGTGCCTTAAACAGAGTTCTTTATTCCATTTGTGCTTCAGAAGAGGAACTGCGTTAGGTGGATTTGAAGTATTGCTCTTTTTACATGAACAAAAGCAGTTTTCTTCATTCCTCCTGTTGTATTTAAGTAGTTTCTTTCCTTGCTCTGGTGACAGTCACATAATCTCCTAATTCACATGTGATGTATGATCTGGCTCATAAACCACAAGATTTATTTTGATATAACTGGCTATGTATTTAATGTGTAAATCTAGATGCTAGAAACATTCAGCATTTTTACTCTTACTTAACTTTTCTGGTAAGCTCAGTTGAATCCTCTTAGAAATGGAGATAATATYACTTGAATATTTCAGACTTTGAACAAAATGCTTGCTTATTGTCTAAAATTAAATTATTCACAGTTTTTAAAGAAGAATGTCTGTGTTTATTTTCTATTACTACAGATACAGAAAAGACTTATTTCTAAGTTTGGAATGCATAATATAAAAAAATTTAAAACATCCATACACTTAAAAAAATGCAGTTAAATCAGCAATGTAAGCCTGGGCTTAGAAAGAGATGTTAAGATATAGTATGATGTCATATTTTATGCTCTACTGCAGTGAAACGAATTTTAAAAATGAGCTGGAAGTTAAAAACTTCTCTAAAACACATGGTTATAGACACCCCTGGAATTACAATCAATGACAAACATTAACCTTAATAAAAAAAAAAACAACCTATAAATTCAATATAATAATTAATTACTACACCTAAAGAAAGAATACCAAGTGACTCAGCAGGATATTTTAGCACAGAGTTAGAATTAAGTTCTTCTTTCTTTATCTAATCATCTCTGCTACATGCAAGGAAAGACCAACAGGCATGGATTACTGTCCTGTTCCTGAAGCTTTAGGTAACTTGAAGAGATATTCCAYAATCCTTTACACATAGCAGAGATGATCCTAGCTCCAGAGTTGCTCATAGAAGCACTCTATATATTTAGCACATAATGAGGAAAGAGGTTTTGGGCGAGACAAGTATGCAGGGAGAGGGAAGGTTGTAAATTATTAAATGCTTCAAGAATTATGCCTGTTACTAAATGACTTCACAGTTAAACATGTTATATCTTTTGTAAAGGGAGGTGATTTTGAAAACAAAGCAATATTCAAACAGAATGCTGAAATCAGTCTAAAGAACTCAGAAACTCTCTTGATATATCTATAATATTCTAAGAACTCAGGAACTCTCTTGCTATAATATTCTACTTCATAAGTATCAATAAAGACACATCCTCCAAATCCTAGCTAGGATTGTTCAACATTTTGCCACAGCTTTCCTGCTACTAATAAACAAACTAGCTAGGTTAATGCTAGCTTGAATAGGCTTAAAAATGCTGCAGTAYAATAAACATATCCACATAGTAATCTCTTACAGAGTTTTGATACCTCAACGTGCTTCTGAAGACAAAAGCACAGAATGTAAAACCGTTTTTTCATATGATACTTTAAGTCAGACCAGATGGCAAAACAATTTAAAAATTTTGACTTGCTAAAGCCGTCACTTTATTTTCTGTCTTACTCTTGATTTCTTGCAAAGCTTCCACTTAAAGATTATTTGTAATAAACAGAAAAAGAAGAAACTACTTCAAACACCACTAAATTGGGTCTGTCTCTACACMACAGAATACTTAAAAGTCAAAATCAACATTCCAACCTGAATGTATGCTGTGTTTCTTTTTGWTACCGGTAAAGCACATCTTACCTTTATTTTTGTCAGTTATGTGCATCATCTTAAACATTATTTTCTCTGTGAATTGCAGCTCCTTGTAAAACTGAAAAAAATAAAAAAAGAAATGGTCACATTCTACTTTCTTAAGGTCATAATATACATTGTCACTCTGGTTACTATAGAAACAGAGTGGATTTCATCATTCTAATGCATGCAGTGATAATTGTTTTTATTTCAGTCTATGGATAGGTAGTTAATGGTGCCAGCTGCAGTTAGCACAGGCACAGGCTATTGCCATCTAAGCACAAAGCTGCTGTCTCCTGTTCTRTCACTATGAGCTTTCCTAACCATCAGTAATTCATAGAGGGACATTCAGGCAGAAGGAAGAGCTGTTCACAGGCCTTCGTTCTGCGGCTGAAATAGAATTCCCTGCAGGAATTATGTTTTCATATGAAAATCAAATAAATAAGGCACAGCACAGAGTGCTTCTTCAGATTGTCCAGTCAGGTCATTGTAGAAAATCTGGTTTCTACGTGGCAGCTTATAAAATTTGGATTGTATTGAGAAAAGGTTCAGGTGACAACCTATCCATAACGCAAGCTTTCTCTAGAAAGTACAGCTAGATATCATAAGCTTATAATTAACATAGGTCTCTATGCAACTGCATATTTTAACCTTGATATTATAAACAAATCAACAGGTATTAAGTAAATGTAAATACTGCAGTCCTGTGAGATCACAGCTATTACATGTATGCTCAAATTTAGGCTCATTTAGAATATACAAGTGGATAGCAACATAAAACAAAATCATAATTGAAAGCAATACGGGATAAGAAGACTACTATCCAATTCCAGGGTTATCCAATCCCTACCCTGAATTAGGTTGCATCAGTTTTAAAACTGATGTACTCTAAAATAAGCAGTTAATGGCCCCACAGAACATTATGACACGTAGGGATCATTGGTGGTTTTGGATGCCATCTTTCCTAACCCAGAAACACACATACTGGCTAGCACTGACAGTTTTCTTTCATGTATTATTACATCAAACTTGAGCTTCATCTCAATTTAGGAAGTGTACCACACTTTTAGTTCCTCTGGATATTTACTTCAYAGAATCACAAAGTGGTTGATGTTGGAAGGGACCTCTGGAGGTCATCTTGTCCAACCCTCCTGCTCAAGGAGCGTTACCTAGACCAGACCATGTCCAGACGTCTTTTGAGTTATCTGGCCAACCTGTTCTGGTGCTCAGTCACCCGCACAGTAAAAAAAGTGTTTCCTTGTGTTCAGACAGAACCTCCTCTGTTTCAGTTTGCACTCATTGCCTTTGACATAGTTTCCCATTGTATCCTTAGAGCCAAAATGGTGAGATATGGACTGGTAAAGTAGACTATGAGGAGAGCAGAAAATTGGCTGGACCACTGGGCTTAAAAGGTTGTGATCAGCAGTACAAAGCCCAGCTGGTGGCCRGTTATTATTGATGTCCTTCAGAGGCAAATACCAGCGCCAATACTGTTCAAAGTCTTTTTTAGTGACCTAGSTAATAGGACAGAATGCAATTTGGACAATATAAAATCAGGGGGAATGGCTGATAGGCTGGAGGTTACAGCAACTGTACAGAGACACCTCAACAGGCTGAACAAATGGGCTTTCAAGAACCTCATGAAGTTCAACAAATGCAAATACAACAGTACAGACTGKGGAATGATTGGACTGAAAGCAGCTTTGCAGTAAAGATCTCAGAGGACAGTAAGCTAAACACGAGTCAGCAGTGTGTTCTTGCAGTGAAGAATGACAATTGCATGCTATGCAAAAGCATAGCCAACAGGTTGAGGAAAGCGATTACTTCCCTCTGTTCATGACTTCTGAGACCATTGCTGGAGCACTGTGTCCTATTTTTGGTGACTCGGTATTGAAAGACATGACAGACTGGAGGAAGCTCAGTAGGGACCACCAGGGTGATCAAGGGGCTGAAGCACATGACATACAAGGAGAAGCTGAGAGTAGAGGATTTGTCCAGCTTTAAGAAGAGAAGGCTTAGGGGAGACTTCAAGTACCGAGTGACAAGGTACGGAGAAAGTGSAGACAGACTCTTCTTGGAGGACATGGGGCAACAGACCCAGCTTGGAACATGAAAAGTTTCAGCCAGATCAAAATATATTTTTTTCAGCACAAAGGTGGTAAAACAATAAAACAGGAACATTTTTTTACTGAGAAGGTGACTGAGTMCTGAAACAGGTTGCCCAGAAAAGTTCTGATTATCTCCATGAATGGAGATAATCAGAAGTCTTCTGGATATGACCTAGGTGACCCTGCTTGAACAGGGGGTTGGACAAGATGACCTCCAGCAGTCCCTTCCAATCTAAACCATCCCATGATTCTCTGACAGTTTGTACACCTTTGCTTTGACATCTCYACCGCAACATCAGATTGATCCGGTAAGTATTTGCCAGAACAAATTCAACCTGAGAAAGCTTTGTATGTTTAACTTTTCTAACAGAGGACACTTGAATACTGAGTCCCTGAATACTAAGACACTGAAGTTTTGTCCAAACAGGGTTTAAGCATCATGTGAAACAACAGCAGAACAAAATCTACTGTAATCTGTGCTCTCTGACAGTATGAGAGAATAACTTTCTGTTTATTCTCTAAACTGGCGTTTTTCAGGATTATTTGAAGAACAGGAAATCACGTGTGAATGGGTATTACACAGCTGTTGGCATTGCACTAATTTACTTTTACTTCTGATGTGTTCTACAATTTGCTGAGCTGAGCAACATGAGTGSAGTGCTCTTTCTTAGTGTACAGTTAATAAGGAATAACTATCATAACTATTATTTATATTAAAAGTATTGTTATCATTTTTACTAAGATTTGGCTTGATCCATGAAAGATTTATTCCCAATCAGTTATTCACAGTTCATGTTAAATTGGTTACAATTAATGGAAGTTATGGGGAATGAGTTATCTCCTTGTAAGAGATGCAGCTAATGTGTAGTTTAAATATTAATGAGCTTATTCTTTGTAAGGATAACTGCGATGCTTAATGTAGATTAGCCAAGCAGACAGTTGTTTTTCTTAAAATAAAGGTGTTTCAAATCAATAGGTTTACAGGTTAACTATAAAGGACTGTTTTCTGTACTTAGCCTTCTTTGCTCAACACCATGAAKTACACAAATTATACACAGGATTGTGTTTCCCTCTGACATATGTCTGTGCAATTTGGTTACGAAAAATCTCTCAGAAATCAGTAACATAATATGAAAACCAATTGGCTTTTCTTGTCAATTCGCCCAATTTAGAACTGATAAAAATGCTGTAATGAATTAGAGCAGTGTATCATCAAAAAYAGACATTTATGCAAAGTACTATGAAAACTGAATTATGACTAGAATTATACTTGGAAACGTCTGTTTAGAGGTCCCATCTGTRAACACAGCAAATTATAACAGACAAAATGTTGATGGTGGTATAGTTCGTGAATACCAATAATGACATTAGCTGTTGCTGGACAGATAATACATAGTCACCRAGCCACATAACTCCTGTACAGTTCTTAGATTAATCATTTCTCCTCAGATCTTAAGAATTGTAACATGCAGATTCTTAGTCATGAGGTTTTATGTAGCATATCCCKGAGGACTACTGAGGTTTTCTCAGTTCCTCTGGGATTCCCCACTCTGTTATTCATACATATGTACACACGTACCCTACTTATTTTGTATTTAGGTCACATCAGCTATGCATACACAGCAGCACCAAACAGGTCACCATATGYCCAAAAATTCCACATATGTTTGTTATGCATGTACATTCCAAAATGTATTTGATTTACTACAATGAGCATATACATTTGTTCACAAATACAGTAATCAGTTATAATTTTAACAATATAACAGCAACACAGTAAGCACAGTCTTTTGGGGAAACATTAGGCTTACTGCATGTGTACTCCATAGTGCATATACAAGTACAACTTCCTAGTAAATCTCAGGCAAATATGATAGCAAATATCAAATATGACAAAGAAAACATTTTTTTTAAACTTTTTTTTTGGCAGGCAGCCAGACTGGAAAAATTCTGCTGCAGCCCTATAAGCTATATTTGGTAATAACTCACTTCCCAGCAAGTATATATAAAACTATGTGAGAGGAAAAACAAAATTCTAATTCTCACCCATTTGAAAAGAACCCAGTGGAAAGAAAACCAACAGTGTTCTCTGCAAATGTGGCTTGCTGCATCAAGTTGGAAATGACCRTGACTATGATTCCTGTTCTTCGGGCCCTGGCACATTTGACCACAACCTGACTCATTTGCTCAGGCCAGGCATTGAGCAGTGACTTGGAACAGAAACAAAGTATGATGAGTGAAGTCATGTTGGCTGGGTGGGATTTTTTTTTTGTGGTTTTGTTTTGTTTTTTGCTTGTTTGTTTGTGTTTGTTTGGGTGGTTTCTTTTCCCCCCCAAGTGTCTGCTTTAAGCAAGTATAGCTAAAATAAATAGACTATAATAGGAAGAGAGTAATTTAGGCATATTTCAGCAGTCGACTCCCATAATACTTTGTTTTGGATAGATGTTAAATACTTCATGTTTTTTAATAATTCTACAGCGTATCACAATATACTGTTTTCTAAGCTGAACTTAATCACAATGCACTGTGTGGCAAAAAGACATACGAAAACTAGGTAAGAAGAGATAACATAAAGTGATATAAAGCACAGCAGTACATTTAGAATTTGCACAGCAATAGTCCATCAAAAGTGGCATTCTTTTCACATTCCAAATATCAAGTAGTGAGATCAGTACCTCGTGTTTCCTTAGGACTCTAGCTACACTGGTAACCAGGCATGCACATATAATTTACAGCTCTCAGTATAAGAACAGCAGGAAAACCACCCTTCCTCCACAAAGGAGCAAAAYTGAAGCATGTAAAAGACACCTGTAACATCTCAAGACAAGTAATCTATGCAATCACAGGGTTATTTTTGATGAACTATAAAATCATACAAGGCTGAATGAACTCGAAGACCAACCACTTGCTCAAAATGAGCTATAGAAGTATTTTCCTACTTACATGGGGGCTGCATCTCTTATTAATTTCAGGGAAAGTAGGTGAGAGAATCTTTGTCTTTGATAGGGTTAATTAAATATGCAACTTCAGAGAGATTATCCTAACACATGTTGTTGGTTCCCTCCTGCTACATGGAACATGCCTGAAAGGTGGGGAGAACTCTGTTACACTTCACTATCTTTTATGCTCGTAYCAGCACAGAGTAGTGATTTAAGGTCCTGATTGGGAAAGAAACAAAAAAATTTAAAAATCATTATTATTCAGTCAATCAACTATTCACCAAGTTTATGGTATTTGCACATAGGTTACTTAACAAACAGCGACTACTTAAATTCTTTCTTGAACCTTCTTGGGACTCCAGAGTAAGCCTTCACAGAACAATGCAGACAATACTGGGAAAGATCCAGTTCTTCGTGAAATCCAGACAGATTTTGCATACAGAAGAAAATCAGCTTGCTTTCTTACAGGTGTCTTTTGTAGGCAGCTGTTAATGCTCTTGATMGCTTTTGTGCTTTCATTGTATTTCACTATACTTGGCATGGTGGGGAACACAACAAACGGAAACAGCCTCAACATGTATCAAATTCATCTGGCCATCCAGAAAAACTGCTAGCCTTTTGTTTAGGATCTGCTACAACAGCACTGCTCCTGCCCTTGTACCTCTGACACCTTTCAAGGTGTTATCTTTCTTCACTCATCCTCCTAACAATGTTAGTAATAGATGAGCTTTGGTTACCACCATATTTATGCTTTATCACTAAGCATGCAAGAGCACCCAGGAGCAATTGCCTGTGACTTCACTGTAGAGTTACTGCATTAATCTGCCAATAACTGGAAACCAATCCAGAAAATTGCACTTACATGAATAGTGTAATTGATTTTCATGGGCCCATGGCATAAATAAAAGTGTAACACTTTGCAAATATACCTAAGGATTTTTTTTTGGGGGGGAGGGGGGGGGCATGAAGAACAACGAGTTAACCATTTATTTCAAAGCATGATAATGCACAGAATTACCAGGTTGTTTCAAGTTTATATTGTTTAAATCAATCCAATTCTTCAGAGCAGTACCCTTTGTATTTTACTTACAATAAATTTTTAAAAAACAGCAATCTATACAGACACATATTTTCAGCAAGATTCATCAAAAATATATATTTCTCATTTCAAGTCTTCTACAATTTTAGTCATTAATACGTTTAGTGAATAAACATTAAAAACTATTGTACATAGTAAAATATAACAAGAAATCTTACAGACATTCAAATAGAAAGATGAAAGCAGACTATCTGGATCTTTTTCCATTAAGATGGCAAAAACTGATTAAGACAGGAAGTATACCTGTTTATACAATCGGTCTACAGTTCAAAATGGAAATGGACATTTTTCCACACCATAAATGTAATTGCACCACAATGATATTTTACATCTCTAAACTCATGTTCACAAGGTCAAACATGATTTTCTATTTGTTCACAGCTACCTCAATTATAGCCAATATTTTCAGAATTCTACTGACAAATCTTCTACGTGGTATGAAAAGTAAAACTTGGGAATCACTAAAAGCAGAAAAGGCAGAATCTGTTAGATGTTGTGTACACATTTGTTGCAGGAGATGTAGAATTTCAGCCTCAAGGAATTTTTTTTTTTTTTTTTTTTTTTTTTTAAAAAAAAATTTTTACTATAAGTATTCAAAAAGAACTTAATCAGGATTACAGCATTCCTGCATCAGGCACTTTTGTACAGTTCCTATCCCGAATTTCTGTCCCCTGTGCATCATAAAGCTCAGTGAGACACGTTGCCAGACAACACGCAGAAGTCTTACCAGATAATGAAATGAGGATGCCTGATGTACTGAAGCTGACAGTCTATCAGCTTAACTGAGCATGCAACATTACTTGCAACAATCCTAATGGAGAGTGCAGAGGGAAATCTTTTGCTCACAGAATTAGTCAATGGTTGAGGTTGGAAGGGACCTCTGGAGGTCATCTTGTCCAACCCTCCCGCTGAAGCAGGGTCACCTATAGCTGGTTGCCCAGGACCATGTCCCCATAGCTTTTGAGCGTCTCCATGGATGGAGACTCCACCCCTGGCCAACTTGTTCCAGTGCTCAGTCACCCGCAGAGTAAGAAAAAAAAGACAGAACCTCCTATGTTTCAGTTTGCACCACTGCCYCCTGTCTTGTCACTGGACACCACAGAAAAGAGCCTGGTTCCATCTTCTTTACACCCTCCCTTCAGAGAGTTATGCACATTGATGAGGTCCCCTTGGAGCCTTCTCTCTTCTAGGCTAAACAGTCCCAGCTCTCTCTGCCTTTCCTCACAGGAGAGATGCTCCAGTCCCTTAACCATTTTTGTGGCCGTTTGTTGGACTCTCTCCAGTAGCTTACTCTCTCTCTTGTAGTGGGCAGCCCAGAATTAGACACAACACAGCACACCAGGCGTGGCCTCACCAGTGCTGAGTATAGGCACTTAGTAATCATTAATTTCTCAACACACAGTTCAGTGGGAGATAAATAGTCCATACATCCTTCATTAATTTCTATCCTATAAGTAAATTTCTAGAGCTCACATTACACTTAACAGAACTTTTTAGACACTAATATGGAATACTTCCAAGCTACTCTCYCTTAGGATATACGTACAGCTGTTAGAGAGGGGTTTGAGAGACAGGATATTATTTATTAACAACATTTTAATGTAGGCTGCCTTGTTCAGCAAAGCAAATTTGGTCTGGGAAGAAACCTTTCCCCATCAGCTCTTAAAATGATTCAGATAATATTCTGTCTGATCAAGAGACTAGCCAATTTCCTCCTGACCACATCCCTCTCTGCTCTGACAGTGAATGCAATGAAATACAAGCCTGCAGGCACATGCTGGAGTAAAAATATTTTTAGATTTTTAATCCTCTGGCTGGATACAGCCATATTAAATATAGATTACTTTTATGACTAGAGATAAAACTGAAYGAAAGAAGGAAAAATGTCACTGAATAAGAAAGAAGTGTGGCAATGAAGGTATATCATGTACTGTAGGCAATACAGTATAGAGAAAGCTAATGTATATGTTCATCATATGAAGCAGAACAATGATGACAGTATTTCTGGTGTACATAATTTAATATTAATAATTTATAAATATATTCTTACTCTAATTCCATGACTGAACCATCCTTGAATTTACAGGCCCTTGTTTGTAAAAGTCCTCTATACAAAATGAGATTCAAGCCCTGCAACCTCCATTTATATAGCCATGTCTTGGCATATAGAGAATATGTAACAATTTTCCATTTAAAAAATTTTAAAAACTCAGTGATATTTGTACTAAATATGCACAACTTCAGTTCCCTTGGGTAGCCTTGCAAAATGAAACATTACTATTTTGATGAAGGATTCAAAATATAGCTTATTATTATTATAAGTAGTATGACAAGCTGATCTTTCAATTAGGTTTTCACTGTACTGGTGCGGCCAAGTTAGAGTCTTCCTGTTATAGTTTTTGCATTGAGGCTTCAGGATACCCTTCCTTTGTTATGGATAAATTTTATGTTTTCTAGAAGTGCATTTGCCTTTAATATGGAACTACAGATCAAGCAAACAATTGAAACATCACTGTGAAGTAGTTGGTTAGTCATATGTCATGAGTTAAGTGAGACAAAACTGTTCAGCTGTAGTGAATAAGTGATTGCTGGGAAGGACTATTGTGAAAATTATTTGACTACACACTGAACAGTTTAGCAGTAGACAGGGAGAAAAAACATTAAATCCTACGTTTTAAAAGATTATGCCCAATTTAACCCATTTATTCCAAGATTCATATAGGCAAACATTTCTGCCTGGAGCAGACTGCCTATAGRATGGACTGAGGAAAATGAAGGTGTTCCAATGGCTCACAACATTCATGTTACTTTCAACAGAAGTAGCAAGCCTTTCCTGTGAAAATGCTTCTTTGACTAGTCCAGAATCCAAATTTACTGAACTAATCTGGAAGCTTCCTTTCATTTACAAAACTAAATCCTTTTTTGGTATATCTTAATGACATATATTAAAACCCAAGGGCAGAGACAAAGGAAAAAAAAAAATCAACTCCCCACACTTTGCACACATTTTTCTGATCTGGTATACATAAATCAGTCATCTGTTACAGAAAAAAAAGGAACTATTGCTTTTACTTCCAACACAGCAGTAATAACAAGGTGCCTAACTAGACAGCCAGTGGGATGGTAAAAGTACTACATTTTTTTTTTTTTAAAAAAGCATTCTTTGATTCTTTTCAAAAGAATCTTMTTTTGTGGTTTTTTACAGAAATATCTCTTTCCCAAAACAGCATGGCAGACATCTGAAACACAGATCAGCTGGGAGACTAGAAAAGTTCTTAGTGGACACAGCTCTGACTAGAGTTTTCTACAGAATAAACACTACCACTTAGCAGTGACCGAATTTAAGGGCTCTGCCCCCAAAATAATGAAGAACTCCAGCTTTGTCTATTGCACAGAAGCGAAAAACATTCAAGGTCAACATCTTTCTGCTGATGAAAAAGGGCTATTTGGGTTGAAACTCCATATTGAAGTGTAATGTTCATTTTTGTAAAGTAAGAATCATTAAAAGTACTGAAGCATCTATTACTGAAGTCAATAGCACCACAGTGTTTAAAACACTTTTAACTCATAGTTGTATTTCTGGATACTTCTTCTTCCCTGTTTGAAATTGTTCACAACTGAAAGAGGAAACTGAAGACAACCTTTAAATAATTATCTATGTAGATGAAAGATGGCTAAATTTTGACGATCTGAGTCCAAAAGAGCATACGGAGTATGCACAGTAAGCATACGAAGCCCATTTGATTGCAAAGGGACAGACTAGCCTGTGCTTGATCAAGTGTTATACATTCTCCTAAAAAAACCTTTAAACTTGTGGAAACTTTCAATACGTTACAGTATATAGAATATAGAGCATAATCCTTCACCTCTTATATTGAGGTGCCTTTGCAGAATTCCTCTCTCAAAACTGTCATCTATTAAGCCTTCATATTAGCTAAAGCAGCATGTTGGAAGAATCCTCCTCGTTTCATCACTCTTCCTAAGAAACAATTCTCAGCATAGCAAAATTATTTCTGTTTCCAATGGTCCCTGCCCAACTCTAAGCTCTTGATTAGTTTTCCAAATACTGTTCTTTTATCCTTTCTCCTATTGTTAGATCGTCTTTTACCAATGTCTGTCTGAAGGGAGGTTCATTTGAAAAYCTCACCAGTTATAAGAGACATAATTGTGTTCATACTCAACACTGGTATAAACCAGCTGGAGTCAGTAGACAGGCACTGGCCCATTCCAGAGCTGAATTTGATACTTTGTGTTTACATTAATTGTTTCACCATGTGAAACAAATGTTTATTTAAAGCTGATTGAGGTAAGAGCTGACACAGTGTGCCATTTATATCATCAGTGCCTTTGCCACTCCATCTCAGCAGGTTTTACTTTGAAGAAACAAAAATAGCCTCATCAGACACAGAAAGAAAATCTTAAAGCTCTGGTTAATCAGCAGCAGTCTGTGAAGAAAACAGCAAAGTAATGAAATCTCCACTTCTGAATAATTTTACTTGGGAAGCAGTGAGATTCCAGCATAAATTAATTCTGAGCATCCAGCTCAGTTTTCAGCTAGAAGGAATCAATCAAGTACTGAAGCTAAATTCACACCTCTTCAATGGCATACTCTTTAGGGTCGGATGCAAAAAGATTAAAAAAATTTTTTTTTAAGGCACTAAATTAATTTTTTCCCCTACAGAGGAGATCCATTACTTGTACAATAGAAATCAGTTACTGACATAGGGACTTTTAATAACCTTATGTTCTCAATATTCCAAATAAAAGTAATCAACACATTGGAAGGCATATAGAGATACTCAGTGTCTAAACACATTTAGACATTCTTTGCCTTTCCCCCCCTCGCCTCTATCTAGCGAACACAGCTGTCAGAACCTGCAGCACCAGAGTATTTCTGAGATTACATATTACTTTACCCAGAACTAGACTGCAAATATGAAAAAAAAAAATTAAAATCTGTTAAAAAAGAATCTTAACTAGATTACTGTTTATGGCCATTTATGCTAACAATAAATTTAGTATGACTTAACAAGATAGACAATTAACACCGTGAAGCAATGCTATATGCTCATCAGTGCACTGTAGGCAAGTTTACCATTACCCACTTTTACATGGTTTCTAGAGTAACTACAGATTTTTTTTTTTTTTTTTTTTTTTAAGTATTCTCCCCTCTCCTCCCTCAAATCTCACAAGAACGAACCAGTTTCTAAAACCTATGCACTGCAGTAAAGCAAGGTTTTCCAAACTCTCCCATTAACCAAACCCAGAGAGTTATTCAGAAGTACCTTGGACCAGGAATGTTATTTGCCTGGCTAAATTTCCAAGATTGACAGCTACATTAACATCAGCAATCCTATGAAAATTACAGGCAAAACCCACCACATAAAATCATTCCACTTTTGGCTTATAAACCAGGCAACACATGAAAGCTAAAACTTTTGATACGTACACATACATCATCAGGAACTACGAAAGTAGTGAGTTTATTTAAAAAGGGCCTAGGAGATCAGAAATTTTGAATTACGGTAAGAACACTGATACGTGAAATGTAATGCTATCCTGTACAGTGAAAACACTCTAAGTATCAGTATTTAGCAGTACTCTACAAGGCTCTCTACCACATATTTTCCAAGTTTAGCATAGGTATACAGTATTCAAAGTATATGTTTGTACTTCTGAAGAAGAACACCCAGATTTACTGGTTTTTAACTAGTAGGATTTAATTTTATTTAGAAAGGATTAAATGTATATTTAATACAAAACTAAATTGGTGTTGCAATACAATTTTTGTTTTATCTTTGTAGTATTTTATAATTTTAAGTATTTCTGCAAATAAAAAATACCTCTCTTAAAAGTCAGCATATTTAAAATGTGTTATTAATGCAAAATATTTACAGATTTATCTGTCTCCTTCACAAACTAAGAACTTTTAAAATGCAAACACATAACTACAAAGTAGCTATTGACCATTTTGAAAGATGAAGAAGAGACAGAGGAGTAAGTAGAGAGAGCTAATCAGAATTTACAACTTGCTCCAATTTAGGTGACTGAAGTGTCTGAAAACATCTTTTTGTAATTTCATTCCATCCCTGCACACATCTATCTTAAAGAAAATATATCATTAAATCCATGAATATAACATATGCTAGTCATTCCATTCCTTTGGGTACTTGACCAGTCTTCCAGAGCCCAATGAAATTTAAAAGGCACTAAAAGGATAGCAGAAATTCCAGACCAATTAAAGACCTGATAATGCATAGAATTGCTGTGGAAAAATAACCTTCTTGTGAGCAGTATTAGCTGGAAAATTTCTCCATTGTGCTGCTGTATTTCAAGGCAAATACCTAAACCTTTAAAATCCCTCACAAGTTTTTAGCAGTTGAACGTGGAATTCTGAGAAACTTTTCTGAAGAGGAAAAAAGTATTTTTTTTTTTTAGTACGAAAATCATCATTTATTTAAGCTGTAACTTGCGTAGTCCCTAGAACCTGTAGCATTTTTGCAAAGTGGGATTGTTATCTGAAGAAAGACTCACTGTACTTTTATCTTCAGACTACAACTGAATGGTTTCTGCTAAAGGACCTGTGAGAGGGGAGTCAGTCAGTTTCTGTGGTAAGGAATAGTTCACCCTAGAGATCAGTAATAATACCAAAAATAATTTTAATATCTATAATCCCAACCACTAAAAAAGCACCCTGACAAAGGAACATAAGCTGTTCCTTGCTCATCAGGACCATGTTTTCAGCTAGGTGAGAAAGGAATTGAAGCTAGAAAGGTTTAATTTTTCTAAAAATGTTGTCCTTAGAACAACAAGTATTAGAAAATGCTTTCCTTAATATAAGCTGTCATTTCATACTGGAAAACCATATAATTTCACATTCTGGTCAATTAAGGGACTTCCCACTGCATAGCAATCTCTGCATCTCAAATGATTCATCTTCTCAACACTTATTGAATTACTGAACTAATCCTCATATGCTTTACAACAGTTTAAAACAAAGACCTTCGTAAAATTGCGCATGCAATGCCTCYAGAATTGGCAACCTTTACTGCAGTCTCTTCTGTACTCTGAGTGATTTTTGCTAACTTATGGTGGTGAGTAAATAATCTGTATTTCTTCCATTATTTACTGTAAGAAAAGAAACGTGTGCACAATCCTTTGCTGTGACCTATGCTCTCAGATACTTTATTCAGAGTCAGAGATGGTTTAAATTCCTGAAGATATTTTAGAATCTATTTCAGCAATTTACTGAGTTAATGTTACAAGAACTCCTTCATTTGTGTTTTTCTCAGTACCTGCACAAAGAACAGCATCATCTCCTTACTGTTGGCCTAGGTGTGCCGTAGAGAACAGAAGAACCATAAAACATGTAAGTTGGCTGTGTATCATCTAGATAGAGACAAAACGTGCAAATACCAAATACTAGATGAGCTATATCCTCTACTGTAGGAAAAAGGAATTTCTAGGAGTGCTTCCTGACCTTCCAGTTACTGACACAAACCTGGACACTGACCACAGAAAACTAAAGGAGCCATATTTTTTCCAGGGAATGTTAGAGCATCACATCCCAGCCAACCTTTCTATATTGCTTCTGGAAGACAGACAGAGGGCAGGCATTTTGATGTTATAAAAATAAATAAATAGCTTTCCACAAAGAGACTTGTCCTATGTTCTACTAAGACTACCTTCACTATCTTATACTGGTGAAGCAGTCTCAGCAGGGGAAGACTTGAGTTTTGATAATGGATCTTTTGGTTGTTACAAAAGCAAAGCACAGGACCTTAAACACAATCACATTTGTGTCTTCACACAACTTTCTAACAGTTTCAACTAAAAAGGAAATAATTAATTCACCTGGGACCAAATCTGAAAGCATCACATCAAAGGAACTGACCTGAGAGTTAAGAGTACATTAAATAGTTGTGTTTTCTGGAAAGATAACTGGAATGAGTATCAATAAATAAGCACCTTCTTGAGACTTACCTCTGAGAAAGTCTCAGAAAGACTGAGAAAGACACCAGTTGGAAGCTCACCAATAAATGAATACCATTGGAAAGACAGAACACATGGCACATAAATCTGAGATGTATTATGGTTCTGCAACATTAGAACAAGAGTCATATTTGTAAGCTTTCTTCCGCTTGTCTCAATACTGATAGTCTTCTGCTGTAACTGTTTCTAAAACACATAAACCTAGAAGTTGACCACCTATTAACTGAAAGCTTAACAGTGTAAAACAGAGTGCAGTCTCCTCATTTCTCATYGCTCCCTGAAGGATGATGATTCTTCTTTCCTCTTGCTTCAGAAGCCAAAAGCTCTCTGTTCATTTGTTATGATTTCCCAGGAGATCAAGGGAGACAGAAATTACACTGTCATGATTGCAGCTCTCAATGTTTTCTTTGTAACCACAGCATCTCAGATTTCAGATTTGTTTTTAATGCTTGCTAGTGACCCACATCAATGCAGTTCAAAGAAAACATAATTACATAAGTCACTGCAGAGTCCAAATTAAAGATCTCATAATTGATCTGAATGACAGGTCTATCTATAGCAGAAGGCTTGAATTGCAAGGTTTGCTTCTCCTTAAACTAATGGTAGACTCCTCTGTGGTCTTAGTTTCACTCTTTATTGCTTAAATTAGAAGATCAAAATCCACTAGTTAGCAAAGATGTTTTGGACCACATTCACCTCTGAAATTACTCCCCTAACTTGATAGATTAAGAGTAAACATTTTTGCTTTAAAAAAAATCACAGTAATTCTAGTGTTTTACTATGAGAAGTGTTAGCTGTATTAYACAGACAGGCAGTAAATTCAGAATTAGAAAAATAAAGCTTAATCAACAGCAAGAAATTAAGGATTTAAGACACTGTCTTGCTAGCTGCTGCCTGCAGATGCCACAAACCAAAAAGTACAATTGGCTTAAACTAGGAACTGGTCACTAGCCTTTAATTTCCATGGTTTGGGAAAACTTTTAAACTTGTTTCTATATGACAACACTCAACATAATTGCAGAGATGGTGACAATTATCACGAGCACAGGAAAGCAGAGCAGTAGAACTACTTTTGCATCCTAAAGTAAAATTTTACAAAGTAGCAGAGAAACGTTTTCCTCAGCAGTAGTTAATCACAGGTCAGTTTGTTTCAAGCTAGATTTTGGTGCCTTGAATGCAACACAGCCACTGCAGTTGCTACTCAAGCTCCATTTAATTTAATTGTAAAAATTATTTTAAAAGCTGTAACTACTCAATGTCATAACCTAAGCAGAACTTTAGCCCTTCTACTTTAATCATTACTGGACCACATATCACAAGAAGAAATATGTCGTCATACCACAGCTGTTAACAGAACAGCTAGTAAAATCCTGTGAATTAGCAAGGTTGGCAAATTGTAGCAGCCGGCCCTGTGATACTGCCACAGCATACAAGAACATAATAGACTTCTTGCCGAAAGAAGTACTTGGCATCTTCAAAAGATCTAAAGTAAGAAATCTATTCCAGCTGAACAGACTGGCTCAGCAAGAAAGTGTAGCTCTACCAAGGTTATCCATGCCACTTGACTGATTTCTGATATCCTCTAGGATTTAAAGAACAATATATCTACATAAACCAATGCAATATCATACCAGAATGTCTCATCTACTTCAGTTACTTCAAGTTAGGGATGTGCTAGCTGAAGGAGAATGCCACGCTAATGCAGCTCAACAGCTGTCAGTATCCAAGCCAGTCGGAACAGACTTAGCACTTGTACCCAAGGAAAGCACACGCTTATGCCAAGTCGAACAGAACACAAATGCATAATCCCTAAAGTGACATGGAAATGCACTCTTAAAGTGAGCTAATTACAGGCTTCTGCATTCCTGCTATCTCTCTTTTGTAAGGGATGTTTATTCCAGCCCCTTCCCTTCCACCAGCACAGGCACGTACAGTTAACTAATTTGGGAGTACAAAACTAAAGCTTCACCAAACAAGACCTGTTTTCTGAAAAGCACAATCACCGTACTGCATATGCATCACTGTCAGACCAGCAGCAGGTTGGAAACTTCTGATCACAGATGGCTGGGTTTTGCCTTCAGCTTCCTAGGAAGTATAGTCTGAGTTCTTACTGGTTTATGTATTTTATAGTCCACTTGTACTTYAGTAAAGTCAAAACCGATTTCTGTGTAGTGCTCTCCATGGGTTTAAAATGCACTATTGAATCCCACAGATTCTCTGGTAGGATCACATTTAGGTCATATTTAGTCATGTGAAAGTATATGTTCCTGATTTGCTAAGTGTATAGATTAGGCAAAGTGTTACTATGACACCTAACTAAGCTTTCTCTGGCTAGTGAATGCTTAGAACAGTCTACAAAAATCCTTTAACATTAACCTCACGAAAACTGTTACTGCAGTTCATTCAATCAGAATTCTTGCTAGTACAGCTGCTTGTCTACACATACTTACAGGCCAAGAAATCACATACTACTGAGTCATTACAAAACCTCTTCTGGAAATGACTCTGACTGACAAAAAGCAAACAAAAGCCAAAACTCAATTCTGGACTGTTTAGGGTCCTCTCAAAATAGCCAGCATATAAAGATTAAAAAGGTTCATGTGAGTGACAAAAGAATTTCATTTCTCTCTTATTTTCAGCCTGTTGTCAAACAAAGCTTTCTTGCTGTTTATCAATCCTTAGGTCTGCAGCTTCGCTGCTATATTTCATCCTGGTGTCAGATACTATATGGAATATACCTTTGCCTTCCACCCATAAATTAATCAAGCTTGAGAACTGCAACAGTTTTGCATTCTCACATGTAGATATTTGTGAGCTCTATTTCRTAAAACTGAAGAAATTAAAGTATTCTTGTTATCTTTCATGTTGTTTTCTCATTTCCATAATATAATCGCAGAGATCAGAATTAGGCCAAGTGATGCAAAGAAAGTGATTTCAATCTTATACAAAAACATACCACTCATGTCTAATACATTTKTATATACATTTCAGAACTAAAAAGAGAAAGAGGAGGATGCACAGTAGCTTTCCAAAGACTACTGGACTTGTTCTCTTTCCTTATGCTATCTTGATCTATTCATAGTGACTGATATTTTAGCAAGTTCTATTTTACATTTCTTAGGACTTAAATACTGTTCAACTGATATTTTGTACACAGAGGATTAAGTTATCTATTTGAGCAAAGACTTCAAAATCAGGCCTTTCTGATGATATTTTCACTATACTGAGCAAGAAGCTAAAAAGACAAGAATTGTTAGATTAGCTTGATTATGCCTATGATATTAGCTCAGTCTTGCCTCCGACACTGGCCAGTATAAGACTGACTGCAAAAGAGTAGGAATTTTGAATCCACTTTGTAGACAAACCAGGGCATTATTGTGTTAGGCTCCAAGTCTTCTTTCGCTATATAGGTGAAAGCTGTACAACACATTCTTKAAAAAACAACATTAATGTAGTATAAAGCATACTAAAATATATAAAAAGGCAAAATTCAGTTCTGTAGTTAAAACCAGGAAAAACTAAAAAACTCATCTCCTATGTCAGCTTAGGAGTGGCTGTCTTCCAGAGGGCTCTCAAGTCTACTTCTCAACTATTTACCAATTCTGCTTCTAGAGACTGGGAGCCTACTGAAGGGAGAAGGTAAAATGATATATAGYATTTGTAGTAGAAGAGAACACTATGGCAGACTTAATAGGCCCTGCAGAACCTACTCTGTCGACAAGAATGAACAAGGAAAGGTCACGGCTGAAAAGAACTGCAGAAGGCTTCAGAGAAGCTTGTTTATACAAAGTACATGTATTAGAAAAGGCAGTCCTTTCCAAACTAAAAAGTGGAGCTGTACAACAAAGTCTGAATTTCTGTGCATGTTTTTGAGCCTCCTTTAGGCTATAACAACCACAGTAACACAAAACTAACAAGTTCTCAGACCCAACTTATGAGAAAGATATCTACATTATTGTCTTGGTGAAGTCAACGCTAGGGGCTCAAATAATGAACTTTTTTTCAAAACTGCTTTAAGTGCTACTTTCTGTGAAAGCCATTGTGCTGTGAAGATTTTTAGTCCTCCTTTTCCGTGATGCTTGTAGGTTGTTCCCTACAAAGATACGACCCCATTGTAAGACACCAGAGCAACTGAATTTATTTCAGTTTTCTACTTTTAGTTATAATAAGAGCTACACTAAATTTCACATTACATCGTAGCATACTATATTTGGATATATTTACCATGTTCTATAACTCAGTCTTTCAGCTTGATAAAACAGAGAGAAGACCACAGAATTGGAAAAATGTATTGTTTTGATATACCAAGTGAATTCAGAGCGCACATGAGCAAAAGGAGGGTAAAGGAAAACATGACAAAGATGAACATCTTATTATTTGTAAAAGATGCTAGTTCTACATAATAATGTAACCACTGACACATTTGAAATAAGGTATTTCTCGAGAATTCTTGTGACAGCCAGGAAGATCCCTGCTGCAGGTCATTCAAAACAGTACAAGAAAAAAGTAAACAAAACCAGGTATAGCTTGTCCTAGTGAAAGGAGATGGGAACATTTTGCACAGAGATTACATTTTTACTTGATTAAAACTTCAACAGTGCTCATGGCATTAGACCATTTAATTAATTTATTGGAAGATTAGTTTCAATGCTATGCCTTTTAATAGAAACTTAACCTGCAGGTCAGAATTTTTGAAATGAGCAAGACAACTAGCATATTTCAAATACCAAATTAACTCTTATTTAATGAAGCATATA
Source organism: Oceanodroma leucorhoa (assembly GCA_030449065.1). Classification (NCBI taxonomy): domain Eukaryota; kingdom Metazoa; phylum Chordata; class Aves; order Procellariiformes; genus Oceanodroma; species Oceanodroma leucorhoa. Next base: position 1,159,422 of record JASVER010000007.1, on the reverse strand, counting down.
CACAAGTCTAAAACAATCTCATAAAAATCTACTGAAAGTAGGAACAATCTGTATTAGCCAGTGGAAAAAGAGGAGTTACTGTTAAAAGTAAAGCTGACAGAGTAATGTTTTTCCTATTCTTCAGTGTTGTGACATGAAAAACAAATCCATTGCAGATCACAATGAAATCAAGACTTTACATGTGTTCATGGAAGTATAAGGAGAGGGAACTCTTGTCCCAGAAACACCTGGTTTGCAGCCAAGGTATTCACTGATGAATTCAGATGCAAATCCTTGGTTTAGTTAATTCAAACCTAGCTCCTAACATCCAAGCTACTGGCCATGCGACAGCATGTTTGCCTCAGTACTTCTTTGTTGATGGGATTTCATACATTAACAGATAAATACTCATGAAGCAACAAATACTAGGAGCTGCACTCTGAAAGCAAATCATTTAGAGATCAGACCTCAAATGCAAAACGGCAAAGTTCAGGGCAGAGATTATATTTCTCAATGTGCTGTTGATAGTGACTCTTTCTATTTTTTGGCTCACAGACAGTAATTTTCAAGAAATAATAAGAATTGTGTTGTGTCACACCATGGCTTTTGCACACAGAAGCTATGCAAAATACACTGTTGTCAAGATACACACAGTAAGAAGGAATGAAAAGAAGGATAATTGGCAGAAAGTCTCTCTCATTTGCAGGAGAAATTATGTGTCCACTTCACATTCTCTTTGTTAATAAACACAGATAAAAGGACTTGACAACTGTGCACCGTTCCTTTCCAGTAAGTGAAGGGCATATGAGAACATACGTGACTTTTAAATTTTCTGTCTGAGAAAATATACAGAACATCAAGTCTTTGTACTTGCTAGGTCATTCTTAAATAAATTCCATACCCAGTTACCTTAAAATAGAGGCAAAGGAAAAACACCAAATGTTAATGCTGTTCACTATCTATGTCCAAGAAGTGTCTCCAGAGGACTACAAGTATTTTTCAACACTTTCTATTTTAGTCTCCTGACTGAAAATCTGATTTCTCTTGGTCCTGTGATATCAGTCTTGGCAGATGATGCCTAATGACAACATTCTGACGTTAAGAAAACAGAAAAACCCTGTGATTTAATAACAACATGAAGAACAGCTATCTTATTTCAGCTCATGACCTATGATTAGTTCTGCACCTCTTCTATATTACAGAGTTAGATTAAATGGTAAATATATTTCTTGGTAAGTTTTAATATCAAGTGACAACTGGATGATACATAAGTAATTCCAAYAAGTTTTAACCAACTAAGCAAACAGCATACCGGTGCCACAGCATACAACTGTTGATAATGGCAATTATTATCAAGCATAGTAAAAATAAACCACCACCATCTCACTGGATTCAGAAAATATGGAAATGGTTTAGATGCTATCTTCAGTTTCCCAGCCAACTTAGGAGAGCCACTGTCACTCTGTTGTATGGTAGCTTACCTCAGAAGAGCACCTTTCATATCAGAAGGAAGACAGAATCAGGTACAAGGAAAATTTTTTGTTAGATGAGGAAATAAATATACAAATCAGAATTAATACCATGTTAAGCTAGTTTAGATTTGAAATGAAAGTCAGATAATTCTAAGTTATGATTCCCAAAATTAGAAATTGCATTTCCCCATCTCTGTCATGAGACTGGATAGCACCTGCTTGCAGGAGTTYCATAGCGAACAAATGAGCAACTTCTGCTCTAAAACCCACCTGTGAACTCCTACAACATAAGACAATATTATGTCTTTTATTTGCTGAACTTTGCTGGGATGCAGAGGAGACTGAAACATACTGTTTCAGTAAGAGCTGATATGACTTAATCCAGCTTGAGTATTTACCCCATTGTAACCTTTTGTTTAGATGAGCTCTTGAGGACCCAAACTCTTTTCTTCCTCGGTAGGTAAGTACTGTGCATAAATGTGAAGTGATCTCCTAGAGCAGTCTGTGAGTGTGTCTGGTATTTCTACAAAGGTATGTTGGTAGAATGGAAAAGTTTCRCGCTGCCTTCCTTTGCTCTGAACCTATGCTTTGTTCAGCCCTGAGGAAGTGACCTGAAAAAAGTGAACTTGCAAGATATGGGAAACAAGTTTTTTATGATGCAAAGCACACAGCATTAATAAAAGCAGAACTGCCAGGTGGTAAATAAGCTTAATGAGGAAATCACACGTATCTTGACAAAAATCTTCTGGACACAATGTACAAAAATAGATAATGAAAACCCCAACAGTCAATCCACCTCTTTTGGCTAATATTGAGCCTGCTCTCATTAAGAACAAACATTTAAAGCAAACTCTACACTAAAACTTTTAAAATTCTATTAGATGAGCTAATGCTTTTTTCAGTTCTCATTCCCTATCCTTTATAAAAATCTGCATAAATTAATTTCACACTGTGTTCAACAAATACACATAAGGATGATCAAAAAAGTTTATTTTATTTCTGCACAAACTGCAGCATTCCCTTGATTACTTGGGCATTCTAAGCATTTGAAAATGAAAGATATTTCACCCATCTGCCCAAAYAGGTGGCAGAACCTTTGACACCAATGATCTAGGGAGGTGCACAAATAAATTAGGCAGGCCTGTTCCAATAAACTAACAAATTCCTTTTACAAAACTGCTAAGCCCCAAATGGTATATAGTAATTAGCATAAGAGRTACTTAATACCTCATCAACACAAGGAAATCCAACACTTTGTGTTCCATGTGTAAAGAAATAGTTAACTACTTACAACCATTCATTCCTTGGCTTTTTTATGCTAGCACTTTCAAGAAAGGTGYTAATCTGTATTATATCTTTGAAAGACTTGTGATGCACTTGTTCAATAACCATATCATTTTACTTATATACTAATATTGTCACACAGCCAGTCTACTGCTCATGGCCACAAGGAGCTATCCAGCTTTTCTAACCTTTACTTCCTCATCTCCTAAAATCTGCTCTGATTTTGAATTTCAGAACTGTTTCTGCAATGGACAAATACGATGCCTATGGCCACTTGAAAATCATCTCCAAAAATACATTACCTAATCCTAGGGCAGGATTGTATACATTCTGTTCTCTTTGTAAACTTGAAACACAGTAATCAGTTCACAATATGTAAATTAGCTCAGATTCTCAGGTGCACTATAGCTTATCTTGGATAAGAATATTTTTGTTTGTCTTAAATACTCTTCTTGCTATTTCTGAGTGACCRCCCTTTCTTTGTACTCGATGAGACAATCGCTATTCACTCTCTCCAAACTAAGATCATTTTTTTAGACCTTCATCCTACTCCTTCTAGTTGTGTCTCTTCCTAAAGGGTGCTAACCTACCAAACCTTCACAATTTAAGTTGGAAAAAACTAGGATGTATAAAGCTGGTCATGAATAAGCTACTTAATATTGCAGCTCTTTGGGTATTAATATCAGGGGTCTTCATGYCAGAAAACTCTACAGCTACAAGACTACTGTTACACCTAGGAAACAGTCACCCAAATAAACAGCAACCTACTTAAAATGTAGTTGAAAGAATAATGCAGAGCATAAACTTTTAAAACATCCATTAAAACACTTCCTTCACRTGTATACAGATAAACATCACATCTTTGTACTTGGTTAACATAGGCAAATTTCTTACTAAAGTAATTATTAAAGGGCTCATTTCTTACTAAAGTAATTGTTAAGGGGTTGACAAGCTTACCTGCCTGTTAAAGCAGAGGGTAAGTAAACACTTTTTCTAGAATTGCAGAATTGTATCATAAGAACGTCTAGCTTTTAAATACACAACTTGAGGATTGGAAAGCTTKTTTTTAGCAGGAAATATTCCAATGGCAATGGTGATTAAATAGCTTGCGATTTCTGGCACTTCTACTGTCATATTGTCTTGAACTGCTGAACTTGCTACTTTTCCAGAGCATATGCCTTTATGAAAGCCATTAGTGATAGACTGGGGAAAATTTTCCTTGGAGTAATAACCTGCCCTCCTGTCCCTCTGCCCTCCCAATCCAATTCTTGATTCAGAATTCAGTGAAGATACAATTTTAAAAAAGGAAACAGAGTTGAGAAGGAGAAACGAGAAGTTATCTAAATGTGTTTAAATGAAAACACATTTCTGTTCGTTCTCAATTTCACAACTAAGTGGCTTGTGGCAAATACTCAGCATAGATAAAAGTTCATAATCCTTTTAATAAAAATTTGCCTACTGTTCAAATCCATTTTCTTTTTTGGTTAACTGAAGATATTTTGGAAAGTGTCATAAAATCATAAGGAACTAATTACATTGTTTTGTTGACACAGGGTGTGAAACTGCTAAAATACTAAACCTGGAAATTCAAGGAGGATGTCACATAGAAAAAGTACTCTGAAAAATAAATTAGGGTGTCCAATATCATCTTTATATTCTTCTAGTCAGCATTGGAGAAAGGAAGTATTTAGCACAGAAATCCAGTCTGGAACAAGTTTTCAGTCTTCAGTTAGCATTTAACCTGAACAATATTCTGCAGCTGAGATGATCTTGCACCTATTGTACAGTTTGAGGTAGTTTTGCACCAACCACAGCTAACAGTTTCAAAAAAGGCACTCAAGTGTCTGCAGGAGATAAAAGCAAGGAGCTCGGCAGTTTATCACTTGAAAAACAAATCTCTCTCTGATCGTACAAACTAAAAATGTTTCACTGGAAGAGAATACTATGTCATATCAGAAAAAAATTAACCTCTCTTAAATTATGAGTCAGCAAGTCACTGAGATTTCTACCAACTTCGTATGTTCACATTCATTATACTTCCCGATTATCTTGTTGAATTATTTCCTTAGAGGAATTAAGGATTTAAATAATCAGTAAATTTTTTAAAACTAAACACCTAGGTGGGAACATCTTAAATCAAAAACTTGTAGAACATACAGCTTTAAATGCTGAAATCTTTCTTTCAAAAACAGAAAGAATCATACCATAGAGAGTATTTGGGAGGTACAGGACAGCTCGCAGTTACTTAACAACTTAACTTTTTTTCATCTTCAATAAACAAACAAATCTACCAAGAAAGTCAACTAGCAAGATCACCCAAAACAAAGCAAAGYAGCCACAAATATCTTCAAATGTATTTTTCTTACATCAAGAAAGTTACACTTTTTGAATCTCGTTACRCTTTTTCCTAACTTTTTATTACAGCAAATTTTTCACCAGATAAGCAGCATATGGCTTCAGTATGGACTAATACTTAATTAACCCTGTTTTAATTAGCTTAATCCTTTCTCCCCTCCCTGTACTAGTTAACAATCTATATTCAGATCAAATTTTCTTGAAATAATCTGTTATTCAAAATTAATCTGAGAATCAAAGTTAAGTTTTTACTAGAACCTAATAAGGCAACCTGTTTATGGCAATTATTCAATATTAAACTAATTTGAATTACAAAGGATTCTGAAATTTCCCAACTTGAATGTCCAAATGTAGGCAACTTGATCTATGCTTCGGTATCTAAATTAATGGTCTGACTTTTCAAATATGCTAAGTAAAATTATTTTATTGCTTAATAAGGCATAACTAATTAAATCTTGCACAAACTTAATATTTTTGAAGGGTTATGAAAGTGGCAAATACTTGGTTTTCATTTCCCAAATAGCTCACRAAAAGAAGAACGATATTTTAACATTCTTGTATTAAAAAGTAACACATAATAAGTGGCTTTATACTCCAACATAAATAAAACATTAAACAAAACAGTAAAACCACCCATAACATCAATGAAGTTGTCTTCTAAAAACCAAAACATCCAATTCAAATGAAGAATGAAAGGCTTCAGCACAGTTTTTACCCTTAMAATATTTACTTATAGATCATCTAATTTCCTCCCAGGGCTAATGTGGAAACTGGAAGCTGCTACCATACACAATCAATAATCCTCCTAGAAGCTTAGTGTGAGATATAGGAGACATTGCCAAAAGTAGTCAACCAGAAATTAAATTCATTTGGATTTTTTGGTTGGTGGTGTGGTGGTTTTTTGTTTTTTGTTTGTGTTTATTTTTTTTTTGTTTTTTTTTTTTAAAGGAGAAAGCAATACAAAAATTTCCCAGCATCCCTCATTTAGCTTACTCACTTTTCCTTGTGAAGGATGATGTTCAAATCTTCTAAAGCTTTGTTTGACTGGCTGGACCTTATTAACATGATTTGAACTTGGAGAAAAAGCAACAAAACATTTTGGAGTTTAGGATTTTTGTGAAGTGTTTGTCACAGCACAGAGGGCAAGTTCAGCTTATCAGTCTTTACTGCTATTAAACATGTTTTGGGCCCAGAATAAGGTCGAGTCATTCTGTCCRCAGGGTAAGAAACTATCTGGCTGTGTTAGAAAGCGGAGTTCCAACAAAAGATCCCATCTGACAAAAGGTACACACATTCTTCCTAGGAACAGCAAGAACCAGAAACAAGATTCAAATAYACGTGACGCTGCACGTTTTTAACTAGCACTGTTCTTTGACAACATGACAAACATCGAACTATGTAAAACAATTTAACTGGACCTCTGAAATATTAACTATAAAGTTCAGCCAATATTTTCCAGTTTGTGTTCTTGAAGTCAAGCCTAGAGAGCTACTCTTCTAGAATGAGCCTGACTCATTAAAAAGATAACATCTTTAGAGAATGATCAGAATGGTCTACCACAAAAAAGTTGCATCAGGCACCCCCAAGAATAAAAGCATACAAAATTCTGAAATTACAACTGGAAATTTAGCTCTAGTTCCATTGTTAGGTACACTAATAAAACTGTTTTAGGCATTCAAATAAAAGCAGTTTTCAGAGGTGAAAAGGTGCAAAATCTGAAAATAAGTATTCAGACTGAACTTTCGGCCTTTGTTAGCATTAGAGCACTGTTGATATTGGACGGAAAAATTACATTTCAGTGATAATCACTTTCTTGTTATTCTATGGATTAGTTCAGTTCAACGGTATTAGATATTTGCCTTCTAAATGCTAGCGACAGATTAAAACTTCTTGGTACTTTTAAAAGTTGCCTGTAAAATCTTAGGATATTCTCTTTGGATCTCATGTTTACACAGTATTTGCATAGCATACTCACATTGTGTTTGTTCTCTGACAGACAAAACTCTTGTGATACAATCATTGTTAAGGTTTTATTCAGGAACCACTTTTTCCCTTTGAAGTATTCCTGTATTCATGGCCATTTTGCCATTTTGCTGTTGTTTAAATAGCGTTTTTTCCTCCTCTGTGTTCCAAATCATAACTTATGTCTATCCAGCATGAACAGCACTGTGTATCAAATACAGAACTGTTTGTCTTTCCTCTACCATCTGCCTGTCTGCCCTCCTTTTCTTCTCTTTCTCTCAAAAGCAGTACTGCTGCACAAAAGTATCTGCCACACAGTTCCAAAAAAAGCCAAAAAAGTAAAGTGCTACAGAGACTTTGGAAGATGTGAAGTGAGGTAGAAGTTATCTCATAATCTCAGTTTACAGGGAAGGGCCACTCATTTGGAATGGTTTCAATGACAAGTCACAAACTAAATCTTAGTATTTTTCATTTCTCTGAGCAGCCAAACATCTTTTGGAGTCCAAATGTCTTTCATATTGTTCTCGGATATCAGCATTATCGAAAACCCTTTATAAAATTGGTCATTCATCCAGTATAACTGAAAAGCTTCCCATCTAGTTACTCATGTTATAGGACRTCAATTATATTGAACTTTGGGACATTTTATACATTTCATCTCTACGATGTCATCTCAAGTAAAACATCTGGGCAGACTTTAGAAAATCATAAAAGAAATTTTTAATTAAATCATGCCTTGTCACTAACTTCTTGAAAGTGAGTAACCTTTCATGAAGGTTTTTAATGGTGATTTTGCTGAGCCACTTAAGAAAATCATCTCAGAATGAACACTCACTATTTCTGTGGCAACCCATCATTTACGTGATTACCCAGAAGAGTATTTTAAACATCTCACAGACAGAAGCTGGTAATGTATTCCAAAACAAGGAGCTTTTTACTGATGGCTGGCAGTGAAGTGTGTTCCTTGATACCTATTTTAACATCTATAAAAATAAACTTTTCTGAAATATTGAAAGTAACAATCTAACTCACAAATCCATCATGTTCAAAGAATTCAGAACAATTTCCAAGCAGGTTTAAAAAGCCACAGAGCTCCTACCTTACATTGAAATATCTGACCTGTCAATACACATCATTCATTAATTAAAAAAAAAAAAATAAAAAACCCCCACATCTTGGTTTTATACCTGAGTTTTCCACTTTCTCTACGGTCACTTAAATTTCCAAGTTATTAAAGTATACATCCTAAGTGTTGAGTGATAGGTCTGTAGGCACATGCAAGTTACCCCACCACAGGACTATCGAAAAAAATAAATATTAAGCATGATTTGGAGAGCTTTAAAGCCAAATACAAGGACAAATTCTTAGATTTGCTGACAAATTATTGCTTTAATGTTATTTTCTCAGGCTTGAAACAGAAGCTGTGCATATCCCTTCTCTCAGCAAGGGAAACTCAAACACTAAAAGTGAAGGGAAATAATCAATAAAATTTGAGCCCTAAGAAGAAGATAGCCTATTATCTTGAAATAGCTATAATCCTCAAAACTTGGCAATACTTGCAAGGGGAGAGAACTGCCAAAAATCAAGTTAGGAGATTACACCTACTACTTGATACTAATTTCAATTCTGATTAAATGGCAAGCCCAAAAATCAAGAAGGGATAAGCATTTCAAAAAATCAAGATAAACTAGTAATCACTCAGAAGTACAAAGGACTAATCAGAAAAATCATTAAATCTAGTAACTGAGCTATAAGAGTGTTTCATGCAAYGGGCATGTGCTGATTCTCATTTGTTTTGTTTTTTTAAATAAAGAGGAAAGGCCCCCTTTACTGGGGACCTTTTTACGTTATATAAATCCAATAATGAAGGAAACTGTTTGCATTCCCAAGGATGGACAGTGAACAAGAAGGAATACAGATGAGTGTACAGCTCCGAACAGGAGGATCAAAAATCGGAGCCATTTTTTTTATCCAGTGAAACCAGGTTTGTAGTTACACTTCATTAAAAATGTTACCAGGACAAGAGCATGAGMTGCCCTGCTGTTTCTGATTATTAGGACAAGGCTAATAGCTATCTTCGTCTTCTGTTGCTCACTTGGATGCTATAATTATCCTGGCCAATAGGACTTGAAAAAGGATACCCATTCTTTCAGAAATTTGAAGCATAGTCTACCAGTCTGGATAACTACACTACTTAAAAATTGACAGATCCAACTATAATTGTTCAATTTCCTGAGCAACAAAAAGATCTGAAGCTGAAAATAAACATTTGACTCCTGCTTTGCTGTCTTTTGTACACTCTACCAAGGAACATAGTAATGGATTGTGTGCCCTCAACCTAAGCTTATGTGTTTTTCTGTAGTTACTCGCTAGTTTCAATCCTTCACTTTTACCTGTTTCTCCACTAACATCTGGAAAGATCTCAAGACATTTGTCAGTTGAGCTTTAAAATGAAATTGCTTAGATTTCTAATGAACAYATAGGAGAAATAAAGATTAAGGGGGAGGAGATTTCAGACTGCTTTCCAATGCTGATGAGGTAAAAAACAACCTACCCACAAACACCAAAACATCTTGTTCCCTAAAGATATCATCCAGATACTGGATAAATCATAGAATCATAGAATCATTAAGGTTGGAAAAGACCTCTAAGATCATCGAGTCCGACCATCAACCCAGTACCCATGCCCACTAAACCATGTCCCGAAGCGCCACATTCACACGTTTTTTGAACACCTCCAGGGATGGTGACTCCRCCACTTCCCTGGGCAGCCTGTTCCAATGCCTGAACCCACCCACTCTGGTCACTTCATAAGAGGTAACAAAACCTCTTATGATTTTGAACTTAGTAAAATTTTTAGCACTAGGTATTTGATGATGGCTAACTAATTTAAGTGTGATATTGTTGTCTTGAATATAAACTCTGAGAGTTGAGTGAAATATCGAGAGAAAAAA